>OZ014525.1:175356018-175874378 GCA_963966055.1 Lathyrus aphaca
TTTTCTTATATTATAGATTTGATTAATGTTTACGTATACTAATTTTTTAATTTGAACTCATACGATAATGTTGGGTGTTATACTAGTTTTAACATGGAACATAACATAATTATACTTTTCAACAATTTCATAAAATATTATTTTATTTCTAAATAACCTTAATGACTAAGCAAAAGCAAATCATACAATGTCTCCAAACATGATTCTAATTTGAAATGAACAAAATATATAAAAATCTTCTAAGAGTTCATATTATTATATTATTATATTATTGATATTTGAAAACCATAAGGTTCAAGCAATCTTAAAAGTATAACTATTTTTCTAATGAGCAAGAGACTTTATCTCATCTTCACGCCAAATATCTTCCAAGATTTCATATGATGGTCTTCCTCGATCATTCCACAACCTATTTGTGCACCAAAGACACGAATTTTCCTTGCAAATTATAAGCTCACACGAGAAATCCACACATTTTCGCAGATCATCAATAGAGTAGTCTCGAAAACTACCTTCTAATAAATCTGTAATGAGACAATGACATAAATTTATTACTTCCAAATGTTCCAAGCTATTCAACACATGACATAAACCTGTCACGCTGGCCATAAAATGTCGAATACTTAATTTCCTTAGATTCGGAATGTATTCAACTATAGCTTCAGCTAGATATTGTTTAAACAAGGATGTAAACTTTAGCTCAACGATGTTCTTGCAATATTTTCCAAGTGTATAAAAAAAGTCAACATTATTGAACATTTCGGTAATCGTTATGGACTCAATGCCTCCTCATGACCTCATTGCAATTTCAATTCCATATTTTGAGATACTGTCTGTTGTTGGAAGCACTAGCCTTTTGAGATTCGGAGTCCTACACATTAAAGAAATTAAATCACTTTTATATATCATACAAAAACAATTCTTTGATCCTTTTTATAAAATACACTTCACCTTTCCAGATTCATTAAATAATCAATGTATATGATTTATAGTATAAATTAAATACATTAGACTAAAATTTAATTTAAGATATTACCTTTGCGCAATCAAGATTAAGTGCGCATCTGTCAAGTAGACATAATAATTAAAAATTAAGCATGTTATGTCTTCACCACCCAAACTTGATGCATACTTCAAGATTTGAGTCATTTTCTTGCTTGAATGTTCACCAAACCAAGCATATGGTCTCAATGGAACAATCATGTCAAGTGTATTTAGATCAAGTGTTTTCCAAAGTTTAGGGGCACGACTGGCCACATTCCAAGCTTTGCAAACCATAGAGGCTCTAGCAAGGTCTGCAACATGAAGAACTGTGAAGATTCTTACAAGAATCTCATAGAACAAGTGATCATTCGAGTAGCTGTTTTCCGACTTATTATTCTTCATGACTTTATGGTTCCTGCATGAGTTATTATTAAACTTAAACAAATTTCTTACATAAACATATTTTCATAAGGATATAATCATATTTTATTATATTAAGCAATCTAATTGAGAATATATCATAGATGTTGGTTTTTATCGAGAATTTGTTTCATAAATTTTTTTAAACTTTTGAGATTCGAAATCATCAAAAATTTAAGAAACAAGTAGAAAAATGAAATCTAAAAGAAAAGCAAAACATGTATTGAATATAAAGAAAATAAGAACGCACCTCTCAGTAATCTTAGATCTCAAATAGTGAAATGAAATGAAGATTTTAAGAATATATATAGGCAAAGGAAATATATTAAATTAAAATATGTGTTTTTTTTATATATAATAAAAATGTAAAATATTATTGAAATTTTTACATGTCATTAGTCATAAAAAACTATTTTAAGAATGCATTATTACCATATCCTGACGATGTTTCGGATGCATCAACGGTGGAACAAGCAATCGGTTCGTTTGTTGCATGGCCGACAAGCCTCATTAGCGTAGGATATGAGGTATTCATAAAACAATTATGAACCTTTGTTAACCTTAATGTGTAGATTCAAAGTTTTTACGCGCATTTTACGTACATTTTTTTACTTGATTATATTGATTAGACTCCAACGAGATCCAAATCAAAAGATAAGGCTATTCTGCGATATACCGAGTTCGTTGTTTCAAAAAAACAGGTACATTACAATTATATGACATTTATGCATGGAAGATTTTAAATTCTTAATTTTATACTTCATCTAACTATTTATATGATATGTAGCTTCATGATAAGGAGGTTAGCAACGTCTTCACACAACAAAAAAAGGTTGGTGCTAAGAAGACCGCGGCTAGGAAAAAACCTACCTCCAAGTATAGGTCGTGCCTTCAGACGTTTCTAGAGTTGACAGATATTCTGACCAGAGTTGTTCGTTTTATACATATGGAGGAAGGTATTTTTGGCTTTGAATATGACCAATCAGTTGGTAATGAAGAATTTATGCAAGTTTTTGGTCGTGAAGAAATAGGCGTCAGTGTTGTCAATACATACGTGAGGTATATCCGGTCTACTTTGTTATATTAATTGAACAACTTATTTACTTTATGTTTCAAATGAATAGTCTAATGTTAATGATGTTTTTATTTAAGGTTTTTGTATGACAAAGTGATGCGCCCAGGTGGATTGGACGAAAGATTTAGATTCTTAAGCCCCGCGTCCGTCAACTTAGCTTTAATCTTAAGTAGACCAGATGATGTGATGGTGTACGTTCTTAACCTCTTCATGGCCGACAAAGATACAGAAAAGTTGTTCTTTATACCGTTTAATACCGGGTTAGATTTTCATTCTAAATTCATTTATTATAGTTATTTTGTATTTTGGCGTTGTGTAGAAAATTTACATCTAACATTTGTTTAATCATACAGTGGACATTGGTTGTTGCTCGCAATCAATCCTATCAGAGAAATTGTTTATTATCTTGACTCTTTAGGAAATGATTGGACAACATACCCGGATATGAAGAATACGATTGACATGTATGTGAGATTGTTCTAAATATTCTTGTGTGTATTTATTAATTTATGTGAATTTTCTAATTATTCATTTATATTTTATTAGCATCATACAAGTTTTTCGAGCCCAACGAAATATCCAAGTATCAAAGAGAAGAGCCAACAACATTACATGGATAAAAGTGGCGGTATATTATTAATTATCACATTTTTTATTATATTAGTGATGATACTTGATAAAACTTAGGATTTATCCATATTTTCTTTTCATCTGTAGTGTCTTCAGCAACGTAATCAAATAGATTGTGAATATTTCATGTTGAGGTTTATGAGAGATACTCTTTCTTTGGGCCGATTAGAGATTCCATCCGATGTATGTATTTCTAACTTATGAGTTATTTTAATATTTAACACATATCTATCTTATAATTAAATAGTTGAAACTAAATCAAACTATGTTATATTATTATGTAGTACTTTGATGAATTCAAGTGTGCATATTATTCAAAAGATCAATTGGAAGAAATGAAAGAGGAATGGTGTCAATTCATTATAGAGCTCGGTATTTTATCAGGTATAATATTGTACTCTTACTTTAATTGATGAGAATTTATATGTGTAACTTTGTAACTATAATATTGTATTCTTTTAATTGAATTACAATCTTTGTGTTGTTTCAGGACCTATGTAGATTTGAAGCAATGCTTTGGTTGGATGCAAAAAGGTGGGGCTTAGACAGCGCTTTGCCGAAAGTGTTGTCTAAGGTATACCTTAAAAAACTTCAAAAAGGCGGGGCTTAGACAGCGCTTTGCTTAAAGCGTTGTCTAAGGTATACCTAAAAATGTCCAAAAAGCGTTGTCTAATTATGGGGCTTAGACAACGCTTTTACCAGAAGCGTTATCTAAGGTATAACTAAAATTGTCAAAAAGCGTTGTCTAATGGTACCATAGACATTGCTTTTCATTAAATATATCACCCTTTAGACAACGCTTTTAAGATTTAAAAGAGTGATGTATAAACCTTTAGCAGCGGAGGTTTAGACAACGCTTTAAAGCGCTGTCTAAGAGCAAAAAAAGAACCGTCTAAGGTCTTGTTTGACATAGTGAGGACTACAAAAAATCCTAGAACTTAACAACTTAAGGGACCAAAAAGCTGAAAATTTTTTAAAGGGGGACTAAAACGTTAAAAATATGAAAATAGGGGGACTAAAAGTGCAATTAAGCCAAATATTTTTATATACAAGAAAAAATTATATTGTTATAAACGGAAACAACTTTATTACTGATCTAAATATTGAATAATAGAAATTTATCTACCATTATTTTTCAAATATGTGAAATAGATTAACAGAACTTATTAAAAAATATTGAATAGATATTTAAAAGTTGGGTTCTCTCTTCTAAAATAATGTCTTATTTGTTAAAAAAAAACTAAACGATAATTTATCTAATATAAGTTTCAATAGTTTTTAATATTAATCATATTATTCTTGATATTATTGTTTAAGTTTCATCTTTTATATTCATTACTATTTCAACTTAAGTTTACTATTAATAAAAAAACATCAACTTTTAATTTTTATGATAGTTTGCAAACAATTTCGTGTCCAAAACCATTTCCCACCCAAAACTGTACTCGTGCATAGGCATAGGTTTCTTACTAGTACTCTATTAAATGATAATTAAAAAAAAAAATTAGTATCTTAAACATTAAAAAATTAACAATTATCAGTGACTTGAATTTAACTTAGAAAATTAACAATTATCTTAAACATTAAAAAATTAACAATTTTATATTCTAAATAAAAGAAAATGAGAATAATTATACATAAAAGGAATGTAATTTATAAATTAAATAATATAATTTCTTTTGTTTTATATTTTAAAATTGACTAATGTTTACATATAATTATAATTTTCTACAATATCTTAAAATACTATTTTATTTCTAGATAGCCTTAATGACTAAGCAAAAGTAAATCATTCAATGTCACAAACATGGTTCTAATTTGAAATAAACAAATTATTTAAAAATGTTCTGAGTTCATAGTATTGATTTTTAAAAACCATGAGGTTCAAGCAATATTAAAAGTATAATTAATTTTCTAATGTGCAAGAGACTTTATTTCATCTTCACGCCACATATTTTCCAAGATTTCATATGACTGTCTTCCTCGGTCATTCCTCACCCAATTTGTGCACCTTAGACATGAATTATTTTTGCAAGTTATAAGCTCACATGAAAAATTCACACGTTTTCGTAGTTCATCAATAGAGTAGTCTCGAAAACTACCATCAAAAAAATCCGTAATGACACAATGGCATAAATTTACTGCTTCCAAATGTTTTAAGTTATTCAACACATGACATAAACCTGTCATGCTTACCATAAAATGTCGAATACTTAATTTCCTTAGATTCGGAGTGTAGTTAACTATAGTTTCAGCTTGATATTGTTCAAAGAAGGATGCAAACTTTAGCTCAACGATGTTCTTGCAATATTTTCCAAGTGTATCAAAAAAGTCGACATTATTGAACATTTCGGTAATCGTTATGGACTCAATGCCTCCCCAAAACCTCATTGCAATTTCAATTCCAAATTTTGAGATGTCTCCTGTAATTAGAAACACTAATCTTTTGAGATTTGGAGTCCTACACATTAAAAGAAACACTTTAATATATCATAAAAATAAATAATAAGTTAAAGATTAATTTAAGATGTTACCTTTGCGCAATCGAGATTAAGTGTGCATCTGTCAAGTAGACATAATAATTAAAAATTAAGCATGTTATGTTTTCACCACCCAAACTTGATGCATACTTCAAGATTTGAGTCATTTTCTTGCTTGAATGTTCACCAAACCAAGCATATGGTCTCAATGGAACAATCATGTCAAGTGTATTTAGATCAAGTGTTTTCCAAAGTTTAGGGGCACGACTGGCCACATTCCAAGCTTTGCAAACCATAGAGGCTCTAGCAAGGTCTGCAACATGAAGAGCTGTGAAGATTCTTACCAGAATCTCATAGAACAAGTGATCATTCGAGTAGCTGTTTTTCGACTTATTATTCTTCATGACTGAATGGTTCCTGCATGAGTTATTATTAAACTTAAGAATTTCTTACATAAACATATTTTCATAAGGATATAATCATATTTTATTATATTGAGCAATCTAATTGAGAATATATCATAGATGTTGGTTTTTATCAAGAATTTGAAATGGAAATCACAAGCACAAAATTTAAGAAACGAGTATTGAATATAAAGAAAATCAGAACGCACCTCTTACTTAGAATAATCTTAGATCTTATTAATGGAGTCTATCTCTCAAATAGTGAAATGAAATGAAAATTTAAAGAATATATATAGACAAAGCAAATATCTTTAATTGAAAATATATATATATATATATATATATATATATATATATATATATATATTATATCTATATATATATATATATATATATATATATATATATATATATATATATATATATATATATATATATATTATGTTACACCTACTTTACTCAACTAACACTAAAAAAAAAATTAAATTTAGAGAGGGTAAAAATATGTCACAAAAGTATTAGTATTCTTTTACAATTTTCTTTTAAAAGATTTTACGACACTATAAAAATCGTAACAAATTTCAATGTCGCAAAATTTTATAAGAAAATTAGAGATCCATCACAAATTGCGATATAAATAAAGCATTGCAAAATATATATATATATATATAACTCGTCACTAGAATGTGACATAAATTATTATGTTATTTTCGAAATTTGAATTCACTCAATAATTAGTGAATCCCTTATTAATCAGTGACCTATTTCATATTCTTTCTTAATACAATTAAGTTATATTAAACAAAATGAAATTATATTTATAATCTATCTTTATAAAACATTTAGTATGAAATGTTTTTTAAATTGATTTTATAGTAATAAAGTATATTCATCATTAAAATACAAATAAATCATCATTAATATTTATATTGCTCCTAGAGCTATGCACATATCTTATTTTCATCTATTTATCATAATAATGTTAAGAAAATAAATAAATTAATAAAGATGTATAATACATATTGAATCAATAATTTAGAGTTTAAACATTATGTTTCTAGAACCTCCATCTTAATGTTATTACTCACAAAAATTAAGTTAATTTGTTTAGAAAATTAACTTGTACCAAGAAAGCATATTCAACAAAGCTATTATTTAAACCTCCAAAATGCCTTGCCACTACTCTTGAAGTACTAAAGCTCAATTTTTTCTGCATCACAATTTTGGGCTACAATTTAAAAAGAAAAATAAGTTTTTTTAAGCAATGATATATTCAATAGTACTTCAATCCAAATACACCAAAATCATTATCAAGATACATACCCCAAAACACAAGGATACCCACGAAACAAACCATGCCTATACAAAATCAATGGAATTTTAAACCATTCATTAAAACTACATTTCACTTTTTCAAGTGAGTAAATCTAACCAACACCAAGATAAATGAGTGATCCTATGAAAATTTTCTCCGGCATTCCCAATGGCTTTATTTGTATAGGATTTGATTCATTTTCCACCATATTACCCAACAAGTTGAGATCCAAATGAAACAAGATGATGCCTTATTACAACGCCTAATAAACACTAAAAACCAAGACATCATCGAGTCACAAATATTTGCTTCAACCTCTCACTCAATTCAAAGCCATCCTAATACCTTCCCTCACACACATTACAAATGCACGAGCAACCACAAACAAATGATAATTATCTTCTACTACCCTAAAATAGAACATACACACAACGTCGTGAATGTTGGAGATTACTCCCCTGGCTGTCATGTGTTTGCCTCATTGGAAGCCTATATAAAATCAACCGCCAACAAAACAATTTTGCTTTCAATGGGACTTTAGAAGCCCAAAGAATATCCAATGTTGTCTTGGAAGAAATCTCTAATTCACCCTTAACACCTGCAACTATAAGACTAGTATAGCAAGAATTTACAAAGAAATAGTGAATTATACCTCTATTCCAAATGAAAGTATCTTCTTGACCTTCACAAGGTGAAATTCCATCAAACATCACCTCCAATTCTACCCAACTCGAGTCTAGATTAACCCCTTCAATTTCATCTTCAAAATCTGAGTTGCTAACATTCCAAACCCAAGCATCGTCTACCCACTCCCTCCTTTTGCAAACTGTTGCATTTTTAAATGCAGAAACTACAAACAGTTCTGGGAATGTGCACCTCAAAGGTTTTTGTCCTAGCCAAGAAAAATCCCAAAACGACACAAAATTACCTTCACCTAGCTTGCACGAAAGTTTTTTCAAAAAACCCTCTCCCTCCTTTATTTTCCTTAACTTCAAAACATCCCTCCACCATAATGATTTGAAGGTTAAATTTACATGGTCCTTGTGTAACAATACCCTACTTTTGAGACCACCATATTTTGCTTAGAGACATTTTTGGACACCCTCAATTATAGACTAGTTAGTATTACTAACTGATAGATATTTGTTTCTCTATATCTCACTTGTACCTCTTTATTCCAAAAATAGAAATAAGTTTGTAAGGGAAATAAGAGCTTGAGAGAAGAAGAGCAAGGAAGAAGAGAGAAAACCTAGAATTGGAACCAAGCTTGGTATTTTATCAGGTATAATATTGTACTCTTACTTTAATTGATGAGAATTTATATGTGTAACTTTGTAACTATAATATTGTATTCTTTTAATTGAATTACAATCTTTGTGTTGTTTCAGGACCTATGTAGATTTGAAGCAATGCTTTGGTTGGATGCAAAAAGGTGGGGCTTAGACAGCGCTTTGCCGAAAGTGTTGTCTAAGGTATACCTAAAAAACTTCAAAAAGGCGGGGCTTAGACAGCGCTTTGCTTAAAGCGTTGTCTAAGGTATACCTAAAAATGTCCAAAAAGCGTTGTCTAATTATGGGGCTTAGACAACGCTTTTACCAGAAGCGTTATCTAAGGTATAACTAAAATTGTCAAAAAGCGTTGTCTAATGGTACCATAGACATTGCTTTTCATTAAATATATCACCCTTTAGACAACGCTTTTAAGATTTAAAAGAGTGATGTATAAACCTTTAGCAGCGGAGGTTTAGACAACGCTTTAAAGCGCTGTCTAAGAGCAAAAAAAGAACCGTCTAAGGTCTTGTTTGACATAGTGAGGACTACAAAAAATCCTAGAACTTAACAACTTAAGGGACCAAAAAGCTGAAAATTTTTTAAAGGGGGACTAAAACGTTAAAAATATGAAAATAGGGGGACTAAAAGTGCAATTAAGCCAAATATTTTTATATACAAGAAAAAATTATATTGTTATAAACGGAAACAACTTTATTACTGATCTAAATATTGAATAATAGAAATTTATCTACCATTATTTTTCAAATATGTGAAATAGATTAACAGAACTTATTAAAAAATATTGAATAGATATTTAAAAGTTGGGTTCTCTCTTCTAAAATAATGTCTTATTTGTTAAAAAAAAACTAAACGATAATTTATCTAATATAAGTTTCAATAGTTTTTAATATTAATCATATTATTCTTGATATTATTGTTTAAGTTTCATCTTTTATATTCATTACTATTTCAACTTAAGTTTACTATTAATAAAAAAACATCAACTTTTAATTTTTATGATAGTTTGCAAACAATTTCGTGTCCAAAACCATTTCCCACCCAAAACTGTACTCGTGCATAGGCATAGGTTTCTTACTAGTACTCTATTAAATGATAATTAAAAAAAAAAATTAGTATCTTAAACATTAAAAAATTAACAATTATCAGTGACTTGAATTTAACTTAGAAAATTAACAATTATCTTAAACATTAAAAAATTAACAATTTTATATTCTAAATAAAAGAAAATGAGAATAATTATACATAAAAGGAATGTAATTTATAAATTAAATAATATAATTTCTTTTGTTTTATATTTTAAAATTGACTAATGTTTACATATAATTATAATTTTCTACAATATCTTAAAATACTATTTTATTTCTAGATAGCCTTAATGACTAAGCAAAAGTAAATCATTCAATGTCACAAACATGGTTCTAATTTGAAATAAACAAATTATTTAAAAATGTTCTGAGTTCATAGTATTGATTTTTAAAAACCATGAGGTTCAAGCAATATTAAAAGTATAATTAATTTTCTAATGTGCAAGAGACTTTATTTCATCTTCACGCCACATATTTTCCAAGATTTCATATGACTGTCTTCCTCGGTCATTCCTCACCCAATTTGTGCACCTTAGACATGAATTATTTTTGCAAGTTATAAGCTCACATGAAAAATTCACACGTTTTCGTAGTTCATCAATAGAGTAGTCTCGAAAACTACCATCAAAAAAATCCGTAATGACACAATGGCATAAATTTACTGCTTCCAAATGTTTTAAGTTATTCAACACATGACATAAACCTGTCATGCTTACCATAAAATGTCGAATACTTAATTTCCTTAGATTCGGAGTGTAGTTAACTATAGTTTCAGCTTGATATTGTTCAAAGAAGGATGCAAACTTTAGCTCAACGATGTTCTTGCAATATTTTCCAAGTGTATCAAAAAAGTCGACATTATTGAACATTTCGGTAATCGTTATGGACTCAATGCCTCCCCAAAACCTCATTGCAATTTCAATTCCAAATTTTGAGATGTCTCCTGTTATTGGAAACACTATCCTTTTGAGATTTGGAGTCCTACACATTAAAAGAAACACTTTAATATATCATAAAAATAAATAATAAGTTAAAGATTAATTTAAGATGTTACCTTTGCGCAATCGAGATTAAGTGTGCGTCTGTCAAGTAGACATAATAATTAAAAATTAAGCATGTTATGTTTTCACCACCCAAACTTGATGCATACTTCAAGATTTGAGTCATTTTCTTGCTTGAATGTTCACCAAACCAAGCATATGGTCTCAATGGAACAATCATGTCAAGTGTATTTAGATTAAGTGTTTTCCAAAGTTTAGGGGCACGACTGGCCACATTCCAAGCTTTGCAAACCATAGAGGCTCTAGCAAGGTCTGCAACATGAAGAGCTGTGAAGATTCTTACCAGAATCTCATAGAACAAGTGATCATTCGAGTAGCTGTTTTTCGACTTATTATTCTTCATGACTGAATGGTTCCTGCATGAGTTATTATTAAACTTAAAAATTTCTTACATAAACATATTTTCATAAGGATATAATCATATTTTATTATATTGAGCAATCTAATTGAGAATATATCATAGATGTTGGTTTTTATCAAGAATTTGAAATGGAAATCACAAGCACAAAATTTAAGAAACGAGTATTGAATATAAAGAAAATCAGAACGCACCTCTTACTTAGAATAATCTTAGATCTTATTAATGGAGTCTATCTCTCAAATAGTGAAATGAAATGAAAATTTAAAGAATATATATAGACAAAGCAAATATCTTTAATTGAATATATATATATATATATATATATATATATATATATATATATATATATATATATATATATATATATATATATATATATATATATATATATATATATATATATATATATATATATATATATATATATATATATATATATATATATTATGTTACACCTACTTTACTCAACTAACACTAAAAAAAACAATTAAATTTAGAGAGGGTAAAAATATGTCACAAAAGTATTAGTATTCTTTTACAATTTTCTTTTAAAAGATTTTACGACACCATAAAAATCGTAACAAATTTCAATGTCGCAAAATTTTATAAGAAAATTAGAGATCCATCACAAATTGCGATATAAATAAAGCATTGCAAAATATATATATATATATATACATATAACTCGTCACTAGAATGTGACATAAATTATTATGTTATTTTCGAAATTTGAATTCACTCAATAATTAGTGAATCCCTTATTAATCAGTGACCTATTTCATATTCTTTCTTAATACAATTAAGTTATATTAAACAAAATGAAATTATATTTATAATCTATCTTTATAAAACATTTAGTATGAAATGTTTTTTAAATTGATTTTATAGTAATAAAGTATAT
The DNA here is from genome assembly GCA_963966055.1 of Lathyrus aphaca. Classification (NCBI taxonomy): domain Eukaryota; kingdom Viridiplantae; phylum Streptophyta; class Magnoliopsida; order Fabales; family Fabaceae; genus Lathyrus; species Lathyrus aphaca. The sequence continues at coordinate 175,368,027 of OZ014525.1, forward strand.
TCATCATTAAAATACAAATAAATCATCATTAATATTTATATTGCTCCTAGAGCTATGCACATATCTTATTTTCATCTATTTATCAGAATAATGTTAAGAAAATAAATAAATTAATAAAGATGTATAATACATATTGAATCAATAATTTAGAGTTTAAACATTATGTTTCTAGAACCTCCATCTTAATGTTATTACTCACAAAAATTAAGTTAATTTGTTTAGAAAATTAACTTGTACCAAGAAAGCATATTCAACAAAGCTATTATTTAAACCTCCAAAATGCCTTGCCACTACTCTTGAAGTACTAAAGCTCAATTTTTTCTGCATCACAATTTTGGGCTACAATTTAAAAAGAAAAATAAGTTTTTTTAAGCAATGATATATTCAATAGTACTTCAATCCAAATACACCAAAATCATTATCAAGATACATACCCCAAAACACAAGGATACCCACGAAACAAACCATGCCTATACAAAATCAATGGAATTTTAAACCATTCATTAAAACTACATTTCACTTTTTCAAGTGAGTAAATCTAACCAACACCAAGATAAATGAGTGATCCTATGAAAATTTTCTCCGGCATTCCCAATGGCTTTATTTGTATAGGATTTGATTCATTTTCCACCATATTACCCAACAAGTTGAGATCCAAATGAAACAAGATGATGCCTTATTACAACGCCTAATAAACACTAAAAACCAAGACATCATCGAGTCACAAATATTTGCTTCAACCTCTCACTCAATTCAAAGCCATCCTAATACCCTCCCTCACACACATTACAAATGCACGAGCAACCACAAACAAATGATAATTATCTTCTACTACCCTAAAATAGAACATACACACAACGTCGTGAATGTTGGAGATTACTCCCCTGGCTGTCATGTGTTTGCCTCATTGGAAGCCTATATAAAATCAACCGCCAACAAAACAATTTTGCTTTCAATGGGACTTTAGAAGCCCAGAGAATATCCAATGTTGTCTTGGAAGAAATCTCTAATTCACCCTTAACACCTGCAACTATAAGACTAGTATAGCAAGAATTTACAAAGAAATAATGAATTATACCTCTATTCCAAATGAAAGTATCTTCTTGACCTTCACAAGGTGAAATTCCATCAAACATCACCTCCAATTCTACCCAACTCGAGTCTAGATTAACCCCTTCAATTTCATCTTCAAAATCTGAGTTGCTAACATTCCAAACCCAAGCATCGTCTACCCACTCCCTCCTTTTGCAAACTGTTGCATTTTTAAATGCAGAAACTACAAACAGTTCTGGGAATGTGCACCTCAAAGTTTTTGTCCTAGCCAAGAAAAATCCCAGAACGACACAAAATTACCTTCACCTAGCTTGCACGAAAGTTTTTTCAAAAAACCCTCTCCCTCCTTTATTTTCCTTAACTTCAAAACATCCCTCCACCATAATGATTTGAAGGTTAAATTTACATGGTCCTTGTGTAACAATACCCTACTTTTGAGACCACCATATTTTGCTTAGAGACATTTTTGGACACCCTCAATTATAGACTAGTTAGTATTACTAACTGATAGATATTTGTTTCTCTATATCTCACTTGTACCTCTTTATTCCAAAAATAGAAATAAGTTTGTAAGGGAAATAAGAGCTTGAGAGAAGAAGAGCAAGGAAGAAGAGAGAAAACCTAGAATTGGAACCAAGCTTGGTATTTTATCAGGTATAATATTGTACTCTTACTTTAATTGATGAGAATTTATATGTGTAACTTTGTAACTATAATATTGTATTCTTTTAATTGAATTACAATCTTTGTGTTGTTTCAGGACCTATGTAGATTTGAAGCAATGCTTTGGTTGGATGCAAAAAGGTGGGGCTTAGACAGCGCTTTGCCGAAAGTGTTGTCTAAGGTATACCTTAAAAAACTTCAAAAAGGCGGGGCTTAGACAGCGCTTTGCTTAAAGCGTTGTCTAAGGTATACCTAAAAATGTCCAAAAAGCGTTGTCTAATTATGGGGCTTAGACAACGCTTTTACCAGAAGCGTTATCTAAGGTATAACTAAAATTGTCAAAAAGCGTTGTCTAATGGTACCATAGACATTGCTTTTCATTAAATATATCACCCTTTAGACAATGCTTTTAAGATTTAAAAGAGTGATGTATAAACCTTTAGCAGCGGAGGTTTAGACAACGCTTTAAAGCGCTGTCTAAGAGCAAAAAAAGAACCGTCTAAGGTCTTGTTTGACATAGTGAGGACTACAAAAAATCCTAGAACTTAACAACTTAAGGGACCAAAAAGCTGAAATTTTTTTAAAGGGGGACTAAAACGTTAAAAATATGAAAATAGGGGGACTAAAAGTGCAATTAAGCCAAATATTTTTATATACAAGAAAAAATTATATTGTTATAAACGGAAACAACTTTATTACTGATCTAAATATTGAATAATAGAAATTTATCTACCATTATTTTTCAAATATGTGAAATAGATTAACAGAACTTATTAAAAAATATTGAATAGATATTTAAAAGTTGGGTTCTCTCTTCTAAAATAATGTCTTATTTGTTAAAAAAAAACTAAACGATAATTTATCTAATATAAGTTTCAATAGTTTTTAATATTAATCATATTATTCTTGATATTATTGTTTAAGTTTCATCTTTTATATTCATTACTATTTCAACTTAAGTTTACTATTAATAAAAAAACATCAACTTTTAATTTTTATGATAGTTTGCAAACAATTTCGTGTCCAAAACCATTTCCCACCCAAAACTGTACTCGTGCATAGGCATAGGTTTCTTACTAGTACTCTATTAAATGATAATTAAAAAAAAAAATTAGTATCTTAAACATTAAAAAATTAACAATTATCAGTGACTTGAATTTAACTTAGAAAATTAACAATTATCTTAAACATTAAAAAATTAACAATTTTATATTCTAAATAAAAGAAAATGAGAATAATTATACATAAAAGGAATGTAATTTATAAATTAAATAATATAATTTCTTTTGTTTTATATTTTAAAATTGACTAATGTTTACATATAATTATAATTTTCTACAATATCTTAAAATACTATTTTATTTCTAGATAGCCTTAATGACTAAGCAAAAGTAAATCATTCAATGTCACAAACATGGTTCTAATTTGAAATAAACAAATTATTTAAAAATGTTCTGAGTTCATTGTATTGATTTTTAAAAACCATGAGGTTCAAGTAATATTAAAAGTATAATTAATTTTCAAATTTGCAAGAGACTTTATTTCATCTTCACGCCACATATTTTCCAAGATTTCATATGACTGTCTTCCTCGGTCATTCCTCACCCAATTTGTGCACCTTAGACATGAATTATTTTTGCAAGTTATAAGCTCACATGAAAAATTCACACGTTTTCGTAGTTCATCAATAGAGTAGTCTCGAAAACTACCATCAAAAAAATCCGTAATGACACAATGGCATAAATTTACTGCTTCCAAATGTTTTAAGTTATTCAACACATGACATAAACCTGTCATGCTTACCATAAAATGTCGAATACTTAATTTCCTTAGATTCGGAGTATAGTTAACTATAGTTTCAGCTTGATATTGTTCAAAGAAGGATGCAAACTTTAGCTCAACGATGTTCTTGCAATATTTTCCAAGTGTATCAAAAAAGTCAACATTATTGAACATTTCGGTAATCGTTATGGACTCAATGCCTCCCCAAAACCTCATTGCAATTTCAATTCCAAATTTTGAGATGTCTCCTGTTATTGGAAACACTAATCTTTTGAGATTTGGAGTCCTACACATTAAAAGAAACACTTTAATATATCATAAAAATAAATAATAAGTTAAAGATTAATTTAAGATGTTACCTTTGCGCAATCGAGATTAAGTGTGCGTCTGTCAAGTAGACATAATAATTAAAAATTAAGCATGTTATGTTTTCACCACCCAAACTTGATGCATACTTCAAGATTTGAGTCATTTTCTTGCTTGAATGTTCACCAAACCAAGCATATGGTCTCAATGGAACAATCATGTCAAGTGTATTTAGATCAAGTGTTTTCCAAAGTTTAGGGGCACGACTGGCCACATTCCAAGCTTTGCAAACCATAGAGGCTCTAGCAAGGTCTGCAACATGAAGAGCTGTGAAGATTCTTACCAGAATCTCATAGAACAAGTGATCATTCGAGTAGCTGTTTTTCGACTTATTATTCTTCATGACTGAATGGTTCCTGCATGAGTTATTATTAAACTTAAAAATTTCTTACATAAACATATTTTCATAAGGATATAATCATATTTTATTATATTGAGCAATCTAATTGAGAATATATCATAGATGTTGGTTTTTATCAAGAATTTGAAATGGAAATCACAAGCACAAAATTTAAGAAACGAGTATTGAATATAAAGAAAATCAGAACGCACATCTTACTTAGAATAATCTTAGATCTTATTAATGGAGTCTATCTCTCAAATAGTGAAATGAAATGAAAATTTAAAGAATATATATAGACAAAGCAAATATCTTTAATTGAAAATATATATATATATATATATATATATATATATATATATATATATATATATATATATATATATATATATATATATATATATATATATATATATATATATTATGTTACACCTACTTTACTCAACTAACACTAAAAAAAACAATTAAATTTAGAGAGGGTAAAAATATGTCACAAAAGTATTAGTATTCTTTTACAATTTTCTTTTAAAAGATTTTACGACACCATAAAAATCGTAACAAATTTCAATGTCGCAAAATTTTATAAGAAAATTAGAGATCCATCACAAATTGCGATATAAATAAAGCATTGCAAAATATATATATATATATATATATATATATATATATATATATATATATATATATATATATATATATATATATATATATATATATATATATATATATATATATATATATATATATATAACTCGTCACTAGAATGTGACATAAATTATTATGTTATTTTCGAAATTTGAATTCACTCAATAATTAGTGAATCCCTTATTAATCAGTGACCTATTTCATATTCTTTCTTAATACAATTAAGTTATATTAAACAAAATGAAATTATATTTATAATCTATCTTTATAAAACATTTAGTATGAAATGTTTTTTAAATTGATTTTATAGTAATAAAGTATATTCATCATTAAAATACAAATAAATCATCATTAATATTTATATTGCTCCTAGAGCTATGCACATATCTTATTTTCATCTATTTATCAGAATAATGTTAAGAAAATAAATAAATTAATAAAGATGTATAATACATATTGAATCAATAATTTAGAGTTTAAACATTATGTTTCTAGAACCTCCATCTTAATGTTATTACTCACAAAAATTAAGTTAATTTGTTTAGAAAATTAACTTGTACCAAGAAAGCATATTCAACAAAGCTATTATTTAAACCTCCAAAATGCCTTGCCACTACTCTTGAAGTACTAAAGCTCAATTTTTTCTGCATCACAATTTTGGGCTACAATTTAAAAAGAAAAATAAGTTTTTTTAAGCAATGATATATTCAATAGTACTTCAATCCAAATACACCAAAATCATTATCAAGATACATACCCCAAAACACAAGGATACCCACGAAACAAACCATGCCTATACAAAATCAATGGAATTTTAAACCATTCATTAAAACTACATTTCACTTTTTCAAGTGAGTAAATCTAACCAACACCAAGATAAATGAGTGATCCTATGAAAATTTTCTCCGGCATTCCCAATGGCTTTATTTGTATAGGATTTGATTCATTTTCCACCATATTACCCAACAAGTTGAGATCCAAATGAAACAAGATGATGCCTTATTACAACGCCTAATAAACACTAAAAACCAAGACATCATCGAGTCACAAATATTTGCTTCAACCTCTCACTCAATTCAAAGCCATCCTAATACCCTCCCTCACACACATTACAAATGCACGAGCAACCACAAACAAATGATAATTATCTTCTACTACCCTAAAATAGAACATACACACAACGTCGTGAATGTTGGAGATTACTCCCTTGGCTGTCATGTGTTTGCCTCATTGGAAGTACTAAAACAATTTTGCTTTCAATGGGACTTTAGAAGCCCAAAGAATATCCAATGTTGTCTTGGAAGAAATCTCTAATTCACCCTTAACACCTGCAACTATAAGACTAGTATAGCAAGAATTTACAAAGAAATAATGAATTATACCTCTATTCCAAATGAAAGTATCTTCTTGACCTTCACAAGGTGAAATTCCATCAAACATCACCTCCAATTCTACCCAACTCGAGTCTAGATTAACCCCTTCAATTTCATCTTCAAAATCTGAGTTGCTAACATTCCAAACCCAAGCATCGTCTACCCACTCCCTCCTTTTGCAAACTGTTGCATTTTTAAATGCAGAAACTACAAACAGTCCTGGGAATGTGCACCTCAAAGGTTTTTGTCCTAGCCAAGAAAAATCCCAGAACGACACAAAATTACCTTCACCTAGCTTGCACGAAAGTTTTTTCAAAAAACCCCCTCCCTCCTTTATTTTCCTTACCTTCAAAACATCCCTCCACCATAATGATTTGAAGGTTAAATTTACATGGTCCTTGTGTAACAATACCCTACTTTTGAGACCACCATATTTTGCTTAGAGACATTTTTGGACACCCTCAATTATAGACTAGTTAGTATTACTAACTGATAGATATTTGTTTCTCTATATCTCACTTGTACCTCTTTATTCCAAAAATAGAAATACGTTTATAAGGGAAATAAGAGCTTGAGAGAAGAAGAGCAAGGAAGAAGAGAGAAAACCTAGAATTGGAACCAAGCTTGGATCATCAATTCATCTTCATCAAATCTTTTCACACTTCTTCATCATCATCCATTTCAAGGTGGATTCTAGATAGAAACCTAAGCTCTCGAGTTTTGATTTGCTAGAGTTTAGGTTAAGTTTGAGAGAAAATGATAATTTTGATAATCAATGATCTCTAACGGTTAAAATGTGGAACAAATTCTATAGAATAGTCGGTATACGTGTGATTATGACCTATGATAATTGCTATGATGTTCCATTAAGTTTCTTTAGAGTTCCATTGTGTTGTGAGCTGAAAATATTGGTTTTAGAGCTTCTATCATAGTAGTAATCGATTATCCGAATGTGAGCAATCAATTATCTTATACAAATTTGGTTGTTTTTACGCAAAATACAATAGAGTAATCGATTAACCTAAAGTGCCTCTAATTATCATTTTGGCTCTGTGTGAACAGTGGAACCTTGAGTAATCAATTACCCATATATGAGTAATCGAGTACTAGTTCTTGAAAATGAAAAATATTTCTAAAATTCATGTCTTTTGACTCTGGTGTCCGATTGAGGCGATCTTGGTATCGATAGAAAATTGTGGAAACATTCTATGCGATGAAAAGTAAATATATTGGTTTTGATGTGAAATTAATTTATTTATGGTATATATATATATATATATATATATATATATATATATATATATCGATTAAGTAATTGTGAAAGTGTAAAACTAAAAGTACAATGACTTAGGGTTGGTGAGGAAAACCTTATTACACTATTGTAGTGAGACCTAGTGATGTAACTAGGAAGTGTTGAAAACTAGATGACGATGCTTGTGCGTTTGATACCTAGGTGTGTACCTTCGACGAGTAAAGGTCTAGTAGAGAGTGAGACACTATATGGAACATGTGTGAACTTGTATATTGTGTGAAAAGGAGTGGCCTTGTGATTTTCGTATGCAATCATGCTTATGTGTGATCATGTAATCAGAACAGATTGCTTGCGATGTATCGTTTCACGAACTTAGAGTTCCTCTGGAATGTACGCATGATTACTTGATAGGTTTGATTCCCTGTATAGAATGGATGGAGCCTTTGTGTAGAGACCTATGATGGTTAGCATGCCATGTGAAGTGACAGTTCGTAAGGTCGACATGTCCCTTAGAACTCGAATCCATTTTGTATGTCAAGTAAATTTCAAGGATCCGTGAATCGTGGCTACTTCTATACGTAGAAGAGGACGAGAAAAGGGGATGCCTTGCTGATGTTCTTGATCAATGATATTTTGAGTCGGTGAACTCATGAACATGTTTCCATATGAGTGTGAGATTATGAGCTCGGGATCTTAGCCTTTTCCCTGACTTGAGTAGGATGTTTAGAACCTTGTAAAGTAGAGAGAATCCATAAGATAGGGAACTCACTGAGATTTTTTTTATCTCACCCTATGTTGTTGATTATATTTCAGGTGTTTCGGTTTCTGCAAAGGGTAAGGATAAAGTTGTTTGATTATCCTTACTTTTCTTGGTTTTTATGTATAATATGTATGCTTTTGTGTATGATGTTATATATGGGTGTTACAAAATTTCTTTGTTTATTCATTTTATTAAACATTTTGAGTCATTAATATTTAATAATAAATTATTTTATATATTTATTTTGTTAGATGATTCATCATGATTTAAACATAGTTATCAACATATAGTTTAATTTGTGTTTGAGAGTTATAATTTGAATCAAATGTACTCAATTTTTAATGTTATATGGTAAATTATTACTGTTTTAGTCACTCAATATTAAAAAATTTATTACCGAAAAAATATATGCATGAATTTTCACATTTGAATATCATATCACTTATATAAGATAATAAGGATAAAAATATACATTATTAATAAAACTCATCCCCTCCCCTCATGAGCCAAACTCATTTCTAATTAAAATTCCTCTCTTCCCCCTTCCTCCCCTCTTTTTGAACTAAAAACTTATATGATTAAAAAAATCCCTCACCTCCCTCCACTTCCATTCCCTCCATTAAAATTCATCCCCTTCTCTCCCATCATTTGAATCAAACAAATCCTTACAAAACAAAAAATAGTTGCATACTTTCTATATTTCGTTAATTAAGCACAATTGTTCATTTGACCAAATTAAATCCAAACATTTTTTTCATAAGAAAATAGCATGTCTAAATCAACCTAAATAAAGAAAATTAGATATTCAATTTCCATAAATTAAATATCTTTCACATCATGATTTCAACCACATAAATGACAGCTACCAATAACATAATACAATTGATAAATCACATTATAACACCATGAATGAAAGTTCTTATATATTAGCATGTTACACCAACACTATAATTAACATGATACACGTGTTTTCAACTCTCCATTCAAGGATAATCAACATCCACTAGTTTTAGTATAAGTTTAGATACTCAGGGAGAAATATGTTGAGAAAGTAAATGCAATCTTGTGGAAAAATAAATAAAATATATAAATCAATAACATTCCAGATCTGCATATCATGTAATAATTGTTCAATATGTGCATTTATCAAACAAAATGTCTTTCATTATCTACGTACATATCATGATTATGTCCAAGAGATAATATCACCACTCATATTGTAATGTCATAAACTAGAAATGACCCTATAATGAGATATAGTTATGGATCTACAAGATTCTATTTCATCCTACCATTACACAAAGAACTCATCATCAATGTTTGAGTTAAACTGAAACCTACATCATATAATTCAATTTAACTTGATAGTTAGCTGCATTAAATAACTAGTATGCTACCATATATCAATGTGTAATCAATAAGGGTATATTTAAAATAAGTTGTATTGAGTTTGTTAATATAAAGGTTTTTAGTTGGATTATAAGCTTACAAATCTACTAATTATATATCTGATTGGTATTGAATTGCATTCCAGTTTCAGTTGATTCAGATCCCAGAAATTATGAAATTCTTGACCTACAAAACAAAGTAAATTAAAACAATGGCATTTTGATCCTAATTTTTTCTGTGATTTTTCATTTTTGAAGGTGACGTTTCTCTTTCTTCTCCAATTTTTGTTGTGTTCGGAAGTCTCTCTTTGTTGTGTTTCTTCTTTATTTTCTGATAACAGGTTTGAGTTTGTGTTATTTTGATACCATTATAGTTTTGGTTAAATATTTTGAATGTTGTTTATAGTTTTCAAACAATGTTAAGATAGTGTTTATATAAATAATGTTTTATGCATGTTAAACATGTTCATATTAATGAAGTTAAAGCTTATGGGAAAAGAATATTTTTTTACAATGGTTGTAGTTATAGGTTTTGATGAAAGAATGTTTTTGTGGCTTTGTTTGCCTACAATAATATGTTTGTTGTATAAAAAATGCAGTTTGAAAGTGATAGCAAGGCTGTTTGAAAAGATTGATGATATTAATGATACAAAAGAGTTATGGAAGATAGAAGTAAAAGTTCATCATAAGTGGTATGTAATCACAAGCAACAAAGAGCATTTTGAGTTTATATTTGTTGATGTTTAGGTGAGAGTTAATGCTTCATGTCATTTATTATAAACATTATGATATGGTCAGAAACATAACAAATATTTTGATGGATTTGTAGGGGATGGATGTTCATGTGATTGTACCACCTGCTTTGAAAGCTAAATTTGGTGTTGTGTTGTTAGTGAACAATATGTTTATTCTCACTAATTTTATGGTTCAACCAAATGATCTTGTCTTCATAACCTCTGAACATCGTTTTGTTATCAGATTCACCGCTGGTACTCGTGTTTCAGATATTAATAAACATAAAATATATGCGAAGAAGTTGACGTTGAAGTCGTTTGTAGAAATTATATTTGGAAATTGGAGAAATGATCTTTTAATTGGTAAAACTAATTGTTATTATATTGTTTGGGATTTTCATTGTAGTTAAATTTAATATGTTGAACATTATAATGTTTGTTGATCGATGTTATTGGAGTCATTGAATAAATTGGATATACGCAAACGAGTACCGATAAGAAACAACAGGTTAATCTAATATTGAGAGACATTGGGTTAGTGTTATCTATTAGCCCATCACTTATATTTTATGTTTATAATTTATCCCTACAAGATTGTAGTCAATTTTTTTATTTCATATATTATTGTAACATGTGAAGGAATGACACCCTTACCTGTACTCTTTGAGATAGTTATGCTTTGAAGTTCATGATATTTGTGCAAAAGAATATTGATTCTATTCCCACAATCATTTTGTTACAATATGAAAAGATGAAAGTTGAAGGTATAGATACTATTATGTTTTAGATAATTGTATTTTTTTTCATATATGTTTATGCCATACTACATAACTGTAATTTGTTTTTGTAAAAGGAAACTATCTGCTTTGTGTTTCCAACACATACAACATAACAAATATACTCATAAATGAATATGTACCTAATATAGTTGAATTTAGAAAGAGGTAAAAACACTAAATATCAATTTGTATTTTATAATTTTTATGGCATGATATGGCTAAGTTGAGAATATGATCATTTTGTTTTGATGTCTTTGACAGCCTTCCAAAAGACTCTGTTATTGGTAGTTCAAGTCAAATGATGTGCACATAATCTGGTGGTTCTCAAGTTAGTTCTTATGATAGGTTTATATCAAATGTTGCCTCTATATGTCTCCACGATCTTATTAATCTTTTTGATGTAAGTAATTAATATTTATGCATAAATTATAATATTAATGTGGTTACATTATTATTGTATACCATTTATTCATTAATATAATATGAATTAGGGAGCATTTTGTGTGACTGTTGCAACCACAAACAAACTAAAAGCAACTATCAATGGTTGGTACTATCAGGCATGCTGCAAGTGTCCTAAGGTTGCTAAGGGAGATGATCCACCGTATATATGTGTTGATGGACATTCAACATAAATAGAGATTTATAGGTATTAACTTATAACAACTTATTTGAATTTCATTAACAATCCAAAATACTTACAAGTTAATACATTTATTGCTATAGGTATAAAATTGAGATGAAAGTTGTTGATGATGGTATTACAATAATATTTGTCTTTTGGGATCATCAATGTAACAAATTGTTAGAAATTTCTGCTGGTGAACTCCATGAAACTATGTATTCATTCTTTATTTTATATATTTAAACGAAATTTAATATTGAATAGGCTGGTATTGAATATCCTCTTGATTTTCCTTTGGACCTCGATAAGTTAATCGATCGTGAATTTGCATTCAGAGTTAAATGGCAACCTAAATATCACAATTCAAGTGTCATTTCTATCAAAACTAACCAAGAGTCCAAGGATAAAGTTCGTGTTTATTGGGGGTGGTTCCAAGGTATTTCAAATGTTTGTTATTATGTTGTTTTGATTGTTTTAGTATGACATATTTCAAGTTTAATGTTTTTTGTTTATTGATACCAGCCTTCTTTAATTGCTTCTATTGATGAACAACCTAACCAGGTACTTTAGCAACTTCATTTTAACTCTTACTTTAATATTCGTCCTTTAATAAACATGTCTTTAAACCAGTTAAGCTCAAAACATTTACATTTTATTAGATAAGGGAAAGTGTTGATGAAGCAATATGGCCTAAGGATTGGAATATCATTAATGTAAGTCCTACCACATAATCCTAATATTATCATTTGTAGATGACTATATTTATACATATAATCCAACTAAATAATCCTAATTCAATTTGTATACGATTTCAGGATTTGGAAATCACCTCAAATTTGAATTCACAACTATCTCCTTCGGTTCCAACTCAAACCATGGTTAATTTTTTTTAATTATTTATTATTTGTAGACTATATCTTAGTTGTTGCTCCAAATCTAAGAAATGAATCATTTGCGTTTTTTTGGCAGACATCTAAGTCCCCTCACAATGCGATGCCAACCACACCACTAGAAGTAACTCCTAAGAATGCAAAAGTCAAGTCAATGAACCGACCCGTAATAACTCCAATCAACTATGCCAAAAGGGGTGCAGGAAAAGATACAAACGACTTAGTATCCATTAAGGAACTTGCTCCAGGTGAAAAATCTTTGACAAAGTTACGTCGCAAGAATGTCAAACTTGAGAAAAAAATGAGTACATCTGTCTGATTGTGTAACTATTTTTGTGTTATTTAACATGTTCTAATTGCCTTTTGGAATATACAGTTTGATACTATTATGTTTGTGTCGCTCCCACCAAATGAGGCCTGGTCAGAAGGGGTACAGACGCGAACGGTCGGCGAAAGAGGAAGAAATGAATAGAGTCGCCAACTAGGCATTTTTATCCCGAAGGAAAGGTAATGTTGCATAAACCTAAGAAAGGATGGATAAGACGGTTGCGAACCAGAGAGACTGAGAAAAGGGGTTGGTTACAACCTGGGAAGGTATTAGCACCCAGATTGTCCGCCGTACTCGACGGGATCCACGCTTGAAAGATTTGTGTTTAAAAGGGGTAGTGTCAGTGCATTTTGTGTATCAAAGCTGGAAAGAATGCAAGTGTCAGTGTAGAATAACTGTGAAGTGTATAAGAGAAGTGTCAGTGTAAGAACAGGAGTAAAATGCTCAAGACTATGAGGCTTAAAGAATAATGCTGGAAAGAGGGGGAAGATACAGAGACTTTTGTTCGATAACTGTTAAGTTATGCCTACGTATCCTCTCGTGCAATGAGGAAGTCAGAACACCGTAGTTCGACTCGAAGAGACTGAAAGATAAGTAAACTTGTGAACTGCTTACTTATCTATGCTCAAGTGTATGACCTGTCTGGCTCAGGTGCAAACTGTCTTGCATTAGACGGAAGAAGCAAGCTCTCGTTTATGAGTGAATGAGATGAGAAAAGAATCCCGGAGGAGACGATTATTGTTTGTTTTTGATGTTTTCAATCTTTTATTACTTTTTGTGTTTGTCATAAGAAAATGAGCTTAAGCCTAAACCAAGGGTTAGTAAACTCATCACATCCTCCCTCTAATTAGGGGTAATGAGAATACCTTAAGTATGAAGTAAACACCTCACACTTAATCACCATGATGTAGGATTAAGATCATTAACCTACTTGTGATTATTTAGATGTTTTTGTTGTTTTTTTGTTTAGTGTTGAGTAATGAGATTAAGCCATAATCAAGGATTTAATGGACCCATTACACCATCCTAATAGAAGGATAATAGATGAGAACATTTAAGCTGAGAAAGACTCCTCAACTTAATCCATGATTAGGGATTAACCTCATGACAAAACAAAGCCTTTATTAAAGTGGATTTTAGTTAATGGTAAGATTAAGAAGTGAATTTTATGATTTGTAAGACAACTCGAGGGGGACTTGTCCATTAACACTAGGGTTAGTCCTTCTTAACCAATTAAGGAAGAATTAGAACCCTAATACAAGGCCCAAGTTACAAGCTTGATGTCTTGATGATTATTAAGTAAATTGATTAAAGGATTTAAACACATTAAGGGTTTAAGACTTAGGATTAAAGTTATACACTCCATCCTAATAGAAGGATGCAGGCATAACCTTAATCACAAAGCCTTAAAACCTTTAAGGTTTAGTCCTTGATTATGAGATGAGAAGAGAAGACTCAAAGGATGACACAAAGGTAAAACTAAATGGGGGACTAATCAAACCCTAAATGTTATCATACTTGGAGATCCTAGGGTTTGTGAGGCTTAAGAGAGAAAGAATCTTCAAAGAGCCACCAAGGAAGAACAAGACGAAAAGAGAAGGAGCAGAGAGAAGCCAGACAACTTGCTTCACTTAAGAAGACAAGTTGCTTGAAGAAGAAAGCAAGAGATGAACATGAATGAGCAAGCTCACTCCAATTCACAAGATAAAATGCAGCAATGATGCAAGAGAGATGAGAAGAGATTGTGAGAAGTGAAGGCAAATTCACTTCTCAAAACAACTTACCACCTGAAAAGTTAGCAAAAGAAATGAAATGCAATGCAAATGAGATGAAATGTCATGATGCAAACCAAAGTCAGAAGCATAAAAATGATGTTAATGATGCTAAGAGATGATGCAAACACATGGCAAGAGATGAAAGTGATCAAACCAGCATAGGAATGCAAATGAAGCATGCCTTGAACCATAAAGATTCATGAATGTTTATGAAATGAAATGAACATATAACATGGCAAAGGAATGATGCAATGATCAATCATGGTTCTAACATGTCCTAAGATGTCTTATGAATCATGTGGATGCACAAAATGTCATGGTAAGTTTTTGAATGCAAGCAAATGAGAGAGGGATGCAAGGGAAGGCATAAATTAGGGTTTACATACAACATGCAATGCAAAAATTCAAAACCAGAGGCAAATGATGTGGAAAAAAATTGAAAATGGGATCAAAGGAACCCTAACCCTACACAAGTTCACTGCCCAAAGGAGGGGACCTAACTCTTAACCTAGTGCAAGTTATGAATTTCTCAAGTTGGCTAGGGTTTTAAGGTACCTCATCATGAAAAATGCAAAACAAAATGAAAATGGGAGATCAATTCAAACCAAATTTTTCCTATAAACTACATGCCATGAAGGATGCAATGCAAGAAGAACCATCATCAAACTCTCAAAGCTTAGGCAGAATGGATTTTTCAAAGTTTGTACAAAAATATTGCCTTAAAATGGATTTAATTCCAAAGAAAATGATCAAAATGCATCAAGAACCAAAAAGAAATTTGTTTTGAGAGTTGGATAATGTTTCTAAATGTTTTTAAATGCAATGTGAATTTTTTGGTGATTTTTAAATACCTAAATGTATTTTTAATTAATTAATTTTCATTAACTAATTGAAAATAAACATTTAAATAATTTAAAAATGATTTTTAATGCAAAAAATAAAAATAAAAATATTTTTGGGTTCTGAAAATTAATGAAATATTTGACAAAAATTTTCAGAATTTTTAAATGCTTTTTGCTATTTTAAATAATTCGTAAAAGATAAATCAAATAAAATGAAAATAAAAATGAATTAATGAGAAGTATGCACAATCCATGGCTGAGATTCAAACTTGGGGGTCAATGGTTGACTGCGTGCGCTAATAGAGGGTCAGGATCTTTTCTGGCTTAATTAACTTTAAGTGTGATTTATTAAATTAATAAAACAGATTAGGGCTTAATGATGTGATCTGAGCCACACAAACGCGCGGGAGTCAAACCTGGTCAACTGAATCCACGGTCCAAATTCAAACTCTCATTAATTACGCTGCTAAACCTAATTAGGGTTAATCAAATTCAGACGGCCGGAACAGTGTTCCGGTCGTCTTCTCCGGCGAAACCAAAAACCTAGCTTCCTCTACAGGCCACCCCAACCTAAATTAACTGCCCAGAAACGTTCTCCTATCCAAACTAAACCCAAATCCATCATCAAACATCATTTATCAAGCATGAATAAAGAGAATCGAAGCCAAACATTTTCACGGGCAAAATTTCAGAGCTTGCATACATGGTGGTTTCTCAACCATTTTCAATAATAATCATATCCCCATGACCAGGGGAACTCAAGGAATCATAAATGAACTTAAAAACAAGCTTCTGAGAAAAAAAGTTCATGAAGTATACCTGAGATTGAACCTCCTGGTTCTGAGCTTTCTGGACTCTCCTTTGTTGCAAATCCCCTCCTATGAACCTCTGGATGATGAAATGAGGCTTAGAATGAGCTTGTATGGCCTGGTTTGAAGGTTTTGGTTCTGGTGTAGCAGATTTGGAGAGTTGGGTATGTGATGTTTCAAGCTGTTTCAGAGGGTGCTTCTTGTTCTATGAGTGATTTGTGGTTTGTGCGTGAAGAAATTTTGGATGTTTGAAGGCTGTGTTGAGAGATTCGAAGAGGGAAAGGTTTTTGACAGTTTTTGTGTATGCTGCAATGTGGGAGCTTCTGGCTTGTGTATGGTGTCTTTAGGGTTGCTTGATGTCCACATATTTGACTCTGATTGGGCAGAGAGTTGGTGGTGGCACTGTGGGATTGGCATGGGCAAAATGCAAGAAAGTCAAGATTTTGTGTACTCCAAGTATGGCTCGGGTCAGAGGAAATCTTAGGGCTTGTCCTGCCTCAGCTTGAGTCAAGGAAGGCCCTTGGATCTGATTTTGTGAGCTGGCTAGCCTTGATCAAGGGTTTCCAAGGTTCTTGCACATTTCCCTCTTTGGATTTTCTCATGAACCAAGGCAAGAAAACTTGTGATATTTTGGGCAAAAATGTGACAAAATGAGTTATGCAATGTTGTTATGCTGCTTTGGTACCAATTGGAGTTCAATTCAAACATGAGAGGCCCTTTTTGCAAAGTTTCAATTTTGTAGCCTTTATGAAAAATGCGTTATGCAACTTGTGATCCAAGGCATGGAAATGAAAAAATCTTGGCACAAACTTGACTTTTCTAAGTTGTAACATATTATAATGATGCAAATAAGTCACTTAGAGGTCTTGAAAATTCTTGGAATTGGAATTTGCAAAAATCCCTCTTTGGTGCCAAAAGTGAAAATTTCATGATTTTTCCCAACTTTGCAAAGTCATAACTTTTGATCCATGATGAATTAGAATGAGTTCTTGTACTTTTTGAAAAGGGAATGATCCATTCTACAACTTTCATGACCAAAGTTTTCTCATTTGAAGCATTTTTGAATCAATTTGAGGAGGTTGAAAAACTTTCCCAAAATAGCAAGTCTTCAATTTTGTGAACTTCTAACATCTTCTATGATCAAATAAAGATCATACACATTCAAAATGATGAAGAACACCCTTTGGTTGGGTCATTGGGGGCCATAGATGCCCTGATTTTGCACTGACTTGCTCAAGAAGTCAACTCTTGATCAGATGCCTTCCCCATGGAATTTCTTCATGAAAATTGATATGCATGACCCTTATAACATATAGAGACCAATAGAAACAAGAGTGACCAAAAAATTTGGAGTTATGGCCTTTGAAACCAAAACCATAATTCTAGGTCATCTGTGCAGTCAAACTTGGCTCTGCTTCCATGCCTTTCTCAGTTCTTATGATTCTTTGACTTCTTTGACTTTATGGGGATATAATATGATGCTTGAACATACATGGACCCCTTTGAAGTGATTGATGACCTTTGGAGTGGCTCAAATGGCTCTTGGATTGCTCAGGTCACAAACCCTAGATGCAGATGACTTAGAAACAATGCAGTGAAGCAAAAATGTGGTATGAGATGCTATGATTGAACTTATGCATATGAAAAGATCACAAGCCATGGTGAATGGGTGAGAGCAAATTTGGGGTGTTTATAGTTTGTAATATTAATATCTACAAAACAATTACATTTCTGTCTTTTTTCGAAATATAATACTTGAATCATTAACATGAAAACGTGTTAATGAAATATGATACCTAACTGGTGTTTAGTTGATAAATCGATTTTGTTGTGTATTAATTGTATTTATATTTATATTTAAAAGAAAACAATTTGTAACATTTAGAAAATAATAACATTTAAAAAGGAAATAATTTATAAAGCACGAAGAAATAAAAATAATGTATAAAAATGTTTTTCTTTCCATTTCCTATCTGGTGTTGACTAGTTGTCATGAAGTTGTTTCCTATTTATAACATATATATTTTTGTTTCCAATATGGTATTTAGAATCTTATTTATAACGTTTACATTGACAACCAGACGTGTAAGCTACTATCTATAAATATATTTGCACAGATATATAAATTATTATATTGAAATAGCCAAATCAATGTTGTAAGTGAGGCTATGAAAGTAGGAGTTGATGTGCACATGTATTATTACATAGGGAAGAGTTATTGTCTTTTCAATACAAAGTAGTTGTTGTTGTCTATGGAAATGTTATGGCAAAGTGTGTTATAGTATAAAAAATGGAAATTTTGACTGTCCTGCCACATAATTTAATAATATCATCCAAAATGCCACATTTTTCACACTATATGCCAAAAATGATGATTTCAAAAAAAAAATTGGTATGTCTTTGTCGCCCATTGAATGGGCGGGAATGAGGAAATTTTGAATGTACCACATTTTGAATGGACGACGGTGTGTAACGGTTTTTTGTTTGTTTTGTTTTTTAAAATTTATTTTGTATTTTTAATATAAAAAATGATTAATAAATAATTTAAAGTATTAATATTAAATAATAATAATATTAATATTAAAGAAGGTCCCGCTTCACCCGGAGGATTAATAAAGTCGGATAGTACATCATCACTAAAGACGTCCTGTATCGCCGTCACACTGCCATAATCTAGTCGTGTTCCCTGTTACTCCAAGTTGGTTGGATAGTAGATGGCATTGAGGTATTCATGTAGGGGATGTATGGATGTTGGTCTTGGGATGAATTAAAGGTGAAATTTTGTGATGGATAAAATGGAAATTGTGGTTGGGGTGTTTGGTAATCGTGTTCTTGTGGGGTAGGTTGAGAGAATGAATGTTGGTTATAGTTGTGTTCTTATAGGGTAGGTTGAGAGAAGGAATGTTGTTGTGCGTATGATGGGGAGGGGTTAAATTTGAGGTTTTGTTGGGTGTTGTAGGGGGTTGGGTTAAATGATGGGTATGGTTGATTGTAGTGTTGGCTTGGGGTATAAGGTTGTTGTGTGGGGTTGAAAGGTTGTTGAGTGTTAGATGTAGGTTGGTTGATATTAAATGTTTGTTGTTGGGAGGTAAATGGTTGTTGTTGGTTGACATTCAATGCGGGTTGGATACGAGGGTCAAATAAATCTCTATTTACTAATAGATACAAATTGGTCACATATCTATACCAATTCATGTATTCCCTACTGGGTTTACATTCACTATCCATAACATTTCCTTGTATGACGGTGCGGTGATAATTTAGCCATTCTTGACGTTCTTCTTTGTTGTGCTCTTTCCAATCATCGAAAGCCCATTGTTGATTTACTTTACTTTTGTGGTATTTTTTCATGCATCTTGGTGGACCAGGAATTTCTTGTTGAATCTAAAATTGAAGTTTAACCCTATCTGAATGATGCATTTCAACATAAGTGAAACAAAATATAAATGTTGTTGCACTCCACAAATGACTTTCAGTTGGGTCCTCATCTTCAAGACCAAGATATGACCTCCATATAAACTGCCGCGAAGTTGAAAAAGTGGATTAGAGGTTGTAACTATAAAAATATTTTAATATTAAAAAGTATAATTCTTAGAGATAATACATCATTCGGCTCGAAGTGATTGAAGAATGTCCAATATCCAACAACACAATGATGGTTTTTTTCTTCCATAATTCATCCTATAAGCAAACCACCTAAAAACTAAATAGAGTTTAAATATTAGACAATAAAAATATTAAATAGAGTAATTAGTTAGAGTATAAATATACATACTTTGTTGCATATGGAAAATGGAATGGATTTTTGTTGATTGGTGACAGTCTAGGCATTTTGGACCAACCCCGTGCTTGAAGTAACACTCCACATCCAGCAAAATTGTGAGCGTCCTTCAAAGCGCATCGACACAAATTTCTGTATAGATGTGCTAAAATTGCAACGCCCCAACTATAGCTACTTATTTGGTGGAAATCTTCTAGTAATGGTAAAAATTGAAGATATATGGTGTTACCGTTAGTATATGGAAATAAAAATTATGCAAAAAGTAACATAATATATACTCTAGTTTTCATTATTTTCAGTTCCTCGGGGGAGTCTTCGTCTAAATGGATAGAATTATAATGGTCCCTTAGAACTACTATTCTCATAGATTGTCCTCGTCTCTTAGAAGCTTCCATCATAATACCCAATAGTTCCTCAACCAAGTGGTATGACACAGATGTGCAACCAACAACGACTGAGCCATTCACACGTAACCCCAATAACATGTGGACATCCTCCAAAGTCGGTGCGCATTCACCGGTTGGAAAATGAAATGTGTGGGTTTCTAGTCTTCATCTCTCGCACAAGGTGAGACAAAATTTTCGATCAACTCCATACGAATCAATGTTGATTACGTGACCGAAACCAACTTGAATCAAATAAGGTCGGATATGTTTATCGACCCTGATGTACTTATGTGTACGTGGAAACAGTAATATTTTCTCAGTTGCTTTTGCACTTGTAGAGGGTGAGACCGCTGAAGTTTGGGGGATTCTTTTTACGAAACTTGAGAAGACATGTTGCTCCTCAACCAGATCTATGTTTAATTTCAAACAAACATGCATCAATTGAAAGTGCATACAATAATCCAGAAAATGGGTGGCAAGATCCTCCATCTGTACATGTCTATTATATCAGACATATTGCTCAAAATTTCATGAAAAAAATTAAGGACAGGAACCTTCGGAAAAAAGTCATTAGCATGGGTAATAACTTTTTTTAATCATATTTCACATTCGCTAACACTATATCTTTGACAATTATATTATTAACTTAAACTATATATATATATATATATATATATATATATATATATATATATATATATATATATATATATATATAGGATTTGCTTTAAACTAACCAACATTTCAGTATTACCGGAATGAAATAGCTATGGCAAATGGTGATGCTTTAAGGTGGCTCAACAATATTCTAGTTGAAAAATGGACAAAGGTATTTGACTGGGGTCACATGACAACCAACCTTGTTGAGTCACTAAATGGAGTCTTCAAAGGCACCCGTAATTTACCCATTACAACATTGGTTAGTGCAACATATTATAGATTGGGTACATAATTTGCTGAGAGGGGTGCAAAGTGGAGTGCAGTGTTGAATTCAGAACAAATATTTACAGACAATTGCATAAAGGTTATGAAAGAAGAAACAACGAAATCCAGCATACATCAAGTGAACATTTTTTACTACAATAACAATATTTTTAGTGTGTGGGAAACAATGGACAACGGTGAGGGGAAGCCTATGGGTCATTACAAGGTGAACCTAATAGAAGGATGATGTGATTGCGGAAAGTTTCAGGCATACTATGTCCCTTGTTCACATGTTATCGCTGCGTGTTCTAGTGCATGCAACGACGCCTACACACTTTTGTCTAGTGTTTAGAGGGTTTCAAACCTATTTGGAGTATACAACACAAGCTTTCTAGTGCTTCCATACAATAAATATTGGCCAATTTATGAGGGAGAACAAATTTGCCATAATCCAAGAATGCAAAGGAACAAGAAAGGTCGCCCAGTCAGCACATGTATTAGAATAGAAATGGATACCATTGACAAGCCGAAGAGAAAATGTTTCATGTGTCGTCAAACTGGTCACAACCGAACTCGGTGTCCAAATGTCGAAACTAGTAATAGTTAGTGTTTTATGTTGTTATCATGTATCATTTTCATATTGCAATCAAGCCTCTAAATTTTCTTAATCATTAATCATTAAGATTTAAATATATTTAACAAGAACAACAAAGTTACTAAACAACACAAATACATTTAACATTAATTCAACAACACAACACAAACATCTGACATCAAAAATAAATATTAAACTAAAACACAAGAAAACAACACTTCTAGCTTATTACACAACATTTAATACAACATTTCTAACTTATTACAACATGCAGCTTGATTTCATTGATTCCAAACATCATTTCCCTCGCTTCCTTGTCAGTCCTGATTCGCACCCACCCACGACAAAAATCATACCTCTTAACACTTCTGATTTTCTCCAATTCTTCAATTTCTGCTTCTAACCAACGTTTCATCTCCCTCATCAACTGATCTAAACTACATATATTCCAAAAGAGCATATCCAATACTGGTTTCTCTCTCGAAAAAATGACTTTGCCTCAACGACGATAGTAATGCATCTTAACTGATATTTTTTTCTCCAAAATCGTTTTTCTCTAAGAAAAATGATTCACACAACACCACTATTTATATTAGATCTGAACTGAGACTTAATAATATAATATTATATGGTTCTTCCCATTGAATAGGCGACACTGTCCTTAAATAATATAATATTAAAAAGTAATGTCCATTGGATGAGCGACACTGTTATTAAATAATAAAATATTAAAAAGCTACTGCACAATGCAGTGGCAGAACTGTTTTCCGATTATAAATATAATAAAGTTATTTAAAAACTAAAATTAATATTTAATAACTAAAATTAATATTTATTAATCAATTTTTTAACAAATAATATTAATATTTATTAATCATTATAATTTATTTATTTTATTTAATAACTAAAATAAATTTATTTAAAATAAATTAATAATAATATATATTAATTTTTAAATATTAAATATTAATTATTAATTTATTAATATTATTATTATTTGTTAATTTTTAATAATATTAACAATTAATAAATACAAATTAAAGAAAACTTAAATAAACAAAAAAAAAAAAAAATCGACTACATTGCCGCCCATTGAAAGGGCGACATACTTTAAAAATAGACATTACCGCCCATTGAATTGGCGACAGAATGCAAATAAAAGAAATTATTTGTAAAGATGAGATATTGTTATATACATGTAAATATACATTTTGAAAAAAAATTGTGAATAACATGGTAGGATAGAATTTTTTTCTAAAAAATGAGTATATGAAAGTACTTTTGATAAATATACAAAAATGCAGAATTTAAGGATTTTTTTACCACTGTGTCACACATATGAAAAGAATATATAAAAATGTCACTATTTGAAATAGTTTCCCAAATTATCATGCTTTTCGAAGAGGTTCGTCAATTGGACAAACTAATGATGTTCAAAAAAGTTGAGGGGTTCGTCTAACGGGTATACAAAAACCCATGATTTTACTATTTTATTTTTTGTTTTAGTTTTAATAATGTTTTTAATTAATACATTAAGTAATATAATATTATTAAAATGATTATTTAATGAAAAAGAATTGTGGAAATCATTTTAAAAATTATTTAATTAATATATTAATTACAAAAAATATGTTTATAAATAATTATATTTATTTTAGTTAGACTAGAAAAAAAATACAATAATTTATTAATTATTAGTCGGAATGATTTTAAACAAATTTTTTCGAAATAAATTAAAATGATTTCCGAAAAAAATTTATTTCGAAAATTATTTTCGGAATGATTTTAAATAAAGTTTTTCAGAATAAACTAAATTATTTTCGAAAAAGTTGATTCCGAAAATAATTCAAAGAAAAATGATTCCGAAAACTATTCAGAAAAATTGATTCCGAAAAAATGATTCTAAAAATAATTCGAAATCAACTTTTTCGAAAATCATTTTAGTTTATTCCGAAAAAAATTCTTTCAAATTATTCCAAAAATAATTTTCGAAATCAACTTTTTCGGAAATCATTTTAGTTTATTTCGAAAATATTTCTTTAAAATCATTCCGAAAGTAATTTTCGGAATCAACTTTTTCGGAAATCATTTTAGTTTATTCCGAAAAAATTTCTTTAAAATTATTCTGAAAATAATTTTCGAAAATTATTCCGGAAAAATGATTCCGACTAATAATTAATAAATTAGTTTATTATTGTATTTTTTCTTGTCAAACTAAAATAAATAAAATTATTTATAAAAATATATTTTTAAATTAATATAATAATTAAATAATTTTTAAAATGATTTTCACAATTTATTATCATTAAATAATCATTTTAATAATATTATATGACTTGATATATTAATTAAAAGCATTATTAAAACTAAAATGAAAAAAAAAAGTGTACACATCTTGGACGAACCCCTCTCAACTTTTTTGGACATTACCTGTTCACCCATCCAATTGACGAATCTTTTTGAAAAATATGGCATTATAGGAGATTATTTTAAATAGTGTTTTGGTATATTATCTTTATATGTGTGGCACAATGCTAAAAAAATCGAATTTAAGCACTAAATAGTGTTTCATGGCACATCAATTGACTTTCCAATACAATACATGCAATGATCATATTTATGGTGATACATACATGTTTCCATTATTATACAATTCTGTCCAACAACAAAAACTTCAACCTTTGCTTTATTATTTTCTACTTGATATTAGCTCAATTTAAACTTTTTACTAATAATTAATTGTGAATATAAAAATTTTCTCCTATCTATAGGTGGCAGAGTGGTACTGTTGAAATTTGTCTTGTATGCAATTCCGGTTTACTTTCTCTCTTTTTTCAAGGCACCGTCAGGTATTATCTCTAAAATTGAATCCTTGTGCAAACAATTTTTAGGGGGGGGGGGGGGGGGGGTAGAGAAATTTGTCTTGTATGCAATTCCGGTTTACTTTCTCTCTTTTTTCAAGGCACCGTCAGGTATTATCTCTAAAATTGAATCCTTGTGCAAACAATTTTTAGGGGGGGGGGGGGGGGGGGGTAGAGAGGAAAAAAAGAAAATCAATTAGGTTAAGTGGGAGAATATTTGTAGACCTATTGAAGAAGGGGGTTTAGGGATTAGAAACTTTAGATTATTCAATTTGGCTTTGTTAGGTAAATGGAATTGGAAAGTTAGAAATGAGTGTAACGGTATTTGGTTTGATGCCTTGGTGAGTAAATATGGGGGGAATAAGAGGTCTGTTAACATGGAAAGGGAGGGCATATCAAAATGGTGGAGTAACATCTTAAAGCTAGACATAGGAAGAAATGTTGCTTACACTGAGTATTCTGTGAAAGAAGAATATAAAAGGATGGCGACTAACATCAGCCACAACTCTGATCATGAGTGGATTAAGATTTGCAACAAGGTTATTCCGTTAAAGGTGTCATGTTTGATGTGTCGAATTCTCAAAAACAGAATACCTACAAAAGACAACTTAGTTAAGAGATTAGGGGTGTTAGAGAGGAGTCAAAAATTGTGCACGGGAGGGTGTGGTAACGTGGAATTGACCATTCATGTCTTTTTCGAGTGTCATTTATTTGCAGGTGTTTGGAGTCACATTTGTAATTGGATTGGAATCCAATCAGCACTACATAATGAAGGATGAAAGCACTTGGAGCAGTTCGAAAATTTGGCAAACGGAGGTAAATAAATCAGACTGAAGATGAAGATATTATGGGCAACTACTGTCGGGAATATCTGGAAATCTAGAAACAACAGAATTTTCAAAGATGAGGTCCCATGGGAAGAGAAAATTGGAGAAGAATCTAAAGTGCTAGCGTGGAAATAGCTCAAAATAAAATATAATATCATTAAAGATGACTTAGGTGTTTGGTGTATGAACCCCAAAGCGTGTATATGCATTAGAACTTAGTAATTGGGTTGTGCAGAGCAGTTGTGTGTTACAAGCTAGGGGCGGGTGATTTTCGTGGTGGATTCTACATCTCTTTTCGGAGTTCCGGTTTCTATTAATACTATATCAAGTTATTTGGCTGGCTTCTTTTGGAGGAAGGTCTGGTAGTGTGCTTGTGGGGGCTGGTGGGTGTATAAAGGCATCTTATGATGTATATTGTCTGCATGTGAAGCAAGTTTCTGAGGGGTGAATTGAGGCGCTTGTTGTAACACCCTGATTTCATAAATTACTTAATAAAATAATTATTGTGAATAATGTGGTGTTTATGAAGTTATAAGCAAAAAGTTATTTTATTTAAATAATAATATAATGATAATATGAGATTATTGGAATATTGTTATTAAATAAATAAAATAATAAAATTGGAGGTCTAAGGGGCAAGGTAGTAATTTGTGTTGTGTTATGAAAAGAGAAGAACGTTTCGTTTTCTCACATCGTGCTTTTCTGACAAAGAAGGGGTTGGCTCTAGAGAAAGGGGAAAAGGAGGAGAAGAGCAAGAGGTTTAAAGCTCCAAGGTCAATGGTTTTCAAAGAATCGATTGAATTCAAGGTAAGGGGGAGAAAATAGTTCTATATTGGTGATCTAACATTAAAGGGTAGTTGGAAGTTCCTTACTCTCTTAGGGATTGCATGAATTTGATTGATTTTGGTGAAATTATGATATGATTATGAATATTGTAATTTTTGGTTGTGTATGTTTGAAGTTTGATGTTGAATTGTATGATGTGTGTGTATTATGAAAAATTTGTTTATAAATGTTATTAATGATAAGGCCAATGGAGAAGATGAAGAGAAACCTAAGATTTCCAATTTGGTTAGTAACTGTTAGGTTATGAGATTGGGTAGTGTTAGAGGTGTAAAATGATGATAAGAACAATAATTGAACTGTTTTGGGTACTAAAATTGAGATATATCTGACTGATTTCGGATTGGTACGGAAGTGGGAGGAAAAAGTGATTTTTAAGAAAATCTGAACTTTGGACGTAAGCCTCCTGACACGGGCCGTGTTGCATGACACAGGTGGTTGTGTCAGGCTACGGGAAGAAGATTTGTTGGGTTTTGGAGGGAGGTTGGCTACAGAAGGTGCAACACGGGCCGTGTTGCATGACACGGGTGGCCGTGTAAGCCTTATGTATTGGGCGAAACTTGAATTTTTGAGATGGAACGTCAGGCCGTGTGACACGGGCCGTGTCATGGGACACGGGGGGCGTTTCAGGCCTCTATTTTGGAGAATTTTCCACATTCTAGGATGATTTCGTCCCATTTCCTTGATCAATATTCGTACCACTAGTCTAAGGTATTGAGTGTAGTATTCCATATATAGCTATAGGACCTGACAACCAATGATTAGAGTTAAGTTTTATATGATTGTTTTTTATTTGTATGAAGTTATTAATATATCAATTGGATAGTATGAATGTGAATACTGTTTGTTGGATGTTGTGTGTATACTATACATGATGAGATATTTGATACTTATAAGGATCGAAAGGATCGTGCTGTGTAATTGTGTTTTGTATGTGTAATCGAGTTTTGCATGTACATACATGGTTTGTGGGATAATCGTGTCTCGGAAGGAGTGTAAGCGATTATCCGGATTCATTATGAATCGAGGGTGGGAGGATGATTGTGTCTCAGTAGGAGCGTAAGCGATGCATCCGGGTTCGAATCAATAAACCATTGACTGGGTCGGTACCGCATTTGCATTGTGTCATGGAGTCACTTTGCATATGATTGAATGAATGATTTATGATATGTGTGAATGAATTGTATGAGATTACTCTTTCAAAATGTTATTTGCACCATTAATATATTGAATCGTTTTCTCACCCCTTTGTTTTTGATGTTGTGCATGTACTTCTTGGGAAGTACAGATAACTCAGGTACCTGAGAGAGCTTTGGTGTGGTGTTGCTTATTCGAGTCATAGGGCGCTCTGATACGTAACATGGGAATGGGGACTTTTGTTATTTTGTGTTATTTCTATTTTTATGAAGTTGTTTGCTACGTATCCATGTAATACACTAAAGATATGTGTTGGTTTTGAAATGTTTTATGCCAATGAGCATGATTACTGATGAATTATCTACTTCCTCGGTTTAATGAAAAACTTTATTTGTGCTTCATGTTGAAAAAGTAGCATTCCACTTTTAATTGAAACTCTGATTTTTTAAATTTAAAGATGTTATTTTATAACCAGGAAAAATGGGTGTTACAATTGGTATCAGAGCAGGTCGGTCCAACCGACCAGATGTCGAGTCGAGTCGGTCCTTAGAATAGGAATTATGTGTGTCCTAACCAAAGTGTTTATTGTATCAGTATGGCAGGAAGGAATGATGTTGATCTTGCTGCAGCTATACAAGCCATGGCGCAGACTGTTGAGAACATTGTTCAAGTGGTTCAAGTTGGAGGTGATGCTCAGTCTCGTGCATTGGACAAATTTCAGAATAACAAGCCGCCTAAGTATGAGGGTAGAATTCTGGATCCAGAGGCTGCGCAAAAATGGTTGAAGGCTGTTGAAAAGATCTTCAGAACCATGGGTTGCACTGGTGATCAGAAAGTGAGATTTGGTACTCATATGCTAGAAGGAGAAGTTGGAGTCTGGTGGGACAACAATCGTCAGAGATTGGAAGCTGTAGGTACTGCCATCACTTGGGCTGTATTTCGCAAGGAGTTCTTAGAGAAATATTTTCCAGAAGATGTCCGTAGTGCTAGAGAGGTGGAGTTTCTGGAATTTAAGCAGGGTAACATGACGGTGGCGGAGTATGCTGCTAAGTTTGAAGAATTAGTGCAGTATTGTACGCACTATAACACTAAAGAAGCTATGACCTCGAAGTGTTTGAAGTATGAGAATGGTTTACATCCTGAAATCAAACAGGGCATTGCTTGCCAGAAAATCAGTAATTACCCAGAACTGGTAAGTAGGAGCAGAATCTTTGACAATGATAATAGAGCTCGAATTGCGCATTACAAAGCTATGAATGACAATAAGGGAAAAGGGAGATTCGATGGTACTCCTTATAGTGCTCCAGCTGATAAGGGGAAACAGAAAGCTAGTGTTGAGAAGAAGCCAAATGGGGGAGGAAGTACTCCCGGTGCACTCAAATGTTTCAGATGCCATGGTATGTGTCATCGTGCCAATGATTGTCCTAATGAAGTGAATGAGTACTTAAAATGTGGGAAGCCAGGTCACATAATTGAATCTGTACATAAGATAACATTATTAAAACATTAGATTTTCTACAAAAAAAGGATTTCAAAAACTCAACCTCGTTAGATTTCAAAATGTGCTTCTTTGATTTCGGTCACCTCATCATCTTCATTATCTACATCCATAGCCTTAGGGTTATCACTTCTCCTCCTTTTTCTTTCAATATCTTCCCTAGAAAAGTTAAGGAGAAAATTAGCAAGTCTAACTTTACCAAAACACACTAAAAAACAATAGCAGAAACAGATTTGAAAAATACTTGTTCATAATTTTTAACAACATTTTCAACACACTTTCAATTTCATTTTGGTGCCAAAAATGTTACCTGATGGCTCAGATTTCAAATCTGTTACTGGATGGCTCAGAAAACATGACAATACAATAAGCATTCAGTTGAAACATGAAAAACATTTATTTTAATGTGGTCCTCTAAAACATTTTATCAAACAGATGGTGTGCATATGCAAAATTGAAATAAAGCAACAAAAAATTCAAACATCAAACCTAAAAAAACCTTATCAAATCGAAGATTGAACATTTCCTTTCACCATTTCAAAAGGTCTCGCCATGTGTTCACAATGGATTTTGACGAACAACCTCTGGTTTTCCAATTAACACTAAATTAGTTTACTTGCAGGATCAACCATACAAATCCTAGGACATAAGTACAATTTTGTTGAAATTATAAATCTGGCAATCTTGTAATTTCACTTTTTATTAGGTTTTTTATGTATGATTCATATGACTAAGTACAAGAGTAAAGAGATTGGCGAAAACTTAAAGAAAGTAAATTTTGACAATGCATAAAGTAAATGGCAAAAAACAAGTAAATGACTTGTAAATGTAAAAGAATAGTAAATAACTTGGGGTTTTATTAAACTTGATAAGATAAATTGGTGTTGCACACGTACATTTTCCATAATAAGACTCTTTTCTCACACATGGATACTTTGAGTATTTTACAGGAAGTTTGTACCAGATTTTTCAGACACGCGATTTCTGACAAGAACTACTCTATTTATATATAAACAAGATAAATGTCACTAACGGATAAATCCTATAAATACGACACTTGGCCTTCGACATGTCTTCTTTCAACCAAACGCTTCCACGTGTCCTTCTGCCAAACATCTCAATCTTTAAATTTTGAATCTCTTTGTGTCGAAATGAAGCACCCTTTCAAGGTTGTCGAAAAACAACATAGTTATCTGACTATGTCGAAAAGTCGAAAAACACATTCTTCATCTGGCTTGGTCGAAAGCATCAAAAAAACATTCTTCAACTGGTTTGGTCGAAAGCGTCGAAAAAACATTCTTCAACTGGCTTGGTCAAAAGCGTTGAAAAACATTCTCTTTATCTGACTCAGTCGAAATTAATTTCTGAAACATCTTCCCTTTTCTAGTCGAAGTACACCACTTTGACCTTCATCTTCATGGCGTCGAAAACCCCTGTCAACACCATGTTGAGTTGAAAAACCAGCCACAAATCAGAGATCTGGGTGAGATGTATGATTTATTGGAAGAAGAAAGGCATGGAGAAATGAAGATAGTTTGAGAGTTGATAAAAAAACTGAACTTTGATGGAGAAATGAAAAGATGAAAAAAAGGGTAATATGAGAACTGGATTGCGAACAATACCTTCTTTGGAAGAACAAATAGATGGAGATGGAGAAACCATGATTGAGATGAAGAAAAAAAGGAAAAATTGAGAGTGGAAGAAAAACAAGGATTGATATGGAGAAAAGAAATGTTCACATATTTGGTTTTCTCATCTTCGTTGTAAGCACAATGCATCATTGGTAATGACAAAAAAATTGATAAAAGTGTTTTTCCTACAACAACAGGGTTCTTTTTCCAACACAATGACTTTAATATAATGGACAAACAAAACATGTCATCACTACTTGTCATTTAATAACAAAACATGTCATCACTACTTGTCATTTAATTATCTGACAAAAGGGTTGGATTTGTGCTTATAAAAACACAATTTGCCACTAATTTGATGATGTAAAGGATAAATACAAAAGGTTAAAAATGTATTAACCAAAACAATTTGTTTTCTTATATTATAAATTTGATTAATGTTTACGTATACTAATTTTTTAATTTGAACTCATACGATAGTGTTGGGTGTTATACTAGTTTTAACATGGAACATAACATAATTATACTTTTCAACAATTTCATAAAATATTGTTATATTATAGATTTGATTAATGTTTACGTATACTAATTTTTTAATTTGAACTCATACGATAGTGTTGGGTGTTATACTAGTTTTAACATGGAACATAACATAATTATACTTTTCAACAATTTCATAAAATATTGTTTTATTTCTAAATAACCTTAATGACTAAGAAAAAGCAAATCATACAATGTCTCCAAACATGATTCTAATTTGAAATGAACAAAATATATAAAAATCTTCTAAGAGTTCATATTATTATATTATTATATTATTGATATTTGAAAACCATAAGGTTCAAGCAATCTTAAAAGTATAACTATTTTTCTAATGAGCAAGAGACTTTATCTCATCTTCACGCCAAATATCTTCCAAGATTTCATATGATGGTCTTCCTCGATCATTCCACAACCTATTTGTGCACCAAAGACACGAATTTTCCTTGCAAATTATAAGCTCACACGAGAAATCCACACATTTTCGCAGATCATCAATAGAGTAGTCTCGAAAACTACCTTCTAATAAATCTGTAATGAGACAATGACATAAATTTATTACTTCCAAATGTTCCAAGCTATTCAACACATGACATAAACCTGTCATGCTGGCCATAAAATGTCGAATACTTAATTTCCTTAGATTCGGAATGTATTCAACTATAGCTTCAGCTAGATATTGTTCAAACAAGGATGTAAACTTTAGCTCAACGATGTTCTTGCAATATTTTCCAAGTGTATAAAAAAAGTCAACATTATTGAACATTTCGGTAATCGTTATGGACTCAATGCCTCCCCATGACCTCATTGCAATTTCAATTCCATATTTTGAGATGCTGCCTGTTATTGGAAGCACTAGCCTTTTGAGATTCGGAGTCCTACACATTAAAGAAATTAAATCACTTTTATATATCATACAAAAAAAATTCTTTGATCCTTTTTATAAAATACACTTCACCTTTCCAGATTCATTAAATAATCAATGTATATGATTTATAGTATAAATTAAATACATTAGACTAAAATTTAATTTAAGATATTACCTTTGCGCAATCGAGATTAAGTGTGCATCTGTCAAGTAGACATAATAATTAAAAATTAAGCATGTTATGTTTTCACCACCCAAACTTGATGCATACTTCAAGATTTGAGTCATTTTCTTGCTTGAATGTTCACCAAACCAAGCATATGGTCTCAATGGAACAATCATGTCAAGTGTATTTAGATCAAGTGTTTTCCAAAGTTTAGGGGCACGACTGGCCACATTCCAAGCTTTGCAAACCATAGAGGCTCTAGCAAGGTCTGCAACATGAAGAGTTGTGAAGATTCTTACAAGAATCTCATAGAACAAGTGATCATTCGAGTAGCTGTTTTCCGACTTATTATTCTTCATGACTTTATGGTTCCTGCATGAGTTATTATTAAACTTAAACAAATTTCTTACATAAACATATTTTCATAAGGATATAATCATATTTTATTATATTGAGCAATCTAATTGAGAATATATCATAGATGTTGGTTTTTATCGAGAATTTGTTTCATAAATTTTTTTAAACTTTTGAGATTCGAAATCATCAAAAATTTAAGAAACAAGTAGAAAAATGAAATCTAAAAGAAAAGCAAAACATGTATTGAATATAAAGAAAATAAGAACGCACCTCTCAGTAATCTTAGATCTCAAATAGTGAAATGAAATGAAGATTTTAAGAATATATATAGGCAAAGGAAATATATTAAATTAAAATATGTGTTTTTTTTATATATAATAAAAATGTAAAATATTATTGAAATTTTTACATGTCATTAGTCATAAAAATATAATTGATAGTTTTGAATTAAAATATAAAAGATATAAAAAAACTCTTGTAATTAAGACCGACATAAATGATAGTTTTGAGTCAAAATAAAAAACATAAAATATATAGTAGTATCAACTATATTTTAATTATGGGTGTTTCAGAGCTATGTAATATTGTATAGGATAAGGGATAATTAATCCATAATTTTTTATTAAAATATAGAGTATTAGATACCATTTTAGTGATAATTTATTAGTCGTAATTTATTAATGATATTATTTATAAAAAAAAAAATTATATTGTTATGCAATGATGCATAAAATAAGATGTAATTAATAAATTATATTTCAATAAAAATGGTGTAATTAATTACCCCTTATCCTATTCAATATTGCATAGATTAGACAAACCCTTTTATTATTAATTTATGATATTATAAATAAATCACCATTATGATACAATAAAATATCATTGAATATTTATGTTGAAATTAATTATATTACCAATCCTTATAGGTTAAGTTTCATAAAATATATTTTCCCTATTTTGTAATTATTCAATTGAATGTGTTTTTTAAGTAAATCAAAATTCATTCAATTTGACAACATAAATAAATATTTCAACTACAAATATAATTATGTATCAGCATGATACACACCTACTTTCCTCTAGGATATTTGTTAGTTCAGTCAAATTTAAATGAAATCGGAAATCTAAACTAAATCATGATGATTGAGTTGCATATTTTTTAATTCGGACAAAAACTATACTAAATTAATAAAATTCGATGTTAATTGATCCAATAATAAATTTTTAAAATTTTACCCGCAAATCCATCTATCTGAATCAATCTTATTAATTCATATAATTTATATCATTACCATTATCATGAAAATTAGTGTAATATATTCAAACTTTAACAAGGAAGATATAAGGAAATGTTTTTTTTTTACATTTATAATCTATATAAAAAAAATAAAAAAGAAAAGAAAAGAAATTAATATTATTATAAAAGTTTAATAAATGTAAATTAGAAATATTTTAAAAATATTTTTGCACATTTGTTTCTAATGTGCCTAATCAATTCAACCAAACAAACTCGTTATTTTTCGGTTTGGTTCGGTTTGAATTTTATCGAAAAAATATGAAAATCTAATTCAAACCAATCCATATATTTTTAATCGACCAAGAAGGCCAGGAAGACCTAGAGTCACATGTGCCCAGCCTGTGAACGAGAATCCTAGAGAAGGAACAATTAGTGCTCAATAGGCGCAGTTGATGCTGATGTAGTAACAACATCAGATATAGATATTGTAACAACAACAAGAGTTCATGGCACAAATGATGCAATAATTGCAGGGTGCTGAATCGCTTCCCCCGTAAAGTATGGGAATTAGGGGTTTTCAAGAGTTCTACCAGATGAACCCTCTAATCTTCCATGCCATTCTTGATACTTTTAAGACTCGTGATTGGCTTAACAATATAAAAAGGATTTTCAAAGTGACCCCATGTTTCGAGGAAGACAAGATAGTTTGTGCCACTCAGATGTTTAGGAGGCATGCGGCCTAGGGGTGGATAAGTGCTTCTAATAGGATGACTACCATGGAAATCACAAAGACTTGGGAACATATTAAAGTAGTCATGTTATACAAATACTTCCTAGATAGTATAAGAGCTCAGAAGGAGATAGAATTCTAGCAGTCGTGCCAAGGCTCCATGATAATGGCAGAGTTTGCACAAAAGTTTAAAGACATGGCCGTTTACTCCAGCCAAGCCCTTTATGCCCCATATGAAAGTTGAAAGATTAATCAATTCAAAATAAGGCTTTTGTTAATGATAGACTACTATGTGGATCAACAACGTTATAACACTTATGCATAGCTACTTGAACAGTGTTACATCACCGAACAAAGTTTGAAGAAAATCTAGCAAGAGAAAGAGCAAGCTAGATAGAGTCGGCATGACCATGGAAAGACAAGCCACCATCTAAAACCAAATAGGCCACCTTTCAAGGGAAAATAGGTTTAGGGTATGCAATCAACGCAATCGCCTGAGTGTAAGAATTGTAAGAAAAATCACTTTGGGAAATGCCTCATTTGTTCCTCTAAATGCTTTTAGAGTCAAAAGGCGAGCCACAAGGTTATGGATTGTCCTAAGAGGATATTGTCGCTCCCTGGATTTCCATCCTAGTACAAACGCGAAAGTGGCACGGAAAAGGGTAGATTTTCCAGCCAGGCATTTTTATCCCGAAGGAACGGGAATGGTAATGTTGCACAAACCAGAAGAAAAGAAAAGGAAGGACACAGGTCCTGCGAACCAAAGAAACTGGGTTCGGGAGTTGGTTACGACCTGGGAAGGTATTAGCACCTCAGATCGTCCTCCGTACCCGACGGGATCCACGCTTGCAAATGAACTGTTTCAAAGGGTGAAAGAATGAAGGTTGCTACAAAAAGAAAAGACTGAAACTGGAAAAGGAACTGAGAAAGAAAACAAAGAGGAAAAATGTAGGGAAAATAAGGATTGTGCTCGAACAGGCCCTACCCCGCTGCCTACGTACCTCACTGGACATGAGGATCAGAGTCGTCGTAGTTCCCCTAACTAGGGGTGGAAATGATTGCTTGTGTCTTAAGGCTTGAATTGCCTATGTCAATGCTCAGGTGTTGCAGGCTCAGACGACGAGTGCGTAACCGTCTTGCAAAGTGACAAGTAGGAGCAAGTTCGTACGATGAGAGTGAGGGTGATGAGAAAAGATGTCCCGAAGGAGAGACGCTTATTGTTTGTCCAATGTTTTTTATAAGTTTTTTATGGAGTGTGGCATAAGAAAGTGAAGGCAAATCACTCTCTAAGGACATGTCCTTATTACCACATCCCAAAATAGAATGAGTAACAAGTCCATCAAGAATGAGGAAGATCCTCAAACTTGTTTCCTAATATTAGGATTTAAATTCACTAACTTGTTTGTATTATTAAGTGTTTTTGTGTATTAAAGTGAAGAAGTGTATTTTAGCTTTTCTTTGAGAGGATGACCAAAGGGAGAAGTCATCTCAACTATTATTAATGTTTTAGATTTTGTATGAAGATGAGAAAGAGAGAACACCAAAAGGATCTCAAAGGTAAAAACTAAAGGAGAAGTCTAATCCGAAAGTTATCATGCAAAAGTGGTCCTAAGGTTAGTGTGGTTTGAAAAAGAGGAAGAAGAAAAGAATAGAGGAAAGGAGAAGAAGAAACTAGAATACAACTTACTCGTCTAAAGGAGATAAGTTGTTTCTAAAGGGGAAAGAAAGAAATAGAACACATGATGGCATAAGGCTCATCAAAATCACAAAGGAAACAACATAATAAAAGAGGAGATGAAGAATTCAAATGTGGACATCATCCACACTTCACTTACCATGAGCCCCTGAAATGGTTAGAACATATTCACATGACAAAATGAACAAACTTAAACCAAATAAGATGCTAGCAAAGAAAAAGATCAATTCAAAGTATTACAACCAGAAACAATTCATTCCACTTATCATGCTAAGGCACACCAACAAAATCAAACAAAAGTTAAGGCAAGCAAGTCAATATAAAGCACTACAAGTTCTTACAAAAAAACAAAGCACAAATGAGACACAAAAAAGTCATACAAGTTAAGCAAACATCCAACAACTCAAGACCAGAACCCTATCATGTTAATAATGTGCCTAAACCACACAAAAGATCCCAAGAAGAAGCATACAAGTTCAAGCATTATCAACCATGAGAAGCAAATGGACAAAGGATGTGATGTGAACATACATACATTTGTAAGATCCTAAAGCATAAGCAAATCAAAGCAAATAAAATGGTAATCCACATATCAAGACCATAGGCATATATACATTTTAAAGGGACCTCAAACACTTCCTAAAAGTTGGCACAAGTACCTACATGACCCTAAAAGGTAAGCATATGACTCAAAGAGTTCAAAATAGGTCAAACAAGCAAGGAAAATTAAAACAAATGGAAATCATATTCAAAAAAATATGAAACTAAACACAAGTGATCCTTACACATATACAAACATCATTCCAAGAGGACAAGCTCAAAATCAGAAGCAAGGTAGGTCAAAGAATTGCTTAAACATGAACTAGGGTTTTGAAACTTATACACAAAGCAACCTATCAAAAGTATTCATACAATTTCTAAAAATTAGGGGGGGGGGGAATCCATAGCAAACTACATTAAATTACTAAACAAATGAAAAAAGAATCATGTCAAAACTTCAATCCAAGATCAAGATAGAAAATGAGCAAGGCAGCATGTATTTAAAAATGAATTAAAACAAAAAATACACTCAACAATTAATTTCTGCGTGATAAAATAAAATAAATGAAAAGTGAAAATGTCAAAAATTAAAGAAAATTAAAAGGTTCATTCATGAATTTTTTTCACAATTTTTGGATGACTTTTACTATTTTTTATGAATTAAACAAAAGAAAACAATTAAAAGAAAAATAAAATAAAATAAATAAAAGAAAGTAAACAGAATGGATGGATGAGATTGAAGGAGGAATAGATCAAAGGCCCAGCATGCCAGTCAACAAGAGTCCAGGTAATCAGATCCTAAGGCCCTAATTTAAACTTATTAAATGAAATCCAATGGTCTTGTTTTAAAATCACAAAATTAGGTTAATTAAACAAATTAGCGCTAAAATTAGCCAGATCCAATGGCTTAGATTCAAACTGGAGAAGACTAAACCCTAATTAGCCCTAATTAAACCATGGCCGGCCGGAGAAGCGCCGATCATCTTCTTCGGCCATCTTCAAACCTGCAAACCACAAATCTCAACCAAAATGCACAATCCAGATATCAAAACAATCCTCAATCCAAGTAGAACACGAATCCAACATCAAATCACACTTATCATTCACACACAAGCAGAATCGAAGAAAACAAGATTAGATCTAAAAATTTCAGGCACACTATTCTTTCTTATTTTACCATTATTTTCAAAAGTAAACACATCCTCATGATCAGGACAACACACAGATCATAATGCACACAAAAGAAAAGACATCCAGGATGATGAATTTTGATGATACCTGAGATTTGCGAGCTTAGAATCCTCCAAGAAAACCAGTCGCCTGCTCCAGATCAACCTCCTATAGCTTTTATTCACAAAATAAATGTGAAAGAAGCTCTCAAATGGCCTGGATCTAGCAATTCAAATCCAACTGATCTGAACTTGCACTTGGTGAAATTTCAAGAATTAGCTTGAATGAGGTATGGATTTGTGATCCTGAGCTCTTAAGGATGAAGAATATGCAAATATTTTGGGCAATGAGTGAGTGTAGAGAGAGATTCGAAGAGAAATGAAAGTTGTGCAAAAACTTTCAAATGAAAGAATGGTGATGAATCTGAGCAAATGGAAACCTTAGCTGCTTATATATGATGCCAATGATCAGTGATGCAAGAATGAGAGGGAATGCGCGTGAGGAATGAGTGAGAGGAGGGAATTTGAAAATTGGCAAAACTTGTGCGAGTGCATGATTTATGCGTGATATCCCTCTCTCATGCACATGCCCAGCTTCAATTTCACTCATAAATGTTAACTGAATCAATCTTAGCCCTTGGATTGCTTTGTATCATGCCTTGTGAGTGATCTTGCATTTTTGCCTTTCATATTTTCCACCCTTTCTCATGTACGAATTCCCTTGCTTCTCTTGAGCCAAATGACCTTAAGGCAATGCAATGTAATGGTATGACCTTATTTTACTCATGTAACAGCTTGTAATCAAGATATGAGACCTTTTGCATTTTGGTAGAAAGTTGTTTTCAAGTAAAACCCTAAAACTGAGTGAATTTCGAATGGCCATAACTTCCAAACCATGAAGGCTATGATCATGTTCTTGTACTTTTTAAAAATGGGAGAGCTTACTCTATAACTTTCAAGTTCAAGGAAAATTCATTTGGAGTCATTTTGGTCAAGAAAGAATGCTTTGAATTTTAGGGCAAAACTTGCTAAATTTGGAAAGTTTCATTACATGCCACATGCCAAAAATAGAAACCTTTGCAAAACCCCTTGATTCCTGATTTTTTGAACTTGCCAAACCTCTTTTATGACCTTAAACACATCCCTTGACTTGAAAAATAGGATTGGAACCTTTGAATGGCCACATATGACTTTTCAAATGCTCAGTTTGACTAGTTTCTTCCTTTGCAAGTAACTGATGAATATACTGCCTTCCTCAATGAATTTTCTCACCAAATCTCATCCATATGCTTCAAATATCATAAAAAGAACTTTGAACACACGAAATGGTCAAAGGTGCAAGAATCCTTGTTCAAAAGCAAAACTATAATTCATGATTCACTTGTGTAGGAGATTGTGACATCCTTGATCCTCTGATGATCTTCACACCTTCTTGACTTTTGTAAATGATATTGGGTCCTTGTATGACATGAGGACACCTTGTGGAGCTCTTGCAATGTCACTTGACCTCTTGTTTAGACTTGTATATCTTTAAATCCCCAATTGATTGATCATATGCCCTATGCTAGAACATGAGAATGTTATGCTTCATTTTTCTATGTTAGATGCCAATGATATGATATGCTTATGATGATTATGATGTGATCATTATGATAAAAGAGAAGAGGGAAAATTTGGGGTGTTACAGCTGCCCCTATTCAAACATCGGTTGATCTGAAAAGGATGAAAGCCTAGGCTCTCGTCCGTTCGAGATGAACTGTGATTGAATACCCATTAGAACCAGAAATTTGCACTCTACTGGAGAAAAGGAAATAGAATGGGAAATAAATCCAATCCACTCCAAAAACTGCTCTGGACCCTTGATGTGATGAAAAGTAACTCAAATCCAAAGTTTTGGGTATATTCAATGTTGAATAGAGCAGATGAGCTTTCTTCAAACAAACCTG
This sequence comes from Lathyrus aphaca, assembly GCA_963966055.1. Lineage (NCBI taxonomy): Eukaryota > Viridiplantae > Streptophyta > Magnoliopsida > Fabales > Fabaceae > Lathyrus > Lathyrus aphaca. Next base: position 175,408,163 of record OZ014525.1, read on the forward strand.
TTACGCCAGGTGGATAATTAACAAACCTGTTACGCCATGTAAAACAAATCTAGGACGAACGAGCCCTCTCCATACACCTTTCTCAACTGTATGGCTTAAGACGGACGAGTCTTCTTCGGATAACCTGTTACGCCAGGACCGGTGATGCACTTAAGCCTGTGGGATAGACATGCATAAGTAGGATAGACGAACCCTCTTCATATACCTTGCGTAGACATATGGTTCTAGGACGGACGAGTCCTCTATACAAATCTTGCTTAGAAATGTGGTGCTTAAGACGAACGAGTCTTCTTCGGATAACCTGTTACGCCAGGAACTGGTAATCATTTTGACGTTTAATCCCACCGTCAGGACTTCAAACCTCTTCAATACGGACGAGTATTGGATGGTCATCAAGGAAACATAGACGAGTGCCCTAAGTCAATTATACAGACAAGTATCAGACGATGATCAAAGAAACACAGACGAGTACTTCAGGCAATGATACGGACGAGTACCAGAACGATATCAAACACGGACGAGTGTTTGTCAAAAAATAACACAGACGAGTGTTAAAGACGATACAGACGAAAATATGAAAGGTATCAAACACGGACGAGTGTTTGCCAAAAGATAACACAGACGAGTGTTGGAAACGATACGGACGAGTATCGGAAAGATATCAAGCACGGACGAGTGTCTGAGAAACGATACGGACGAGTATCAGAGAGATATCAAACATGGACGGGTGAATGAGAGCTAGAGAAATAACACATACGAGTGTTAGGGGAGATACAGATGAGTATCAATGAAACGCTTGATTTGCAAAGAGAGAAACAACTCTGCATGGGAGAATACTATCTGTAGAATATTCTGCTGAGGAGCGAGGTCAAGATGCTCTGTCAATGCTTGACTCTGGCTGAGGAAATGAACAACTGTTTGTGTTATCACAAGGGCCAAAAATAAATTGGCAACTTCCTGGAGAATATTTCAATGATGTACAACTTCCAAACATGAACTCTGTGGAGAATGACCATCTTTAGACTTGGCTAGGGAAGACGTTTGGTCAAATAACCCTTGTTGGGGAAAGAATTCTACCATCCTATGGGAAATAAGTCTTTAGCTTTCTGCTAGGAATACTTTACTGTAAGAAACCCTGCTTGGGAAAGAGAGTTTTTCAATTATCCTTGAAATTGCTTGGGAGTGCCATCTATTCCCATTCAGCTGTAGAGACCAAATGCTCACTATCTGTACCTGCAACAACGAAAGTGTGTACATATGCCCCGAGAAATTGTATGACATGAATTAATCATCCCAGGTTACCTTTCATTCAAAGTACTTTTAGATGTTTTCCTGTTGCACATCATTCATAAAGCCAACAAACTTATATGCAATGTTCTTTTACCAAAAATTCAGGACATTTTTTTGCGATTAAAGTAAACAAAACATAAGAAACAAAGACTAGAATTCTGATTGAATATTCTTTATTGATAAGCCTCTGAATAGGCGAGAATTTACATCACAAAGCAACCACCTGGAAAGAGGTATCCACCACAAAATTGAGAAAAAGAAACTACCCTAATGGCAATGTACACGGCATTCCAATGAGTTTCTTTTCTGCTATGACCAATATACCTTCATGACTTTCTGTTCTTGCCTTTGCCTTCTGAAGAAGAAAATAAGATTGATTCCTACCTTTTGGATATGAACAAATTACTAGAGACGATGATGTGGTACAGATTACCCGAATCGCAGTCATTTGCTTATTCCCTTATTTTGCATGGATCGCCCTTTCGGGTTTTCAATCCACCGGATACCCTTTTTTGCCTGAGTTGTCCAATGCGGCTTTTCAACTCAGCGGATTTACTTTTTTTTATTCATTTCCCTAACTTTTGCCCGAGCTTTTTATTATGTTTTTAGCTCGCCGGAATGCCCCTTTTTTCCTGGACTTATAGTTCTGTTTTTATGTCCAGCGGGTCTTTTATGCGAAGTATTTTTTAATTGCGTCTGAGTTAACAGGGGACTAGAAGTCTTCACCATCCATAGTAGTGAGCATCAGTGCTCCTCCTGAGAAAACTTTATTTATTATGAATGTGCCTTCATAATTTGGTGTCCACTTTCCCCTGTGATCTGAACCTGGAGGAAGGATTCTTTTGAGTACCAGCTCACCAACTTGGTACTCCCGAGTGCGTACTTATTGATCAAAAACTTGCTTCATTCTCCTTTGATAAATTTGCCCATGACACACAGTTGCTAATCTCTTTTCATCAATTAGACACAATTGGTTATATCGGGCACGCACCCATTCAGCCTCGTCGAGCTTGACATCCATCATTACACGTAAAGAAGGAATTTCCACCTCCACTAGCAAGAGCGCATCCATGCCATATACTAGGGAAAACGGAGTTTCCCCGGTAGACGTCCTGACTGGCGTACGATACCCATGCAACGCAAATGGTAACATCTCATGTCAATCTTTGTAAGTGACAACCATCTTCTGCACAATCTTCTTAATGTTTTTGTTAGCCGCCTCGACCGCACCATTCATCTTTGGTCGGTAAGGAGAAGAATTGTGGTGTTGAATTTTGAAGTCCCGACATAATTTTGTCATCATTTTGTTATTCAGATTGGAACCATTGTCAGTAATGATTCGCTCGGGAACTCCGTATCGGCAAACGATATCTCTTTTCAGAAACTTGGCCACCACTTGGCGAGTGACATTGGCATATGACGCTGCTTCAACCCATTTGGTGAAATAGTCTATTGCGACCAAAATGAAACGACGGCCATTTGAAGAAGTATGCTCTATTTTTCCGATCATTTCAATGCCCCACATAGAAAAGGGCCAAGGAGATGACATGACGTTGAGCGGGCTGGGAGGCACATGCACTTTGTCTGCATAGATCTAGCATTATGACATTTACGGGCATATGAACAACAGTCTGCATCCATTGTCATCCAGTAATATCCTGACCTCAACAATTTCTTAGCCATTGCATGCCCTCCTGCGTGGGTACCGAAAGATCTTTCATGGACTTCCTGCATTAACATGTCCGCTTCCTGCTTGTCCACACATCTGAGCAGGACCATGTCAAAGTTTCTCTTATATAAAACACCATCGGTGTTTAATAAGAAACTAGCAGCAAGTCGCCTTAGAGTCTTCTTGTCATTGGAAGTTTCCCCAATTAGATATTCCTTGCTTTCCAGGAATTGCTTGATATCATGATACCAAGGCTTTTCATCAGACAATGCATCTACATAAAATACATATGTTGGCCCATCAAGCCTGGAGATGTCAATTCTGGGGACATAATTCCAACACAAGACTTTGATTGATGAAGAAAGCGTAGCCAATGCATCGGCAAATTTATTTTCGTCTCGAGGTATATATTGAAGCTTTACTGTTGTGAAGAACGTTGTAACACGGTGGGAGAACTGACTTTAGTTAAATGTTGCGGATAGCAAGAGTCGCCACCGACTTTTATTTTATCCAAAAGGAAAGGGCATAAAAGAACAGGAAAGACCTTAAAAGATTTTTGGGTTCGGGGGGTAGGTTATGTAAAGGGAAGGTGTTAGCACCCTTTACATCCATGGTTATCCATGGGCTCTTAGTTACTTAGCTCACTTTAAATTGTTTTGAGAAGTGTAGTGTGTGATTAAAAATTTTCTTAAGTACTTTATAATGATCCATGTACGGATATATATAAAGACTTTGTTTTGAAAATTGTTTAAAATGTGAAGTGTTTTTGAAATGTTTTTGGAAGGAGTGAGCAAGTACTTAAGAGGAACCTACCCTAATTTGAATCTTTTCTATTCTTAAATGTTCTTTCAATGGTAAGACTATCCCTATTATTAAGGAATAGGTAGTCATTACCTTGGATGTTGTATGGGACATATGAAGGGTCATCTGTGATTAGGCAACTGTAAGGTGTACTTAGCAATTTGAAGGGACTTATCATCTTTTATTCGAAAGGGGCAAGATCATTTACGAAGGCAACCATGAAGGGACTTGATCTTATAATCTTTAAAGGGACAAGATGATATTAATAAGAGAAGGGACTTTGCTTTATACACCTTACTTGACCTTTTTGTTTAGGCAACATGAGAGGTATCCTTAAGAAGGTGAGATGGCGATCAAAGATCGACTTACGTGTGTGCGTGTACAAGTTCATATATTTATCTTAAAATTAGTGATCTAAATTGATTTTTCAACACAAACATGTTTTCACTCCCTAATTTACTAACCATAGCAATTTATAAATAAATAAACAATAAAAATTACTACAACTATTACATGGTTTGTACAATTACATTATAGTAAAACAATTTAAATAATAATAATAATAAATAAATAAAAGGTTAGTAATAAAAATAAATGTAAGAGAAAAAAAAAGGTTAGCACAATAATATACAATATAGAAATCAAATTAAAATTTTAAATTTAAATAAATAATCTTTTTTAAGAATTTTAAGATGAGAATAAATTAATAATGATTATTATATATTTGTTTACAAAAATAAACATGATTTAGAAATATTTATTAATTATAATTAAACAAAAATAATAAAAATAAGAAATTACAATTTGTAAAAGAAAATTAGGGTTTTGACTTATTAGAAAATAAACTAGGGTTTTAAAAATAATTAGGGTTTTAGATATAAAAATATTAGGTTTTTTAATTTAACATACAATAGTAATTTAATTATATACATAATAAGTTATATATAATAATAATATGGACATACAAATAAATTATAAAACAAAATATTGATTTTAAACATATACAATTTATTTTATGAAAACAATATTATATTATTATTATTAATTTATTATATAATTTTTTAATTAAAATAAAAGAACAAGAAAAGAAAAAGAAAAGCAAATAGGTTAAAAAAAATGGGGAGGCCTGGATTTGAACCCAGGACCTCCCCTATACCTAAATGGGGCTTACCACTGGGCTGCGTGCTCAAGTGGTGATAAGTGACAACAACAAACCCTAATATATAGAATCTGCAAAATATAACTGAAAAGAAAAAAAAAACATTTGAAGGAACCAGGATTCGAACCCCAGTCTTCTCTCTTGCCAAGCCAATACATATCCACTGGACCACGCGCGCGTTTCTGATATAACTACAACACAAATATATTATAAAAAAACAATTAATTTGAATTTTAAACAGGGCGCCAAAGTTCGTCTTCAACCTACAAATCCGCAGGTTTTCCTGCGATTTTTTTTACGATCTTTGCTGCGATTTTTCCTGCCATCTTTAACCTGCGAATACCGTATCTCATGATACACCTGCAATTTCATCAAATTGATTGCACCAATACAATCCTTACAATTCATACAGTGTAACCATGTCAATAACAAGCATTTATATGGCTCAAATCATAGAACCCCAAACTTGGAGAGGAAACCCTAACAATAGCGAAATAGAATTACGGCCACGAAACTCAAAGAAAATTGCCCAGAAAGTTTCAATGCTTCACAATAAACACAAATCAATGAATAATTTTAAGTTATAATGCTTCAATATGTAAAATCGAAAAAAAAATAATATGAAGGTGAAAACACATTCGGCTATGGCATATGAGTGAGTTTCAGATGCTTTTGAAGATTGGGATAGGTTTAGTCATGTCCAAGGAGAGCTTCTATGTCTTTAAAATACCTTTAAACACTCTCTAAGGATGAATCCGAAAATTGAAATTTTGGAGGAATTTTGAAATTTGAGAATGCTATGAGTGGCTCTGAAAAACCGTCCTTGAGGCTGCTAAATGTTCTATGTATATATGTGAATGAGATTAGGTCAAAAAAATCATAGCTCTTTGGACTTTTTGGATAATTTGAGATTGAAAAAGATTTGTCATAAAACTTAATTTTTCTTTGATCCAACATTGCTATTTTGGGGTGATCTTAATAACTCTTGTATCAATCAAATCCAAATAAACTTTATGACATTCTAGAAGACAAATCATTTTAAATCTTCACCATTTTGTATTTTATTTGAATTTAAAATGATTTTTAATATAAAAAATCATAATAAATAAAAATAAAATGAATAAAATTATGAAAATATTAAGTTAATTTCGTGCATGATGTCATGGAACCAATTGGGTCACAAAAAAGTCAGCCCATTTGAAGAATTATGGTTTTAAGACCCCATTTACTTCATAAACCACTCAAAAATTTCCCAACTTTTCAAGGGCACAAATCCTTCAATTTTAATGCTATGAGGGTGTTCTTGGACATTTTGGAAAGCTTAAAGAGTCCTCTAACCAACCTCTTTGGTCTCATGTCCATATCTTTTACCATTCTCAAGTTATGCTCTTTGGAAGTTGTTGACTTTTTGTTGACTTTTAAAAGGACCTATAATGTCTTAGCTCATACCTTCCAAATGAAGCATTTTTGGGCTTGGCTTGTGAGACACAAAGTTGTAGAGAATTCAATTTCATTCAAAATGAGCTTTGGATGGAAAATGTTTGATGAAGCATGTGAAAGATATGGCTGGTCAAAGTTCAGTTGACTTTTCCTATGAAAACCCTAATTTAGAAACTCCTGATTCTTGATGATCTGAAATCTCCTTGATGAATCATGATCAACCCTTGATAAAATGATGAATTTTACTTCATATAATTGATGTTGGCAAAAAATCATGAAGTTTGACTTTGGTTTGACCCCAGTTGACCTCAGTTTGACTTTTTGACTGCCTTGACTGATTTTAACCTATCTGATCATCTGATTGAGCAAATCTTTTGGGAAAGTCTTGAAACTTGTAATGGGGATTCTTGAACACATATAGGATGTTATGAAGCTCACTTGAAGTCTTGGAAGTCCATTTAGCCTGATAAAAGTCAAAACCCTAGTTTAGGATGCATTGCTTAGGATGATGCATTGTCTGAGGGAATTGTCAAACTTTCTGACTAATTGTGAATCTTGTGAACCTTGTGAACCTCATGAGATGTCTTGTGAACCTTGTGAACCTCTTAGTACACAAAGTCTTGTCTTGTGGAGGGCAAATTTTGGGGTGCAACAAACGTCAACAGTCTTCTGGCATAATCCCTGTAAGAAATTAAGTGTTCTTGATGTGTATACCACTTGCCAGTAATCTGGTTTATCACGAGGGAGGAGTCTCCGAATATATCAAGGGTCTTAATCCTAAGATTAATAGCCTCCTCTATTCCCATGATGCACTCCTCGTATTCCGCTTCATTGTTGGTGCAACCAAAAGTAATTCTGGCAGCGAAGGGAAAATGAACACCTTCGGGAGTGATAAGAACGACACCAACTCCACATCCATTGATATTGACTGCCCCATCAAACATCAACTTCTATTTGGATTTAGGGTCAGGCCCCTCCACCGGAAGTGGTTCCTCACAATCTTTTTCTTTGAGGTATATGATGTCCTTATCAGGGAAATCAAATCTCATTGGTTGATAATCGTCTTCAAGGGGTTGTTGCGCAAGATAGTCTGAAAGTATACTTCCCTTGATGGCTTTCTGAGAAGTGTATTGAATGTCATATTCCGTAAGCACCATCTGCCACCTAGCAACCCTTCCGGTTAACGCTGGTTTCTCGAAAATGTATTTAACAGGATCCATCTTTGAAATTAGCAAGGTTATATGGGTCAAAATATATTGTCTCAGTTGGCGAGAAGCCCATGCCAAAGTGCAACAAGTTTTCTCGAGCAGTGAATAGCAGGATTCACAGTCGGTTAAATTTTTGCTAAGGTAATATATTGCATGCTCTTTTCGACCAGACTCGTCATGTTGGCCTAAAACACACCTCATTGTTCCTTCTAGCATAGTTAAATACATGATTAATGGCCTTCCTGGAACTGGAGGCATTAGAATTGGAGGTTCCTGCAAGTATTCTTTTATCTTTTCGAATGCTCTTTGACAATCCTCATTCCACCTGACCGTTTATTCTTTTCTCAAAAACTTGAATATTGGCTCGCATGTGGCCGTTAGGTGAGATATGAACCGAGCGATGTAGTTCAACCTCCCTAAGAAACCACATACTTCTTTTTCGGTTCGCGGTGCAGGCATATCTTGTATTGCTTTAACCTTTGTAGGATCCACCTCAATTCCTCTTTGACTAACACTGAAACCCAGCAGCTTACCAGAACGCACCCCAAAGGTGCACTTGTTTGGGTTCAACCTCAAACGGTACTTTCTTAATCTTTCAAACAACTTTTTGAGGTTAACCAAATGCTCTTCTTCATTTCAGGACTTGGCTATCATGTCATCCACATAACATTTTATTTCCTTATGGATCATATCGTGAAATAGAGTCATTATTCCCCATTGATATGTTGCCCCGACGTTCTTCAAACCAAAGGGCATGACCTTATAACAGAATGTTCCCCAAGGGGTAATGAACTTTGTCTTCTCCATGTCTTCCGGTTCCATCTTGATCTGGTTATACCCGGAAAATCCATCCATGAAGGAGAATACCGAGAATTGAGCCGTATTGTCCACCAGTACATCGATGTAAGGTAATGGGAAGTCATCTTTTGGGCTTGCTCTATTCAAATCCTGGTAATCAACGCACATCCGGACCTTGCCGTCCTTCTTTGGTACAGGTACAATATTAGCTACCCAGGGTGGATAACTAGTCACAGTAAGGAAACCGACATCCCATTGCTTTTGGACTTCTTCTTTGATCTCTAACGCCATGTCAGGACGAGTTCTTCTAAGCTTTTGCTTGACACGAGGGTAGTCTTCCCTTAATGGCAACTTATGCACAACGATGTCAGTATCCAAACCTGGCATATCTTGATATGACCAAGCAAAAATATGGACATACTCCAAAAGCATGCCAATCAATTCTTCCTTTACTTCGGCCTGCAGACTAGCCCCAATCTTGATTTCCCTCTTTACGTCTTCATATCCAATGTTGATGACTTCAAGCTCTTCCTAATGAGGAAGAATAACCCTTTCCTATTGTCTCAATAATCTGGCCAATTCCTCGGGAAGTTCACAGTCTTCATCAACCCCTTCATCGGCGTGGTATATTGGATTGTCAAAGTCATACTTGGTCATAGCAAAAGAGTTATCAGAGAAATCCGAATGATTGACTCTGCACAGGGATGTGCTTATTTCAGATTCTGCTTTTTTCTTTGAAAAATGAACAAAAATAAAAAACAAACAAAACATTGCCATTTTATATTGTTTTTGTGAAAAAGTTTAAAAAGAAAGACAAAGAGCGCAATTTGCATAAAAATGTCCTTTATTCATGGTAAAATTAACTGCATACATGCAACGGTGGCCCTACAATGGATCCATACACCTTGGGCAGAGTGTAGGACTTGATATGCATATGAATAAAAGGAAAACAAATAAAATTACTCTGTTGGACCAGTGACTTGAATGATCTTTTCAGCAAACCAATTTTGTAATTCTTCCCCGGGAGCACATGGGCGCACCCAGTTGTCCAAATCACAGTCGCTGTCAGCATCCTCATCCATGGCGCACACATGATTGAGGTCAATTATCCCAACACTCTTGAAGCTTACTGCTTTGCTATTCTGAGCCCATCCAGTCTGCCATGGTTGGTATCCAATGCCAAACTTACCATTTTCCTTCTCAATCTCCAGCAATCTGCCCCAGCCCTAGGCCTGGCCTGACTGAACCACCTCCTTAGCCTGTTCATATGAGGAAATAGAGGTCCCTTCTTTGTCACTATTCTGAAACATGGTTGTGGGAGATATAGAACTGACATTTACTTCCTCAAATGCTTGGCACAGGGTTTCATGAAACTCTCTGTCCATCTCAACATATTTGAATGTAGACAGGTGACTGACAAAAATATCTTCTTCGCCACAAACACTCACTACCTGTCCATCCACCACGTACTTTAGCTTCTCATGAAGGGTAGAGGTTACAGCGTCAGCAACATGAATCCAGGGCCGTTCCAACAAAAAGCTATAAGCCAGCTGAATGTCTATCACGTAGAAGATACATTTGAATACCTGGGATCCAATCTTTACCGGTAATCCTACCTCCCCGAAAATAGACCTTCGAGAGCCATCAAAAGCTTTCACCACCAAATCACTAGGCCGGAGAATCAAACCATCAACCTCTAACTTCATCAAAGCTTTCTTTGGTAACACGTTCAAGGAAGAAACTGTGTCCACCAAAACATGTGACAACACTGAACCTTTACACTCCATGGTGATATGTAGGGCCTTTTTATGATTCCTACCTTCAGTGGTGAGATCCCTGTCAATAAACCCTAGCCCATGGATAGCGTTTACATTGGCTACTACTGCTTCCAACTGGTTTACTGTAATCTCTTGAGGCACGTAGGCAGACTGCAATACCTTCAGCAAAGCTTCTCTATGGGCATGTGAGCACATCAACAATGATAATATTGAAATCTTGGACGGTGTTTGATTCAACTGTTCTACTATCTTGTAATCACTCTTTTTTATAATTCTCATGAACTCCTCAACTTCCTTCTCAAAGACATTCTGAGCATCCTTCGGGGTTACCACCTCTTCATTAGCTACCTGTTTACCCTTGGCTCTAGTAGCAGCTCCGGCTTCATCGTTATTTCAAAGAGTCTGTGGAGCAAACAAATGCCCACTTCTGGTAAAACCACCCAAACCCCCAATACTAGCAACATCGGTGTTTATAGTCACAGGTTTATCTTCTACCTTTCGCCCTTGTACGTACACATCAGATCCGTAGTTCCATGGCACCGCTTTGTCATCTTCATAAAGTACAGGGCTAGGAGTAGTAATTTTAACAGGACTAACCTCCTGTGGCACATGGATTGTAACAGGCTCCCTTCGAGCTGGGGCTGGCTTGTTAGCTAGATCGTAGAAGATAGTCACGGTAGAAACGCAATCATTTTGTTTATTAATTCTATCAAACTGTAATTTCCCCTCATCCACCAAACTCTGCAACCCTGCCTTCAACCTTTCACAACCATTCACAGACATATCACACTCTTCGCATTCAAAGTCACATCCCAAAAACTCATATCCCTTTAACAGCTTTTCCTTCACAAACAAGAGAGGAGACTGCACCTCCTTTATGTCCAGGATCAAATTAAAATGTTCTCCTCTTTCGACAACATTAATCTTTGCCCCACCATGATTAGGGATAGGATTCAAAGTGACATTTGGTGGTGGTGCAAAGTTTATGGCCTTTGAATCGATCAGATCCTGAACTTTGTTATGTAATGCCCTGCACTTCTCAGTTGAATGTCCCGGAGCTCCTGAATGGAAAGCACATCGTACACTAGCATCATATCCTGGTGGCAAGTCTCCTGGGGTGGTGGAGTCAACATCCTCAGCTGTATCATATTCAAATCTATCAATCTTTGCAGCAGTGGCATATAGGTCATATGAATGGCCTCAATGACACGATTAGCAGGACGAGGCTGACGTTGCTGATAAGGCCTTTGTTGGTAATTATTGCGTTGTTGTTGTTGTTGTGGTTGAGGATCAATATTGGTAGGAATAGTGACAGCTGCCACTTGATCATACGAGTTTCTGTAACCACGTCCTCTTCCTCTTCCGTAGACAGCATTTGTTTCCCCTTTTCTCCTTCTTCGGGGGCCAACAAAAGGTTTTCTTGATCCTGAAGAACTTCCAACTCCGCTGTCTTGAATCTTCCCCATATTTAACAATGTTTCAACCCTTTCTCCAGCTATGACAATATCATTGAATTTAGTCGCTGAACACGACGCTAAACGCTCAATAAACACACCCTGCAAAGTCCCCATGAACATATCAGCCATTTCATTCTCTAACAGTGGGGGTTGTACTCTGGCAGCCAGCTGGCGCCACCTTTGTGCGTAGTCTTTGAAGCTCTATTTTGTATTTTGCGACATGTTTTGCAGCTGAGTGCGGTTTGGAGCCGTGTCCATATTCTATTGGTACTATTTAACAAACGCTTCTGCCAAATCCTTCCAACTCCTGATAGTCACCCGGCTCAACTTCATGTACCATTCCAATGATGCCCCTACAAGGCTATCTTGGAAATAATACATCCACAGCTTCTCATCCTCTATATGGGCAGCAATTCTCCCAACAAAAGATTGAAGATGGGTCTTTGGGCACACAATGTCGTTGTACTTTTCAAATGTCGTAGCCTTGAACTTGTGGGGAATCCTCACCCCTGGTACTAGCCCCAAATCAGTGATGTCAAATCCTAAGGAATTTTGAGATTGGATGAAACGAATTTGCTCAGCCATTTCCTCGAAGCGACGATTCATCTCAACCCCCTGTCCCTCAGCTTCATCTAGTAATGTGAATTTCTCATTCTACCCGTCCATCTGAAGGTTATGTACTCCATCATTGATAATAGTGACCTCTGGTTGTACCACAGGGATTTCAACATGACGGGCGCCAGCCCCATTGCGATTACCTCCATCTGCTGTCTCATTCCTAACTTGATTGTTCTCCACCAGCTCGCGCAAGCGCTCTTGAGTTTGACCCATCCCATCCATGAGGGTCGTGAAATTATCTATTCTTGTCCTTAAGTCAGCCAGATCCGCCTGCATCTGATCCATTGCTCTCTCTTATTTTCTTTCGTTGGATATCTGTGGATCTTCTTGGTGGTCTTCTTCGGAGCTATAGTGCCTGAAACTAGAAGAGACGTTAGAAACCCGAAGACCTTACCTGCAAAACAAACACACTGTTACATGCAATGCAATCTTCATGCTTTCATTATCAGGTTTTTATTGCCCTGGTTCTGGTATCTCATTGAGGATTCCAGATGGCCCTTGGAGTAATCTTTTGTGAACATTCCTTTCACTGTTTCCACACCATTTCCATAACCAAACTAAGAAAAGAAACATACAACTTAAAGAGTCTGAAAGAATAACGATGCATAAATCAAAGGCCCTAAGGCACAAACAACATCCCCATAGGGTTTCAAGTCTTACAAAACACAAAGTACAACAAACAAATTAGATTCCTACAACAATCTTGTTGGTAATCAGAAATACAAGAGAAGCAAACTAAAACTCCAAGCTATAAGAAGACTCTGGCTCTTCCTCTGCAAGCTCCAGCTCTACTCGGGTTCTCTTCACATCTTCTCTTCTTCTGAGATCTGCTACCTCTTCAAGAGCTTCATTCAGCTGCTGAGACACCTCATGTTTCCTTCTGTAAGCATGTTCTAACTCTTCTCCTTGAGCAATAATCTGCAACTTGAACATTTCTTCCTTCCTCATGTATTCTGCTTGATCTTAGTCTCTTTGCCCATGCACCCAGGTGAGAGACTGCCTAGCATCCCTGAGGGCCTTCTTGTTTTTCTTGAACTGTTATTCTCTCTTGATGTCCATAAATCCCCTTCTTTGGAAGTAGGCCTCCCTTTCTTCCAATTCTTTGTCCTTGGCTTCTTGATCTACTTGTACTTTGTGCAACTTCTCTTCTAGATTCAACTTGGAGAGAGCCAACTGATGATGCAAGCTAACCATTTATGTATGCTCCAGTTTCAATTCTTTCAGCTGAGCTTCAAGTTTTTGATAATCTTCTAAAGGAACAGTGCTTGGTGCTACAGGGATATGTGGAATTATTTCCTTTGGATAAAGAGGAAGCTCCAAGGAAAAAGGCAACAAAGTGATCCTGACACGCTTCTTCAACCATGCTGCAAAGGGTTCATACATGTTGGGATCTACCCTTCCAAACTCCTTCTTTCCCTTTTGAGTCTTGATATTCCAAGCTTGGAATACTTGGATAGCCATGTCAATATTCCCTTCAATAGGAAGATATAGAGATTCTCTCATATCCTCATCAGAAGGGGATTCTCTCAAAGGATATCCAAACTGTCTTCTATCCAGAACTGGATTATAATTAATCATACCTTTCCTTCCAATCAAAGGAACATTGGGAAACCAGTTGCACTTTATAATCATCTCTTTTCCCAACACATCCCTGTCATACCTCCAGCTTATATCACCTGCAGTCAACCCCATTAATGTACGAGACCATTTCCATTTTCCCCTTAAATCCTTGAATGGCCCCACCTTAGGCAATTGTCTAGAAAACCAGTCAGCAAACAGAGGCACACAACAACTCACATGACCTCCCTTCTTCTCATTCCTGCAATGAACCCCGTAATAAAAGTCACCTAACAAAGTAGGTGTGGGATTCGTTTTGAAGAAAATGTCAATAGCCTCCAGGCAGACCATCCCTTGATCACCTGGGAAGAGGCTAATTCTATAGACCATCAAAGCTAAGAGTACACTGAATTGTGTCCATTGATTATCTTGAGCAAATACCAAGGCCTCCTGAATCAGCATATTGCAAGACAACCCCTTCCCTTTGCTACTACTGAAACCCTGCTCTATCCTGTTTAGAGGCAAATGACACCTTTGAGCAATCTCTTCCGCCTAAAGTACTCTCCCTGAGTTGTAATAAGGCTGCCTTCCACTGAGGGGGATATGCAACAAGCTGGCAATTTCTTCCAATGTAGGTGCTAAGACATAATCTTGGAGTACAAATCAGCGTAATGGAGCATCATAGAACTGAAGTAGAGTATGAATGTTGTCCCTTTGGTCTTCTGTTGGCTTGTCCATGTACCTGAGAATCTGCCTAAATCTGGCCCTGAAATCTCCTAAAATCTTGTCATTCATCAGACCCTTCAATTGGTGTAGTTTTTCTCACCTCTGGTTGTGGAAATGTGTAATGTGCATTGTTCTTTTTGAGATCTGTGATGATGCTTGCCATCTGGATATGAGAAACTAACAGATACCAGAACATGGTGTGTAAATGTAACCTGAAAAATGAAAACACTAAGATGTTAAGGATGTTATGATATGATGCAAATGCAAATGCAAGGTGTAACACGGTGGGAGAACTGACTTTAGTTATGTTGCGGATAGCAAGAGTCGCCACCGACTTTTATTTTATCCAAAGGAAAGGCATAAAAGAACAGGAAAGACCTTTTAAAAGATTTTTGGGTCCGGGGGGTAGGTTATGTAAAGGGAAGGTGTTAGCACCCTTTACATCCATGGTTATCCATGGGCTCTTAGTTACTTAGCTCACTTTGAATTGTTTTTGAAAATGTGAAGTGTGTGAATAGAAATTTTCATAAGAGTTTAATAATGATCCATGTACGGATGCGTAAAAAACTTGTGTTTGAAAATTGTTTGAAATTTGTGAAGTATTTGAAATTTGTTTTGAAATAGTGAGCAAGTAACTATGAGGAACCTACCCTAAAGTTTAAGTCTTTCTGTTCTTTATCCTTTAAGTGGTAAGACTATCCCTATTATTAAGGAATAGGTAGTCATTACCTTGGATGTGAGGGACATATGAGGGACATCTGTTTAATGAAGGCAACAGTGGGGTGTATTAAGCATTTAGGAGGGACTGTCATCATTATTCGAAAGGGACAAGATCATATTGAAAGGCAACCATTAAGGGACTTGATCTTTGATTATGAAGGGACTAGATGACTTTTCTTTTAAGGGACTTTGCTTTATACACCCTACTTGACCTTTTTGAATAGGCAACATTGAGAGGCAACCTTAGAAAGTGAGATGGCGATCAAAGATCGACTTACGTGTGTGAGTGTTTAATTTTATATTTATCTTATAATTTAAATGACCTAAATTCAATTTTTAAATATAATACATGTTTACACTCCCTATTTTACTAACCATAGCATGAAAATTAAATAATTGAAATATTTACAAAAATTACATCCAGGAGCATTTACATAATAATAAAGCAATAAATAAATAGCAAAAATAAATAAATAAGCAAAATATAAATAATAAGTAAAATAAATAAATAAGCAATAGGGGTTAGTAATAAAAATTAAATATAAATAAGGTTAGTGAAATAATAATAGATTAGTAATAAACATGATTAATAATTATAATAATAATAAACAAAATAAATAGGGTTAGCAAAAATATTATAAGAACATAATTAAAATAATAAGCAAAAAGAGTAATATAATAATTAAAAAAAATTAGATTTTAATTTATAAAAGAAAATATGAACAATTAAGTATTTTAACATTTTTGAATTATATACAAATTATTAAATTATTTTTAAACATATTATAATTAAAAGATTAAATTAGCATAGATTCAAAAATTATTTATATATATATAAAATTTAGATTATAAACAAATTATAGAAATAATTACATATTACGAAAAAAAATTGATTATAATTATATTTACAAAGATTAATTATATTAAATAAAATATTTACATAATAATTATATTCACAAAAATTAGAAAATAAAATTAGGTTTTTAATAATTGTTTAGAAAAGATAAACTAGGGTTTATAAAATTAGGGTTTGATTTACAATAATAATTTATTTAACTAAATAATATATACATTTTATAATTGAAATACATAATAATAAAAACTAATTTTTGGATTTAGAAAATAATTTTTAGAATTTGGGAAAATATTGAATATATATATATATATATTATCATGGAATTATTTAATTATATATTTATATATGATTATTAATAACAATAATTAAACAAAATTAAATAAACAAGACAAAATAGAAAAAGAAGCAAAAAGATAGAAACTTACCTGGCTGGGATTTGAACCCAGGACGTTCTGCCTGCCAGCAACAAAACACACCACCAGGCCATCAACGCGCATGTGATAAGGGAATAGGCCAAATTTGTTTTATGCAATATCCTGGAAAATCACAAAAATAAGAAAAAAAACCAAAAGGCCTGGGGGATCGAACCCAGGACCTTCATAGCAAACACACCAAACGTTACCGTCCCAGCTAGATGAGCGAACCTGTTATTATGGTGATCACAATGCATAATATATTAAGACTAAACGTTAAACAGAAAAATAAGAAAAATTGGTTGAGTCCAGGATTCGATCCCTGGCCCTCAGCATCATACGCGCATCCATTCACCACCAGACCAACCACACATTGGTGTTACAAGATCGAAACAAATACATTATAATATTAAAACAAATTTTGAATTTCAAAAACGCGCGCGCTGAGTCTTCTTCTTCCTTGAGATTTCGCAGGTTTTCCTGCGAAATTTCCTAGGAAATTTCCTTCAAATTTTCCTGCGTACATAAACCTGCGAATCTCAAATACCAACAAAACAGTACAATTTTTACAAATTGGTTAATGAAACATGATTCTCACAGTCCATACAATCACATCATGTCCTTCAAATTCATTTAAATTCAGTAAATAATGAAACCCTAAATTCAAAGGTGAAACCCTAGTTATGGCATCTCACGGGTTACGCATGGTTCCTTCAATTTCTTTGTCCAGAAACATTCTATACCACATTACAAACATGATTAGCCAAACAAAACTCAATAAAATGCAGTGAATTAATGAAATCGAAAAATTTATATTCAAGAACACATATGATTCAGTTAGCATGATATGGCATGGTTTTGATGCATATGAGTATTGGTTTCGATTCTATGATGTCCAAGGATCATAGCTGTGTCCTTAGTTTACCTTCAAATGCCTTGGAATGTCAAAACCGAATTTGAGTTTTTTGCTTGAATTTTGAAAAGTGAAACTTACTCTTGAGGCTGTGTCAATTTGTTGCTTGCATTAGGGTTATGTTAAGTACTTATAGGACAATGTATTAGGTCAAAAAGATTGATCACTTGTGTGGAAAGTTTGATCTAAAAAGATTCAAAAAGATGGCCTTTTAAAAATCAAATATCTTGCATAAACTCTTGCTATTTTGGTATGATCCTCATTACTCTTGTATCAATCAAGTTTAAATGTGATTTAAAACTTTCGAGAAGCAAAGTTAAAATTAATTTTCATTATTTTATATTTTATTTGAATTTAAAATGACTTTTTAATATAAAAATCATAATAAATAAAAACAAAATAAATAAAATTATGAATAAATTAATTTAATTTCGTGCAAGATGTTTTGAAATGGATTGGGTCATTATTTGGCAAGCCCATTTGGAAAAAATTGGTTTTAGACCTCCTTTTTCTTCATGAACCAACCTAAAATTTCCCAACTTTGCAAGGGCGCCTATCCTTCAATTTTAATGGTATGAGGGTGTTCTTGGACATTTTGGAAATCTTGAAGAGTCCTCTAACCAACCCCACTGGTTTCATGTCCATATCATTTACCAATCTCAAGTTATGCCCTTTTGAAGTTGTTGACTTTTTGTTGACTTTCAAAAGGACCTATAATGTCTTAGCTCATACCTTCCAAATGAAGCATTTTTGGGCTTGGCTTGTGAGACACAAAGTTGTAGAGAATTCAATTTCCTTCAAAATGAGCTTTGAGTGGAGACTTGGTGATGAAGTATGTGAAAGTTATGGCTGGTCAAAGTTCAGTTGACTTTTGCTGAGAAAACCCTAATTTAGAAACTCCTGATTCTTGATGATCTGAAATCTCCTTGATGAATCATGATCAACCCTTGATCAAATGATGAATTTTACTTCATATACTTGATGTTGGCAAAAAATCATGAAGTTTGACTTTGGTTTGACCTTTTAACTGCTTTGACTGATTTTGACTTATCTGATCATCTGACTGAGCAATCTTTTGAGAAAAGTCTTGAAACTTGTCATGGGGGTTCTTACACACATATAGGATGTTATGAAGCTCACTTGAAATCTTGGAAGTTCTTTTAGCCTGATTAAAGTCAAAACCCTAGTTTTGGATGCACTGCTTAGGAGGTGCATTGTCTGAGGGAATTGTCAATCTTCTGACTATTTGTGAACTTTGTGAACCTTGTGAACCATCATAAAATGTCTTGTGAACCTCATGGGAGGTATTGTGAACCTTGTGAACCTTGGGAACCTCATAAAGTGACTTGTAGACTTCATGAACCTCATGAAGGGTTTTGTAAGCATTGTGAATCTTGTGAACCTTGTGAACCTTCATAAAGTAACTTGTAGACTTCATGAACCTCATGAAAGGTCTTATAAGCATTGTGAAGCTTGTGAACCTTGTGAACCTTCATAAAGTAACTTGTAGACTTCATGAACCTCATGAAAGGTCTTATAAGCATTGTGAATCTTGTGAACCTTGTGAACCTTCATAAAGTGACTTGTAGACTTCATGAACCTCATGAAAGGTCTTGAAAGCATTGTGGATCTTGTGAACCTTGTGAACCTTCTTAGCACACAAAGTCTTGTATTATGAGGGCAAATTTTGGGGTGCAACAGCTGCCCCTGTTCAATTTTCTGAAACCTGAGGGGTTAGATTGGTATATTTGCCAGTCATGACCTGGAAGGTTGAAGGGGATTGAACACAAAAGCCCAAAAATTTGCGCTCACCAGTGCATAAAGTAATATGGATGGCTAGTTGAATATGCTTGAGTGGGCTTAAAGATGCCACTTGGAAAAAGTTCTTCAGATACATTTCTTGGAGGATAAAGCAGTCCAAAATATGAAGATATAATGATAGCTTTCAGGAGGATGAAGCAGTCCTGAAGTGATGATGCTGTCAGGAGGATAAAGCAGTCCTGAGGTAATAAGAAGCTGTCAGGAGGATGAAGCAATCCTGAGGTGGTAAGAAGCTGTCAGGAGGATGAAGCAGTCCTGAGGTGATAATATGCTTTCAGGAGGATGAAGCAATCCTGATGTAGTAGAAATTTTTCAGGAGGATGAAGCAGTCCTGAGAGATTTTGATAATATGCTTTCAGGAGGATAAAGCAATCCTGAGGTACGATAAGCTGTCAGGAGGATAAAGCAATCCTGAGGTAGAAGAAGCTGTCAGGAGGATGAAGCAGTCCTGAGGTGATAATATGCTTTCAGGAGGATAAAGCAATCCTGAGGGATGATAACTTTCAGGGGGATAAAGCAGTCCTGATAATCACAAGTTTGTTTGCTGGAGAATTAACCTGAAAACAAGGTAGCATTCTGTATAGTAGCATTAGTTCATGTATTATGTATGCATGTATGATATGATGCACTCAAGTAATGTATTATGTATCTATGGATATGTATGTTATGGTATGATGTAAATGATGTATGTATGATGTGATGCTGCTGGAAGTGTCTGGATATCTTCCTATAACAACTGCTGGCCAGGGAAAATAAATCCCGATTCGTTGCTGAAGAATATGAGGAACTCGTTCCCGTCTTGTTTGATAATAAGGTATACATAACCTCCCGTCTGCTGGGGATAATAAGGTATATATAACCTCCCGTCTACTGGGGATAGTAAGGTATATATAACCTTCGCCTTCGTTTGATAGTAGGATAGATATAACCTCCCGTCTTCGTTCGTCGTACTCTTATTGGAAAGTAAATTCCCGAATATCCGTATGAGGATAAAAGAGATGGATATAAATTCCAGGGGAGATGTGACTTTATGAAGATGGATTTGTCCTACTGAGGGTTTGTAACTGTCTTGTAAGGATGAACCGGTGAAGCTTCGTTGAAATCCTTCCCTCGTTCGTCCTTAGTAAATACTATTACTGCATTTTCATGCATTTCTGGTAAACATCAATCATATTAAAAAGCATACATGCATTTTTGGTAAACATCAATCATATTCAAAAGCATACATACATTCAAACACAACCAATGGACGTTTCGCTTATGTAAATAGGGTAAAAGTAAATCTGGATTCAAAAGATGGAATTTATTTATATCAAAAAATGACCCATACATGGGTAAATTTGTACAAAGAGACATAAACCCTAGTAAGAGGATTTTGTCATAAGGTTTTTTTTTTTTTTTTTTTACAAAACAAGGAAAATCAGCTATGTGGGAAACAATCCTATTGAGTTTCAATTCTACTATTGCCATTATCTTCAAGTATCTCATCTTCTGCTGTTGAGACGGAAACGATTGGATTGAGCTTTATCTGTTTGAGCTTGAGTAAGTAGTACAGCTGGTTGCAGTTTCATGGGTGATCTAAACGAGACATAGTCATACGCTTTAATCCCTAACTTTTGCCTGGATTGCCCTTTCAGGTTTTCAATCCACCGGGATACCCTTTTTTGCCCAAGCCGCCTTTTCAGGTTTTCGACTTGCCGGGTGTACATCTTTTTATATATATCCCTAATTTTTGCCCAAACCCTTTTGGTTTGCCGGGATGCCCTTATTTTTGCCTAGGCTTGTCAACCTAGCGGGTCTCTTTTCATGCGTAGTATTTTTTAACTATGTCTGCGTTTACAGGTGTAAACACCCCAAATTTGCCCTCACCCATTCACACCATGGCTTGTGATCATCTCATATGCATAAACTCAATCATAACATCTCATACCACAATTTTGATTCCCTGCATTGGTTCTAAGTCATCTGCACCTAGGGTTTGTGATCTGAGCAATCCAAGAGCCTCTTGAGCCACTCCAAGGGTCATCAATCACTTCAAAGGGGTCTATGTGTGTTCTTATGTCATATTACATCCTCTCAAAGTCAAAAATGCTAAAGAATCACAAGAACTAGGGATTGGTATGGATGCAGAGCCAGGTTTGACTGCACAGTTGACCTAAAATTAGGGTTTTGGTTTCAGAGGCCATAACTCCAATTTTTTTGGTCATTCTTGTTTCTATTGGTCTCCATATGGTATAGGGAGTATGCACATAAATTTTCATGAAGAAATTCCATGGGGGAGTCATCTGATCAAAGGTTGACTTTCTGGACAAGTCAGTGCAAAATCAGGGCATCTGAGGCCCCCAATGTCCCAACCAAGGGGTGATCTTCATCATGTTGAGTGTATATGATCTTTATTTGATCATGGAAGAAGGTTGAAGTTCACAAAATTCAAGAATTACAAGTTTTTGCAAAGTTGACTTTTTAGGGCATGGTTGACTTTTCATGAAATGTCATTTTATGCCACTTTTTCAACCCTTGCTTTTTGACCCAAAAATGCTTCAAATGGAAAAACTTTGGTCATGAAAGTTGTAGATTAGATCTTTCCCTTTTCAAAAAGTACAAGAACATGATCTAATTCATTTTGGATCAAAAGTTATGGTGTGTCAAAGTTGGCAAAAATCACTAATTTTCAAGATATGCCTCAAATGAGAAACTTGCAAAAACTTTGTACCAAGGAATTTGTAACTTCTAATTCATGTCTAACCATTACACAAACATCACATGTGACCTAAAAATCAGATTTGAACCAAAATTTCTCATGTTTCATGGTTTGTATAGCAAGATCTTTTCATATGAACCAAAAGTGATCAACTTGCAAAAAACCATCATCACACCTCACCCACTTGTTGCCTTGGCTGCTGAACCACCCTAGCCCTCTCCCCTCACCATGCTGCGCCAGCCCACACCCTTGTACTAGCCTAGAACACAACCCATGCTTCTCTTACACAAGAGTGGACTTTTTGCAAAAGTTAGCATACCAATCAATAAAGGCCAAGTCACATCATCTGACCAATGGGATTATTTTATGCAAACAAAATGCTAGCCATTTCACTTAACAAGCAGGGCTGAAACACACAAGATCATCACATTCACAAACTCACTCCCTCAAGCAAAACTCTTCGAATCTGTTTCCATAAGCCATAAACACAAAAACAAACTCCACTACTCATCTCACCATACTTCATTGATCCCAAACCAACAAGACCTAAGCCTGAAACCAGCAAGAACATTGCTTTTCCATTTTTCACTCTCAAAGCCAAAGCTTTCAAAACTCATTCCACAGGCCACAAACACTTGAACCAACTCCACAAACCTTCTCAAAACATCATCCTGACCACAAAGAACCACTCACCTTTGCCTGAAACAGCCTGAATCACAAACACCATTTCCACCTGAGCTTGAGCAGAAGCTATTCAAACTCCCAAACCAGCCAACATAAACTCTTGCTGAGCATCCAGACATCATCAAGGGGTCATAAGGAGTGGTTTGCATCAAAGGAAGGGGTCAGAAAGTTGCAAGATTGAAAGCTTCGAAACTCAGGTAGCTCAAGAACTTTTTTTCCAGAAATGATTTTTAAAGTTCTTAAGTTGTCCTATATGCTTTCCTGATCATGAATATGTCTTTAGTTTTGAAAATGGTGGAGAGATGAGAGTTTAATCAGTCTCTGAAACTTTTTGCCCTAGATTTTGTTTGCTTCGATTCAGTCATTTCAGGAACGATAAATGTGTTTTGATTGGGGGTTTTGGTTCGTGAGTGAGTGGGGATCATTCCTGTGTTTGTAGATTTCGTTTTAGAAACGTTTAGAGTGAGATTGGATTTTGATGTGATCGGAGAAGACGACCGGAACACTGTTCCGGTCGTCTGAAAGTGATTAACGGCAGGATTAGGGCATAAGCATTAATTAGGCCAGTTTGAATGTAGACCGTTCATTTGCGCGCGTGGTCAGCTCCCGCGTCCTGGGGTTTGAATCTCAGCCATTAGATTGGCTGACTTTTTCCTTTTCTATTTAATTTCATTTTATTTTCATATTTATTTCATTTGTTTTATACAATTTATTTAAAATAGCAAAAATGTTTTAAAAATTATGAAACTTTTTGTCAAGAGTTTCATTAATTTTTAAAACACAAAAATATTTTTATTTTCATTTTTAGCATTAAAAAAGTATTTTTAAATATTTAAAATTTTATTTTTAATTGATTAATGAAAATTAATTTATTAAAAATACTTTTAGGTATTTAAAAATCACCAAAAAATTCATGAAATGTTTTAAGACATTTAGAAACATTGTCCAACCTTCAAACCAAATTTATTTTTTGATCTTGATGCATTTTGAGAATTTTTCATTGAATTAAAATCATTTTTATGCATTATTTTGATCCAAACTTCAAAAAATCATTTCTGCCTAACCATGAAGAGTTGGACATTGATTCTTTTTGCATTGCATTGTGTTTAGCATGTAGTTTGTGAGATTAAATGGTCATGATTTGATCTTTTATTTTCATTTTGTTTGGTAATTTTCTTGTTTAGGAACCCTAAAACCCTAGAAAACTTAGAAAATTCATAACCCTAATTAGGTCAAGAGTTGAAACCTCTCCTTTGGGCATTGGGTTAGTATAGGATTAGGGGTCCTTTGAGTGCATTTTCAATTTTTTATAATGTTGTTTGCTTCTGGTTTTGGTTTTTGTTTGTTGCATTGATCATAAACCCTAATTTGGGCTTCCATATGCATCCATCTTGCATTCTCTTGCATAACATGACTTGCCATGACATTCCATGCTTCCATTTGATTCATTTGACATCATAAGACATATTGAAAGCATGTTTGATCATTGCTTCATGTATTTGCCATGTTGTATGCCATATGTACTTCATAACTTTTCATGTATGTCCATGCTTCTTAACTTGCTTCATTTGCATTCATGGGCTTGTATGATCATCCCCATGTGTTGCCTTATGTTTGTAACATCTCATAGCATCATTAACATCATGTATGTGCTTCTGGTTTTGTTTCTCATCATGTCATCTCATCCCATTTTGCATTACATTGCATTTATTTCCTAACCTTTCAGGTGGTAAGTGACTTTGAGAAGTGAATTTGCCTTCACTTCTCATAACTTCTCTTCATCTCTTTTCATGCATCCTTGCTGCATTTTGTTATGTGCTTGAGATTGAGCTGGCTCATTCTTCTCCTCCTTACTTTCTTTCTTCAAGTGACTTGACTTCTTGAATGAAGCAAGTTGCTTTGCTTCTCTTGATCCTTTCATCTGCTTCCTGGTGGTTCCATTGAAGATTCTTCTTGTAAACCTCACAAACCTTAGGAATAACCAAGCATGACAATGATTAGGGTTTTGATTAGTCCCCCACTTAGTTTTACCTTTGTGTCTCTTTTGAGTCTTCTCTTCTCATCTCATAATCAGGGACTAAACCCTAAAGGCTTTAAGGCTTTGAGATTAAGCTTATGCCTGCATCCTTCTATTAGGATGGAGTGTATAACTTTAATCCTAAGTGTTAAACCCTTAATGTGTTTAAATCTCTTAATCAATCCACTTAATAATCATCAAGACATCAAGCTTGTAACTTGGGCCTTGCATTAGGGTTCTATTTCTTCCTTAATTGGTTAAGAAGGACTAACCCTAGTGTTAATGGACAAGTCCCCCTCAAGTTGTCTTACAAACCCTAAAAATCATTTCATCATCATACCATTAAATAAAATCCACTTAATCAAAGACTTGTTTTGTCATGAGTTTAATCCCTAATCATGGATTAAGTTGAGGAGCATCCCTCAGCTTAAACATTCTCATCTATTATCCTTCTATTAGGATGGTGTAATGAGTCTGTTTAATCCCTGATTATGGCTTAACCTCATTACTGAACACTAAACAAAAACACCAAAAACATCTAAATAATCACAAATAGGTTAATGATCTTAATCCTACATCAAAGGTGATTAAGTGTGAGAATCTGACTTCACACTTAAGGTACTCTCATTACCCCTAATCAGAGGGAGGATGTGATGAGTTTACTAACCCATTGGTTTAGGCTTAAGCTCATTAATTTATGACAAACTTTCAAAAGCAATAAAAGACTGAAAATACAAAAACAAACAACAATCGTCTCCTCCGGGATTCTTTTCTCATCTCATTCACTCACAAACGAGAACTTGCTTCTTCCGTCTAATGCAAGACAGTTAGCACCTGAGCCAGACAGGTCATACACTTGAGCATAGACAAGCAAGCAGTTCATCAGTCAATTCATCTTTCAGTCTCTTTGGGTCGAACTACGGTGTTCTGACTTCCTCATTGCACGAGAGGATACGTAGGCATAACTTAACAGTTATCGAACAAAAGTCTCTGTATATTCCCCCTCCTTCTAGCCTTATTCTTTAGCCTCATTATCATGAGCATTTCATCTTTGTTCTTACACTGACACTGTATATATCACACTTCACATTTCTTTTTACACTGACACCTGTACATCTCTTTCCAGCTCTTTTATACACAGATTGCACTGACACTACCCCTTTAAAACACAAATCTTTTAAGCGTGGATCCCGTCGAGTACGACGGACAATCTGGGTGCTAATACCTTCCCAGGTTGTAACCAACCCCCTTTCTCAGTCTCTCTGGTTCGCAACCGTCTTATCCATCTCTTTTCTAGGTTTATGCAGCATTACCTTTCCTCCGGGATAAAAATGCCTAGCTGGCGACTCTATTCATCTCCAGTGAGTTCACGGCTGTGTGTCCTCATTCTCCCTTTCGCCGACCGTTCGCGTCTGTACCTTTATTTGGGCCGGTCCCATCTATCGGGAGCAACAGCTTGGCGACTCTGCTGGGGAACCTTATACTGTAACCAGGGCTTCTGGTTCTTTTTGTGGGTTCCTCCTAGCGCTTGATTGATTTGTGTTTACGGGGGTGTTATGTGCTTATTTGTGTTTGTATATTTGTATTTATTTTTGCTTTATGTACAGTTGCTTTACTGTTTTCTTTATAGCTTTGCATATTATCATATTGTCATACTGTGCTGCTGGCTGGATCTGTTGTTTGCTTTGGTGGGTGGGTGTTCCATTGAGAGTTAAGGTCCTATACCTAGGACCTGAGTGACACCTAGGCTAGAGTGGTTCATATTCTTTCCCATTCCATCTCGGTCTGGTGCGGGAATATGAAACACGGTTCAGATATGGGTTTCTTCTTGAGAACTCTGTGTTGCAGATTTCCTGCAGTACTAGGGCTATCTGGGAAGCCTGCTAAGTCTGGATGACCTTTTAGTATTGACCTTCAGAAACTGAGGTGAATTAGAGGAGGAACTTTTATGGTTATTGTAAACACTGTACCTCCGGGTTAGAAGTGTTTACACTTCTCATAACTGATCCAAGTCTGAGGATCCTTGTTTTAGAACACCACCTGTGAGGGGGTTGGGCTGTTTACAGGTTTGCAGGTACCTTGACCTCAGAATACCCTGATTTGATTAAGAATACTCCATGTTGGAACAGTTCTTGTGATTCTAAACCCTGGACATGTGGCTCTTTATTTGAGCCCCCCACCTTGGTTACTGGACTTATAGACCTCCATCTGGATTTCTTACACACATGGACTTATATCAGAGCACTTGATCAGATCCAGCTCAGTCACAAACCCTTGCATATCATTTGCATACATAATCATTGCATCATATTGACATTTGCTTACTTGTGTTTCAGGGTATCCATCTTCATTTGGTTTTGGTTTTGACCCCATCTTCAGTATTGACCTATCTTCATCAGCACCTGCTTCAGCTATCAGCTATCTACTTCAGTCACCTGCACCAGCCAATCAGTGGCCCATTCTTCAGTATCATCATCAGCACTTGTCTCTACTCAGTCTCAACATCATGGCACCTAAAAAGAGCAACATCACCTACCACTTCTTCCAGCCAGAGTTAGCTGACATCAGGAGGATTCAGACCCTGATCACTCCAGACCATATACCACTGTTCAGGGAACACCATGGAGATATACTTGATATGGTTATGGATCTGGACCCCTCACAGAGAAGCCTGATCCACACTTGCCTTCAGTTTTATGATCCCCCACTGAGATGTTTCACTTTTCAGGACTTTCAGCTGGGCCCCTTATTGGAAGAATACTCATCATTAGTTGGTATACCTATCAGGGTTGGAGTCCCTTTCAACCCTGAGATGGTCTTTCCTGGTAATGAAGAGGTAGCAAAGGCATTGCGTCTGGAACGAGTCCTGATTGGGCAGCATATGACTTCAAAGGCTGGAATCCCTGGCCTGCATCTGGATTTCTTGATCTCTCAAGCTACCCTGAAAGCTTCTTTAGGAGAGTGGAAAGCAGTCTGTGCTTTATTGGCCTTGAGCATATATGGGATCATATTATTTGCAGATGAGCCTCGATTTGTTAGCAAGAATGTAATCCATCTTTTCATCCTGAAGAACCCAGTGCCAACTTTATTGGGGGATCTCTACTATTTAGTGCATCAGAGGAATGAAAAGCAGAGGGGAAGATTAGTAAGATGCTGTGCTCCTCTGTTCCATACTTGGCTTCTCAGGCATTTGCCCAGGACAGATGCATTTTTGAACCCTCATCAGCAGAGAAACTGGGCTGGAAGACTTACTACCCTAACTTCAGCTGATATCAGGTGGTGCACCCAAAGCACAAAAGGCAGGGATATCATCACCAGCTGTGGGCATTTTCCCAATGTGCCCCTGATAGGAGTTAAGGGTAGTATTAATTACAACCCTCTGCTGTTCAAAAGACAACTGGGCTATGCACTGGTCCACACTCCTAAGGCACAAGACTTGGTTGAGACTCTTTATTGTGAGAACAAGCCTAATCTGGCTATTGTTAGGCAGGCAGCCTGGGCCTGGGACAATGTGCAGACTAAGGGGGTAACCATCCTGGGGAAGTGTAACAATGTGGCATCAGCACAATACTATGATTGGTCCCATGCCAGGGCTCAATTCTCTGGGATGCCCTTTACTATAGAAGATATGCCTGGGCCTTCCACAACACCACCTCCAGCAACTGTCAGCTTAGAGGAGTTTGAGAAGTTGAAAGAGAGAAATGAGAAGCTGACTCAAGCTCTACAGAAGACCCTCTGGGAGAGGAGTGATGGTAGGTTGGATATTGAGAGGTTAGAAAAGTTGAAGGTGGAGCACTTGGCTAGGATTGAGAAGTCTGAGGATTACATTAAGAAATCTAGGGCTGGAGAACAAATCCTGAAGAATGCTTGCAAGGAAGCCCAATTCCAGAAAGCCAGGACAGACTTGTATCTGAAGGAGAGTCAGGCTAGGTGGGTCAGGATCACCGAGGCTCGTACTCTGGAGGACAAGAGGGTCCAAGACAAGATAGAGCAACTGGAAGCTAGTGCAAAAGAGCAGCAGGAAGCCCTGGTAGCAGCCCAGAGGGAGATATCAGGGCTGAAGATCAGAGCTGGAGTGAAGAGGTCAAAGGACCAAAGTCAACACAAGAAGCTAACTGCAGCTGTTACTACCCGGAACCTCCTTATCAGGAACCTCACGGAGCGTCCGGCTGATCCTGTGACCGAAGCACTTCTCAAGGAAGTTCGGGAGGATGAGTTTGGTCTTGGTGTTTGACCATTTGCTTGTTGTTGCTTTCATTCCATGTACTTTTATTTTCTTGTAATGTATTTTGACCCCTCAGAGGGCTTGTATTTGTAAACAAACTGTGTACCATTGGCCTTTTGTAATATATGTATTAGTTTGTTCCATCCGAGTTTACTTCGAAAGCAACTTCAACAGCATCTTCAAGGGTCTGGAAGGGTCAAAACTGAATGCTAAGCCGGATACCTTGAAAACAAATAAGCATACTGCATTGCATGCTAACCCTTTGTTTGTTTTGTAGGTGTTTGTTTTATTGTTGCTAACTCTGTTGTGATGTTCAGGAACTATTGCTCGACGCCGGGTATTTCCCCTCAACCGTCCGCACCGTTATCCAACCCGTAACAACCTTCCGGGCATACAGATGGATCAGATGCAGCAGGACCTTACGGAGGTCAGGAACCAAATGACCAACGAGAGGTTGGAAATGAGGAACCAAATGACACAGTTTATGGAGGTAATGAACAACATGGCTCAAAGCCAGGAGAGGCTCAGAGCACTGGTGGAAGGGAGAAATCAGGAAGATCATCAGCCAGGGACTGCTGGGACTAGCAACAATGAAAGAGTCCAACCTCATGTCAATCCCCCAGTCTTTGGACCCCACCTCCATCCAGAGGCCAACATCCCTGTCAATATACAAGGGACTGCCACAGCAGGGAGGGTACTGCAAGAAGACCCCCAGGAAGACCAGTTCACAGTGATGGGAGCCGGGGAGGAGGCCTATGATAGAAGGTTGGATGAGATAGCTGAGAAATTAAGATCCTTGGAGTCTCAAAACTCTTTGGGTTTTGATGTTATGGATATGGGCTTGGTAGAAGGGGTCAGGATTCCCCACAAATTTAAGCCACCATGCTTTGAGAAATATAATGGGACTTCCTGTCCCCGAACCCATCTACAATCTTTTCTCGGGAGGCTAAAGGCCTATACCATGGACGAGAAGCTATGGATGTTCTATTTTGAGGATAGCTTGACTGGAGCTTCGAGGGAATGGTATTCCCACCTGACAAGAGCAACTATTAGATGCTGGAAGGACCTGGCAGAGGCCTTCATCATACAGTATCAGTATAATCTGGATATGGCACCCAACAGGACCCTCCTAATGGGAATGTCACAGTCATCTAGAGAGAGCTTCCGAGAGTATGCTCAAAGATGGAGACAGCTTGCTGCTGCTGTCCAGCCACCTATGTCAGAAAGGGAGATGGCTGATATGTTCATGAACACCCTTCAGGGGACTTACATTGATAGGCTAGCTGCCTTCTCATCTACCAGCTTTGCAGATGTAGTCATAGCCGGGGAGAGAATTGAAAGCCTATTGAAGATGGGTAAGATCTCAGACAACGGTGCAAGCTCATCCAGTAATGCAAGAAAGCCTTTTGCGGGCCCAAGAAGGACTGGTGAGACCAATGCCATCCACACCAACAGGGGCAGGCCCCAATATGTTCATAGATCCGTGGCAGCAGTCACCATTCCCGCTCCAGCTCATCCACCACCAGCCTATCAACCTCCGCAGCAAAAATATCAGCAACAACCTCAGTACCATCAACAAGCTCAGTACCCTCCGAGAAATTACAACAACAGTAACACCAGCAATAATAACCAGCAAAGGCCATTCCAGCAG
Organism: Lathyrus aphaca; assembly: GCA_963966055.1. Classification (NCBI taxonomy): domain Eukaryota; kingdom Viridiplantae; phylum Streptophyta; class Magnoliopsida; order Fabales; family Fabaceae; genus Lathyrus; species Lathyrus aphaca. The sequence goes on from OZ014525.1 coordinate 175,438,665, forward strand.
AGGCCCTCTCAAGCCAACAGGGTGATCGATCCGATCCCTATGCCATATGCTACATTGCTGCCACAACTCCTGAAACTCAACCTAGTTGAGCTAAGGACATTGGCACCTCCAGATCCCAACAGTCTACCCAGGAATTATGACTCCAACGCCAGATGCGCTTTTCATTCAAATGCACCTGGCCATAGTACAGAAAAGTGCAGAGCCTTGCACATGAAGGTACAAGACCTGGTAGACTCTAAGGCCCTGAATTTCGCACCACCACCCAATGTCAATAAGAACCCCATGCCAAACCACGGTGGTCCCAGAATCAACGCTATTGAAGAAGACAAGCCGTCTTATTTGATAACCAGTGTGGGTCAGATTCGGACACCGTTGGTAGAGATTAAGGCTCAGCTCCTCGAATGTCAAATGTTCCCGGGGTGTGAGTTAGGGTGTGCTTACTGCAATATTTCAGTAAATGGGTGCGATAACCTGAGGAATGGCATAGATGGTCTCATTCAGAGTGGCCAACTTCAAATCACCACATCATTTCCAACAAATCCAGCAATCTCATCAGCAACAAATCCGGTATCTCCTACAACTGCAACAACCATTGTTCCTGACAATTCTTCGGCTTCATCAACAAGCACTTCATCTGTCATCTCAACTGACCAGATATCAACAAATGTTCCTTCTACAACTACAGCATCACTCCATTTTGAATCTCCTACAACAACAACGTCCATCCTTCCGGCAATATCTCCTACAACACCAGCAACAAACTCTGAAGACGTCTCAATAGTTACAATCTATTACGATCCAGAAAACAACTCTGCCTACAACTCAGAAAGTGCTGCTCCCATCAGAGCACCAGTCACAATTTATTATGGTCCACAAACTATCACGGTCCCTTCTGCAGCTGTCATTAGTCCAGTCACTGTCACAATACCTGGACCAGTACCTTATGAAAACAGTAGGGCCATCCCTTGGCACTACGGCTCTGACGTATACTGCGAAGGAAAGAAAATCACCCTTGAACCATCAACACCTGCACCGCAAATAGACAATGTGGGAGGAGGCGGAGGCTTCACTCGAAGCGGACGTCTCTTTGCTCCACAAATTCAAAGACCCACTGCCGAAGCAGAAGCTGCTGCCAAGGCAAAAGGAAAGAGCCCGGTGCAGGAAGATCAAGCTGTTAAGGAAGCTTTGAAAACACCATTCGATCAAGAAGTTGATGAGTTCATGAGAATCATCAAAAAGAGTGATTACAAAATAGTGGATCAGCTTCACCAGACGCCATCCAAGATCTCTATACTATCATTGCTTATGTGCTCCGAAGCCCATCAGAATGCACTACTCAAAGTCTTGCACGCAGCTTACGTGCCTGAAGAGATCACCGTCAATCAGTTGGAAACCGTGGTTGGAAATGTTACTGCTAGCAATGGGCTAGGGTTCACCAATACTGACTTGACAACGGAAGGCCGCAACCATAACAAAGCCTTGCACATCACCATGGAATGTAAAGGTGCAGTCCTTTCCCATGTGCTGGTAGACACAGGATCATCCCTTAATGTCTTACCTAAAAAGGCCCTGGTGAAGCTAGAGTATGAAGGATTAGCATTGCGTCCCAGTAACCTGGTAGTAAGAGCCTTTGATGGTTCTAAGAGATCGGTTCTGGGAGAAATTGAGCTGCCTGTAACGATTGGCCCACAAACTTTTAAAACGATCTTCTACGTGATGGACATTCAGCCTGCCTACAGCTGTTTGTTGGGTAGACCATGGATTCATGCCGCCGGCGCAGTAACGTCTACCCTTCACCAGAAGTTAAAATTTGAGTGGGAAGGCCAAGTCGTTACTATCTATGGGGAGGAGGATATATTTGTTAGCCATCTGGCTACTTATAAGTATATTGAGATGGATGGGGAGATCCATGAAACAATGAGCCAAGGGTTTGAGGCCCTGAATGTTAATGAAGCATCTGCTGTATCTGGAATCTCCATGTCCTCTTATCAACAAGCCCGGAAGGTTGTTGAAGAAGGAACTGCCCAAGGCTGGGGCAAGGTTTTATCCGTGGAGGAGAAGAAAGACAAATTTGGGTTGGGTTACAGACCAACTCAACAAAATCAAGCAGAGGATGCTGAGAAGCCCGGTTTTGTCAGTGGGGGGATGCTCACCCCTGATGCTATCAACAATTTGGAAGACGAGCTGGAAGAAGAACGCAATCTGGAGAATTGGATTCGTCCAAAGATCCCGGGGAGCAGTATCTCAAACTGGTCTTCCCAGGAAATTATAAGAGTTACTCATGCAGAGTAATTATTATTTCCTGTATTTTTATAGCATGCATCAAAGTCTTGCATCTTGCCCAAGATGACAAGACTCATTTTGTAATCGGGCCATCTGTACTTTTTGTGCAAACAAGATTAATCAATGAAATATCAGACATCTTTTTGCAAATGAGTCCTTTTCTTTTCCGCTCGCTTTTTTTCCATTTTTCTTTTTGTACAAAAAATAAATGGCGATGTTTTCAAAATGACAACTTTATTTCACTTTTCTAAACAAGATTAAAATCAATCACTAAAATGAACAAACTGAACCCTTGCAGAAAGTGCCTTCCAGACAGCACCGACAACAACACGGCTGTGACTTCGTATGACTTTGACAATCCAATCAATCAAGCTGATGAAGGGGTTGAAGAAGAATATGAGCTTCCTGAAGAGCTAGCCAGGTTATTGAGGCAAGAGGAGAAGGTTATCACTCCTCATCAGGAGGAGGTCGAAACGATTAATCTTGGTACAGATGAAGACGTGAAAGCGGTTAAAATCGGGGCCTGCCTGCAAGACTCAGTGAAGAGACAACTGATTGATCTGCTTCAAGAATATGTGGATGTGTTTGCTTGGTCGTATCAAGATATGCCAGGGTTGGACACCGATATAGTTGTGCACAAGCTGCCTTTAAGAGAAGAATGCCCACCAGTTAAACAGAAACTGCGCCGCACCCGCCCAGACATGGCAATGAAGATCAAGGAAGAGGTACAAAAGCAATGGGACGCCGGGTTCCTTGCCGTAACTAGCTATCCGCCGTGGGTTGCTAATATAGTACCTGTGCCTAAGAAAGACGGAAAAGTGAGGATGTGTGTTGACTACCGGGATCTGAACAGAGCCAGCCCAAAAGATGACTTCCCCTTACCTCACATTGATGTATTGGTGGATAACACGGCTCAGTTCTCGGTATTCTCCTTCATGGACGGATTTTCAGGATACAATCAGATCAAGATGTCACCTGAAGACATGGAGAAGACAACCTTCATTACACCTTGGGGCACGTTCTGTTACAAAGTGATGCCATTCGGACTGAAGAATGCTGGTGCCACATATCAACGGGCTATGGTGACATTATTCCACGATATGATCCATAAAGAAATAGAATGTTATGTGGATGACATGATCGCCAAGTCCCTTACTGAAGAAGATCACCTGGTGAATCTGCTGAAGCTATTCAAGCGTCTGAGGAAGTACCAACTGAAGCTGAACCCCAACAAATGCACATTCGGGGTGCGATCTGGTAAGCTGCTGGGCTTTATTGTAAGCGAGAAGGGGATTGAAGTTGACCCTGATAAAGTCAAAGCTATTCAAGAGATGCCTGCACCGAAAACTGAGAAAGAAGTTCGAGGGTTCTTAGGTCGATTGAACTACATCTCACGGTTCATATCTTACCATTACAGCAACCTGTGAACCCTTGTTTAAGTTGTTAAGAAAAGAACAGACGGTCAGGTGGAACGAAGACTGCCAAAGGGCTTTTGACAAGATCAAGGAGTACTTACAAGAGCCTCCAATCCTTATGCCTCCAGTTGAAGGAAGACCTCTGATAATGTACTTGACAGTATTAGAAGAGTCAATGGGGTGTGTGCTGGGCCAGCATGACGAGTCTGGTCGAAAAGAGTATGCAATATACTACCTGAGCAAAAAGTTTACCGACTGTGAACAACGTTATTCACTGCTCGAGAAAACTTGCTGTGCTTTAGCGTGGGCTGCTCGCCGACTGAGACAGTATATGTTGACCCACACTACTTTATTGATCTCAAAGATGGACCCAGTTAAGTACATTTTCGAGAAGCCAGCACTTACCGGACGGGTTGCAAGATGGCAAATGATTCTCACGGAATATGACATTCAGTACACCTCTCAGAAAGCCATCAAAGGCAGTGTACTGTCTGAATATCTTGCTGAGCAACCCATTGATGACTACCAGCCTATGAGATTTGACTTCCCTGATGAAGACATCATGTGCATTAAAGCAAAAGATCATGAAGAGCCTATTCACACTGAAGGGCCTGACCCGGAAGAGGAATGGACTATGATGTTTGATGGGGCTGTTAACATGAATGGTCGTGGTGTTGGTGCAGTACTCATTACACCTAAGGGAGTTCACATGCCTTTCTCGGCAAAACTCACTTTCAACTGCACTAACAACGAAGCTGAATACGAAGCTTGCATTATGGGTCTTGAGGAAGCCATTGACCTCAGGATCAAGACATTGACTATATTCGGAGATTCAGCTCTGGTAGTTAATCAAACCAACGGCAAATGGTACACGCACCAGGATCATCTGATACCTTACAGGGATTATACAAGGAGGTTATTGACTTTCTTCACAACGGTCAAGCTTGAGTATATCCCTCGGGACGAGAATCAGTTTGCAGATGCTCTGGCTACCATTTCCTCCATGATCAAAGTTCAAGCTGTCAACTTTGTGCCTCAGATTTCAGTGTCCAGACTTGATAGGCCAGCATATGTGTTTGCAGCAGATGTTGTCAAAGATGATAAGCCTTGGTTCCATGACATTAAATGCTTCTTGGAGGATCAAACATACCCACCTGGGGCATCTTCCAATGATAAGAAGACTTTAAGAAGGCTTGCTGGTAGTTTCTTTTTGAACACTGATGGCTCCCTGTACAAGAGGAATTTTGATATGGTACTCCTCAGATGTGTTGACAAGACGGAAGCAGATTTGTTGATGCATGAAGTGCACGAAGGATCTTTCGGTACCCATGCTGGAGGGCATGCCATGGCTAAGAAATTGTTAAGATCAGGCTATTACTGGATCACAATGGATGCAGACTGTTGTGTTTATGCCAGGAAATGCCACAAATGCCAGATTTATGCAGACAAGGTGCATGTACCTCCCAATCCTTTGAACATAATGTCTTCACCATGGCCCTTCGCCATGTGGGGCATTGATATGATTGGCAAGATTGAGCCAACTGCTTCAAATGGCCACAGATTCATCTTGGTCGCCATTGATTATTTCACCAAGTGGGTTGAAGCAGCCTCATATGCAAATGTTACAAGACAAGTGGTAGCCAGATTTCTGAAGAGAGATATCATCTGTCGGTATGGAGTTCCCGAGCGAATCATTACTGATAATGGTTCCAATCTAAACAACAAGATGATGGCTGAGTTATGCCGGGACTTCAAAATCCAACACCACAATTCTTCTCCTTACAGACCAAAGATGAATGGCGCTGTTGAGGCGGCAAACAAGAATATCAAGAAGATTGTGCAGAAGATGGTAGTCACCTACAAAGACTGGCATGAAATGCTTCCATTTGCCTTGCATGGGTACCGCACATCAATCAGAACATCCACCGGGGCAACACCGTATCAGCTTATGTATGGGATGGAAGCAGTCCTACCTGTTGAAGTTGAATTACCCTCCCTCCGGGTATTGATGGATGTTAAGCTGAACGAAGCAGAATGGGCCCGGTCCCGGTTCGAACAATTGAGTCTAATTGAAGAGAAAAGATTGGCTGCAATCTGTCATGGGCAGCTATATCAGAAAAGGATGAAGAGAGCCTTCGATCAGAAAGTCAGGCACCGAGAGTACCAAGTAGGAGATCTTGTGCTGAAAAGAATCCTCCCTCCTCATACAGACCACAGGGGCAAGTGGACTCCGAATTATGAAGGACCATTTGTAGTAAAGAAAGTTTTCTCTGGTGGAGCACTGATGCTCAGCACCATGGATGGTGAAGATTTCCCGTCTCCTGTGAATTCAGATGCAGTTAAAAAATACTTCGCATAAAATGACCCGCTGGACATAAAAACAGAATGTAAGTCCAGGCAAAAATAGGGCATCCCGGCGAGTCAAAAACAGAATAAAAGACTCGGGCAAAAATAAGGGAAAATAAACAAAAAATGTACACCCGCTGAGTTGAAAAGCCGCATTGGACAACTCAGGCAAAAATGGGTATCCCGACGGATTGAAAACCCGAAAGGGCGATCCATGCAAAACAAGGGAATAAGCGAACAACTGCATTCTGAATTCGTCTGTATCGCCTACAACTTGGTAAGTTTCGAAAGGATCAAACCTCAGTCAGAATCAACTTTCTTCAGAAAGCAAGACGAGAAGAACGTCAAAAGTCATACGGGTCATAGCAAAAGGGGAAGCTCCTTAAAGCGTCAGCAACATCGCCAACACTTTGTTTCTCGATTTGTAACGATCTCTTCATTTTAGGAGATTCGTTTCTGTGATTGTATCTCGCCATTTCTGGGCGCATAAATTAATAAAATCAGATTTTTTAGTCATGTCTCGTCTTATACATTTTATTTGCAAAGAATGTCTGATGTCTCTAAAAAACTAATTGCGTGAGTACAGATGTTTTTCTTCAAAAAAATAAAAACACATGCTTGCAGGGAATATACTTACTCTCAGAAGTACTTAACTCCTATGACGGAATCCAGTAAAGGATATCTCGGGACCATTTGTGCGTTTCCTTATCTTTGCAGGATTGCAGGTATCCAGAACGCCCCTTGGGGCATGCAAGCTTCATCCCAGCAAGCTGGCAAATCAACACTCATTCTTGGCACCAGAGGTGCTTCCTCCCCAGCCGAGTTGCCACCGGTAGCTTCCCCCAGCTAAGTTGCCACTTGTCAATTTCCCCAGCCGTAGTGCCAATCATTCTTCCTCAGCAGAATGCAGAAGTCAGGGAACCATCTCCCCACAGAATCCTCAGCCTCTATTCGGAAGAGCAACGCATGAAGAAGTCACAACAGAGTGATGAAGGCTCTTGCAAACCCCAGCTGGGTCCTATATTACAAGGATATGTCAATCAGTGACCTATATCCCCAAGCAGATACATCTCTCCAGATCTACCAATGATCTCGTCCCCAGCTGGGATGTCCATTTCGAGCAGATCGACCAAAGATCTTTACAGCGACGGGATCCGAATCCCGGTTTGATATCTTTGCATAATCATGACATTTGCATCATATTCACCCACAAAGCGTAGCATTCCGTCTAATACGGAGCATTACGGCAAAAATCAAACACATAGCATAATCATAAGCCATGTTGTGAATCGAACACTTGTGAATAATAACCATTCATCAAAATGCAGAATACTTTCCCCAAAATCCCCACCAGATTCCCCAGCAAAAGCAGTTGCCTCACAAATCACAAACACCAGTATATACTCCTTTTGACACCCGTCCGTGTCATCACTCCCCAGTAAAGTCGCCGAACACTCTTTACAAACAAGACCACCCGTATTACAGATACTTCCTGACACCCGTCCGTGTCATATCCCCAGCGCAGTCGCCTACACTTTTACAACCTATATACTTGTTGATATTATACTCTTCTCCTGTTGACACTCATCCGTGTCACCCTCCCCAGCAGATAAACACTCATCTATACATACTCATACTTATTTTACTTATACAGATACTCGTCTGTATCTTGTATACACCATTTATATCCCCACAGATTCGACATTGGTCCATGTTCTTTGTTAACCAGTTGGTACTCGCCCGTACCATCATCTCAGAATATGCGTCAAGTGTTTGTTTCTACATGATACTCGTCCGTATCATAGTCTTAAGGATGCTCGTCCGCATCTTTAATCCATACACTGTGTCAAACACTTACGTCTCCTTGAATATAGATACTCGTCTGTGTCTACTATTCTCCAGAAGAGTCCCCTCAGATTCAACACTCGTCCGTGTTCTTTGTTAACCCGTTGATACTCGTCCGTATCATCATCTCTGAACACGTGTCAGTATTTGTTTCTATCCGATACTCGTCCGTATCGTGGTCCTAGGGATGCTCGTCCGCATTTTTAATCTATACACTACAACTAAACACTTATACCTTTTGTTTCTTGGATATAAACACTCGTCCGTGTTTACTATTCCCCAGTAGATCACCAACAAAACAAAATTTTCCTTCTTATCTGACGCTCGTCCTGTGTCATGATAAAACCTGAGAGCAGCCGTACCCTGCTAGGTGGTCGTCCTCCACCTCTTGATGGTCGTCCTCCATCATGCTCATCCGATGGCCGTCCCCATCGTTGATATTTAGCAGCCGTCCCCTGCTAGGTGGTCGTCCTCCACCTCTTGATGATCGTCCTTCATCATTTTATCCAATGGCCGTCCCCATTGTTGATTTTGGTTATCTGGCATTCGTCCTGTGTCATGATAAACCTTGAGAGCAGCCGTCCCCTGCTAGGTGGTCGTCCTCCACCTCTTGATGGTCGTCCTCCATCATGCTCATCCGATGGCCGTCCCCATCGTTGACCTTTTATCCGGCATTCGTCCTATGTCGCGATATTTTCGGCAGCCGTACCCTGCCTGGTGGTCGTCCTCCACCTTAGATGACCGTCCCTCATCTTAACCCCAACAGAGCAGCCGTCCCCTGCTAGGTGATCGTCCTTCACCTTTGATGACCGTACCTCATCATCTGTTTATTTCATTTATTCTTTAACCCGATGGCCGTCCCCGTCGTGGTCCCTTTTCTTTTTAGCCCGATGGCCGTCCCCATCGTCGGTTACTTTGCTTTATGAACTTGGTGGCCGTCCCCGTCATGTTTCATGCGATCCCCAGAGAATCTTGCAACTTTATCTTGATGGCCGTCCCCATCATAATCTCTTATTTTTCCCAGCTAGTCGGCCGTCCCCGTCTTGGCTTACCTTTTATCCCCAGCATGTCGGCCGTCCCCGTCATTGCTTTATTTCCCACACTTTTCCCAGCATGTCGGCCGTCCCCGTCATTGCTTTATTTCCCACACTTTTCCCAGCATGTCGGCCGTCCCCGTCATTGCTATTTACCCAGCAGTCGTCCTTTGCTCGACGGTCGTCCTCCGTCGCCCACACTTTACAATATACTTTATTTTCCTTTTACAATCTATATCCCTTTTCTTCTTCATTCTGTAAGTGCAAATTGCGGACTGTCTTTGGTATTCAACCACAAGTTATCTTGTTTGCCTGTTAAGCCGTTGCTTACATCCTGCACAGCTAACTCATGTTTGAATAGGGGCAGCTGTAAACACCCCAAATTTTCCCTCACCCATTCACACCATGGCTTGTGATCATCTCATATGCATAAACTCAATCATAACATCTCATACCACAATTTTGATTCCCTGCATTGGTTCTAAGTCATCTGCACCTAGGGTTTGTGATCTGAGCAATCCAAGAGCCTCTTGAGCCACTCCAAGGGTCATCAATCACTTCAAAGGGGTCTATGTGTGTTCTTATGTCATATTACATCCTCTCAAAGTCAAAAATGCTAAAGAATCACAAGAACTAGGGATTGGTATGGATGCAGAGCCAGGTTTGACTGCACAGTTGACCTAAAATTAGGGTTTTGGTTTCAGAGGCCATAACTCCAATTTTTTGGTAATTCTTGTTTCTATTGGTCTCCATATGGTATAGGGAGTATGCACATCAATTTTCATGAAGAAATTCCATGGGGAAGTCATCTGATCAAAGGTTGACTTTCTGGACAAGTCAGTGCAAAATCAGGGCATCTGAGGCCCCCAATGTCCCAACCAAGGGGTGATCTTCATCATGTTGAGTGTATATGATCTTTATTTGATCATGGAAGAAGGTTGAAGTTCACAAAATTCAAGAATTACAAGTTTTTGCAAAGTTGACTTTTTAGGGCATGGTTGACTTTTCATGAAATGTCATTTTATGCCACTTTTTCAACCCTTGCTTTTTGACCCAAAAATGCTTCAAATGGAAAAACTTTGGTCATGAAAGTTGTAGATTAGATCTTTCCCTTTTCAGAAAGTACAAGAACATGATCTAATTCATTTTGGATCAAAAGTTATGGTGTGTCAAAGTTGGCAAAAATCACTAATTTTCAAGATATGCCTCAAATGAGAAACTTGCAAAAACTTTGTACCAAGGCATTTGTAACTTCTAATTCATGTCTAACCATTACACAAACATCACATGTGACCTAAAAATCAGATTTGAACCAAAATTTCTCATGTTTCATGGTTTGTATAGCAAGATCTTTTCATATGAACCAAAAGTGATCAACTTGCAAAAAACCATCATCACACCTCACCCACTTGTTGCCTTGGCTGCTGAACCACCCTAGCCCTCTCCCCTCACCATGCTGCGCCAGCCCACACCCTTGTACTAGCCTAGAACACAACCCATGCTTCTCTTACACAAGAGTGGACTTTTTGCAAAAGTTAGCATACCAATCAATAAAGGCCAAGTCACATCATCTGACCAATGGGATTATTTTATGCAAACAAAATGCTAGCCATTTAACTTAACAAGCAGGGCTGAAACACACAAGATCATCACATTCACAAACTCACTCCCTCAAGCAAAACTCTTCGAATCTGTTTCCATAAGCCATAAACACAAAAACAAACTCCACTACTCATCTCACCATACTTCATTGATCCCAAACCAACAAGACCTAAGCCTGAAACCAGCAAGAACATTGCTTTTCCATTTTTCACTCTCAAAGCCAAAGCTTTCGAAACTCATTCCACAGGCCACAAACACTTGAACCAACTCCACAAACCTTCTCAAAACATCATCCTGACCACAAAGAACCACTCACCTTTGCCTGAAACAGCCTGAATCACAAACACCATTTCCACCTGAGCTTGAGCAGAAGCTATTCAAACTCCCAAACCAGCCAACATAAACTCTTGCTGAGCATCCAGACATCATCAAGGGGTCATAAGGAGTGGTTTGCATCAAAGGAAGGGGTCAGAAAGTTGCAAGATTGAAAGCTTCGAAACTCAGGTAGCTCAAGAACTTTTTTTCCAGAAATGATTTTTAAAGTTCTTAAGTTGTCCTATATGCTTTCCTGATCATGAATATGTCTTTAGTTTTGAAAATGGTGGAGAGATGAGAGTTTAATCAGTCTCTGAAACTTTTTGCCCTAGATTTTGTTTGCTTCGATTCAGTCATTTCAGGAACGATAAATGTGTTTTGATTGGGGGTTTTGGTTCGTGAGTGAGTGGGGATCATTCCTATGTTTGTAGATTTCATTTTAGAAACGTTTAGAGTGAGATTGGATTTTGATGTGATCGGAGAAGACGACCGGAACACTGTTCCGGTCGTCTGAAAGTGATTAACGGCAGGATTAGGGCATAAGCATTAATTAGGCCAGTTTGAATGTAGACCGTTCATTTGCGCGCGTGGTCAGCTCCCGCGTCCTGGGGTTTGAATCTCAGCCATTAGATTGGCTGACTTTTTCCTTTTCTATTTAATTTCATTTTATTTTCATATTTATTTCATTTGTTTTATACAATTTATTTAAAATAGCAAAAATGTTTTAAAAATTATGAAACTTTTTGTCAAGAGTTTCATTAATTTTTAAAACACAAAAATATTTTTATTTTCATTTTTAGCATTAAAAAAGTATTTTTAAATATTTAAAATTTTATTTTTAATTGATTAATGAAAATTAATTTATTAAAAATACTTTTAGGTATTTAAAAATCACCAAAAAATTCATGAAATGTTTTAAGACATTTAGAAACATTGTCCAACCTTCAAACCAAATTTATTTTTTGATCTTGATGCATTTTGAGAATTTTTCATTGAATTAAAATCATTTTTATGCATTATTTTGATCCAAACTTCAAAAAATCATTTCTGCCTAACCATGAAGAGTTGGACATTGATTCTTTTTGCATTGCATTGTGTTTAGCATGTAGTTTGTGAGATTAAATGGTCATGATTTGATCTTTTATTTTCATTTTGTTTGGTAATTTTCTTGTTTAGGAACCCTAAAACCCTAGAAAACTTAGAAAATTCATAACCCTAATTAGGTCAAGAGTTGAAACCTCTCCTTTGGGCATTGGGTTAATATAGGATTAGGGGTCCTTTGAGTGCATTTTCAATTTTTTATAATGTTGTTTGCTTCTGGTTTTGGTTTTTGTTTGTTGCATTGATCATAAACCCTAATTTGGGCTTCCATATGCATCCATCTTGCATTCTCTTGCATAACATGACTTGCCATGACATTCCATGCTTCCATTTGATTCATTTGACATCATAAGACATATTGAAAGCATGTTTGATCATTGCTTCATGTATTTGCCATGTTGTATGCCATATGTACTTCATAACTTTTCATGTATGTCCATGCTTCTTAACTTGCTTCATTTGCATTCATGGGCTTGTATGATCATCCCCATGTGTTGCCTTATGTTTGTAACATCTCATAGCATCATTAACATCATGTATGTGCTTCTGGTTTTGTTTCTCATCATGTCATCTCATCCCATTTTGCATTACATTGCATTTATTTCCTAACCTTTCAGGTGGTAAGTGACTTTGAGAAGTGAATTTGCCTTCACTTCTCATAACTTCTCTTCATCTCTTTTCATGCATCCTTGCTGCATTTTGTTATGTGCTTGAGATTGAGCTGGCTCATTCTTCTCCTCCTTACTTTCTTTCTTCAAGTGACTTGACTTCTTGAATGAAGCAAGTTGCTTTGCTTCTCTTGATCCTTTCATCTGCTTCCTGGTGGTTCCATTGAAGATTCTTCTTGTAAACCTCACAAACCTTAGGAATAACCAAGCATGACAATGATTAGGGTTTTGATTAGTCCCCCACTTAGTTTTACCTTTGTGTCTCTTTTGAGTCTTCTCTTCTCATCTCATAATCAGGGACTAAACCCTAAAGGCTTTAAGGCTTTGAGATTAAGCTTATGCCTGCATCCTTCTATTAGGATGGAGTGTATAACTTTAATCCTAAGTGTTAAACCCTTAATGTGTTTAAATCTCTTAATCAATCCACTTAATAATCATCAAGACATCAAGCTTGTAACTTGGGCCTTGCATTAGGGTTCTATTTCTTCCTTAATTGGTTAAGAAGGACTAACCCTAGTGTTAATGGACAAGTCCCCCTCAAGTTGTCTTACAAACCCTAAAAATCATTTCATCATCATACCATTAAATAAAATCCACTTAATCAAAGACTTGTTTTGTCATGAGTTTAATCCCTAATCATGGATTAAGTTGAGGAGCATCCCTCAGCTTAAACATTCTCATCTATTATCCTTCTATTAGGATGGTGTAATGAGTCTGTTTAATCCCTGATTATGGCTTAACCTCATTACTGAACACTAAACAAAAACACCAAAAACATCTAAATAATCACAAATAGGTTAATGATCTTAATCCTACATCAAAGGTGATTAAGTGTGAGAATCTGACTTCACACTTAAGGTACTCTCATTACCCCTAATCAGAGGGAGGATGTGATGAGTTTACTAACCCATTGGTTTAGGCTTAAGCTCATTAATTTATGACAAACTTTCAAAAGCAATAAAAGACTGAAAATACAAAAACAAACAACAATCGTCTCCTCCGGGATTCTTTTCTCATCTCATTCACTCACAAACGAGAACTTGCTTCTTCCGTCTAATGCAAGACAGTTAGCACCTGAGCCAGACAGGTCATACACTTGAGCATAGACAAGCAAGCAGTTCATCAGTCAATTCATCTTTCAGTCTCTTTGGGTCGAACTACGGTGTTCTGACTTCCTCATTGCACGAGAGGATACGTAGGCATAACTTAACAGTTATCGAACAAAAGTCTCTGTATATTCCCCCTCCTTCTAGCCTTATTCTTTAGCCTCATTATCATGAGCATTTCATCTTTGTTCTTACACTGACACTGTATATATCACACTTCACATTTCTTTTTACACTGACACCTGTACATCTCTTTCCAGCTCTTTTATACACAGATTGCACTGACACTACCCCTTTAAAACACAAATCTTTTAAGCGTGGATCCCGTCGAGTACGACGGACAATCTGGGTGCTAATACCTTCCCAGGTTGTAACCAACCCCCTTTCTCAGTCTCTCTGGTTCGCAACCGTCTTATCCATCTCTTTTCTAGGTTTATGCAGCATTACCTTTCCTCCGGGATAAAAATGCCTAGCTGGCGACTCTATTCATCTCCAGTGAGTTCACGGCTGTGTGTCCTCATTCTCCCTTTCGCCGACCGTTCGCGTCTGTACCTTTATTTGGGCCGGTCCCATCTATCGGGAGCAACAACAGGCTGTGGGAAGTCTTCACCATCCATAGTAGTAAGTATCATGGCACCTCCTGAGAACACTGTCTTGACTACAAATGGACCTTCATATGTTGGAGTCCACTTGCCCCTAGGATCACCCTGTGGTAATATGATACGCTTGATTACCAGGTCGCCGGCCTGATATACCTTTGGCTTAACCTTCTTGTTAAAAGCTTTGATCATTCGTTTCTGGTACATCTGGCCATGACAAACTGCTGCTAGCCTCTTCTCATCAATCAAATTTATCTGGTCAAGTCGAGTCTGAATCCACTCATCTTCATCCAAGCCTGCATCCTTCATAATTCTTAAGGAGGGAATCTGAACTTCAATGGGCAGAACTGCTTCCATACCATAGACTAAGGAGAATGGGGTTGCCCCTGTTGAAGTACGTATTGTGGTACGATAACCATGAAGAGCAAATGGTAACATCTCATGCCAATCCTTGTAAGTAACAGTCATCTTCTGTACAATCTTCTTAATGTTCTTATTAGCAGCTTCAACTGCCCCATTCATCTTTGGACGATACGGAGAAGAGTTATGATGCTTAATCTTGAACTGCGTGCAGAGATCAGTAATCATAGTGTTGTTCAGATTAGAGCCATTGTCAGTTATAATCCTTTCAGGGATGCCATACCTACATATGAGATTATTCTTAATGAATCGAGCCACAACATTCTTAGTAACAGATGCAAATGAAGCTGCCTCTACCCATTTCGTGAAGTAATCAATAGCAACCAGGATGAAACGATGTCCATTAGAAGCAGTAGGCTTGATTTCACCAATCATATCAATGCCCCACATGGCAAAGGGCCAAGGAGCAGTCAACACATTCAATGGTGATGGAGGTACATGGACTTTATCAGCATAAATTTGACACTTGTGACATGTTCTGGAGTGTTGATAGCAATCAGCTTCCATGGTAGACCAATAGTAACCTGCTCTCAATATCTTCTTTGCCATAGTATGACCACTAGAATGAGTGCCAAAGATCCCATCATGCATATCTTCCATAATCTCAGTTGCTTCTTTCTTATCCACACAACGAAGCATAGTTGAATCATGATTGCGCTTGTACAAAATCCCATTACTCAAAAAGAATTTAGCAGAAAACCTTCTCAGAAATTTCCTATCTTTGACAGATGCCCCTTCAGGGAACTCCTGAGCTTCAAGATATCTTTTTTACTTCATAGAACCAAGGCTTCTCCTCTGCCCCTTCTGTGTCTATCTCATTGCAGTATGCAGGCTTCTCAAATCTATTAATGGTAATCTTGGGAGCTTCATCATCCCAACTGATCTCAAACATAGATGCCATGGTGGCTAATGCATCTGCCAACTGATTCTCTCTTCGTGGAATATGTCCAAAGGTAATCTCTTTGAAATGTGGGATCAAAGACAACACATGCTCTCTGTAAGGAATGAGGTTATCATGCTTGGTATCCCAATCTCCTTTAATCTGACTTAATACCAGGGCTGAATCTCCATACACATCAAGGAACTGTATCTTCATATCAATGGCAGCTTTAATACCCAGGATACATGCCTCATACTCAGCCATGTTGTTGGTACAATAGAAACACAATCTTGCAGTAATCGGGGTATGACAACCTTCAGGGGAACTAATCACAACACCAACACCATTACCAAGTGCATTAGAGGCACCATCAAAAACCATAGTCCATCGAGATCCTTGTTCAGGTCCGTCATATTGTCTAGGTTCTTTGGTAATAATCATAATGTCTTCATCAGGGAACTCAAAACTCATTGACTGGTAATCATCCACTGCTTGATGAGCCAAATGATCAGCATCAACACTTCCTTTAATGGCCTTCTGAGTAGTATACTGTATGTCATATTCTGTCAAGATCATTTGCCATCTTGCAATTCTTCCGGAGAGAGCAGGTTTCTCAAATATGTACTTGATTGGATCCATCTTCGAAATCAATAAGGTAGTATGAGTCAACATATATTGTCTTAGTCGGCGAGCAGCCCATGCCAAAGCGCAGCAAGTTTTCTCGAGCAGTGAGTATCTTGTTTCACAGTCGGTAAACTTTTTGCTAAGGTAGTATATTGCCTGCTCTTTTCGACCAGACTCGTCATGTTGCCCCAACACACACCCCATTGAGTTGTCTAACACTGTTAAGTACATAATCAAGGGTCTTCCATCAACTGGTGGCATCAAAATTGGAGGTTCTAGCAGATATCTCTTGATTTCATCAAAGGCAGTCTGGCATTCATCATTCCACTCCATCACCTGATCTTTCTTCAACAACTTGAAGATTGGCTCACAGATGGCAGTTAATTGGGAAATAAATCTTGCAATGTAGTTCAATCGTCCCAAGAAACCTCTAACCTCCTTCTCAGTACGGGGAGCTGGCATCTCTCGTATAGCTTTCACTTCTTGTTGTAACAACCTAGCAAGCTCTACAGGTACTTCACAATCGTCCTCATTTCCGTCTTCAGTTTGATAGATCGGATTCTCGAAATTATAATTGGCAATAGTAGAACTGTTATCAACAGGATCCAGAGTGGATGAGGATCTGCATTTTAGTGATGTGGGTGTGTGTAAGAACACATAGCTGATAAAGCAAAAAATAAAAGAAAAGAAAGACAAGGAACACAATATTTACGAAAACGAAACGTCCACTGATTTTATTGAATGAAGTATGCAAATGAAATGACAACCCGTAACAAGCACACCATTGTGCCCCGAGTAAGGCACAAGGCTTAAGAGTTCAATTGTTCAAAAAATTACAAACTTAAAAGCAACAACACAGTAATAGTATTTACTCCTGACTAAAGGAGATAGGGATAACATCTTCAGCTTTCCAATTATTGAGTCCAGCACCCACAGTAGGAAAAATCCAAGCATCCAGATTGTAGTCTTCATCATAGTCTCCCACAGCATTGATCTGACCTTTCATAACCCCTTGATTGGTGATACGAACAGCACGAGCACGACGAACAGCCTTCTGGGACTCTGCAGTGAAACCCAAACCAAACTTGTCAGACTTGTATGGAATATCAGGAAGCTGACCCCAAATAGTACAACCACCTTCATCCACCACAGCTCTAGCATCATTGAGGGAGGCCATTGCCATTGTTGGAGGTTTTCTGGTGACCACAGGGACTTTCTTCGCAACAGGAGGAGCTACATAATCATTAACAATCCAAGGAACCACTTCAAATGTCTAACACGGAGTTTCAATGTATTCACCTTCCATTTCCAGATACTTGAAAGTGTTTACATGGCTGACAAAGTATTCCTCTTCTCCATAGACAGTAACAACCTTTCCTTCCACCAGATATCTCAACTTTTGGTGTAATGTAGAGGTTACAGCACCTGCCCCATGGATCCAAGGACGACCAAGCAGACAAGAGTACGAAGGACGAATATCCATCACAAAAAATGTAGCAGTAAAAACCTGAGAGCCAACTTTAATTGGAAGATCAATTTCCCCATGCACTACTCTTCTAGAACCATCAAAAGCCTTCACCACAATATTACTGGGCTTCAGCACAGCATCTTCAGGACTCAGCTTGTTCAGGACTTCCTTGGGCAACACATTTAGAGAGGAACCATTGTCTATCAATACATGTGACAGGGTAGTGCCCCTGCATTCAATTGAAATATGCAAGACCCTGTTATGATCCCTCTTGGCAGGGGTCAAATCAGCATCAGAAAATCCCAACCCATTATCATAGGTCAGGTGGGCAACACAATTCTCAAACTGGTCAACAGAAATTGCATTGGGTACATGAGCAGTCTTCAGAAACTTGATCAAGGCTTTGGCATGAGCCTCAGAACATAACAACAAGGACAGCATAGAAATCTTTGAGGGAGTATGCCCCAACTGATCAACAATGTCATAATCACTCTTGCGAATGATTTTCAATACTTCTTCCATCTGCTTAGAGAGATCATCAGCAGCTGGCACATCAGTAGATATAGGCTCAATAACAGGACCCTTGCCCCGAGCATCAGTGGTAGAGGTAACAGCAGGAGTAACTGCGTTCTTGGAAGCAACTGGAGAAGAAAAGACTCTTCCACTACGTGTGATCTTGCTAGCTCCAGCAATATTGTCAATATCAACAGGCACATCAACTAAGGGCTCCTGCTTAACACCATGGATGTAAACATCAGATCCATAATGCCAAGGCACAGCCTTATCAGACGTATACGGAATAGGACCAGGAGTGGTAATGACCAGAGGGGCTATTCTGGCTTCAGCAACAACCTTTACAGGACCTTCAGCAGTAATCCTGATTGGACCTTGATGAGTAATTTTAATAGGTCCCTTTGAAGTGATTCTCACCGGCGCTTTGTCAACCATATCAACCTCTTCAATCTTCTTACCTCTAGTAATAAGCTCCACCATACTCTCCACAAAAGGTGGTCTCCTTTCAAACACTATAGTGTAATTATTCATGAGACGCTGAATTCCGTCCTTCAACCTCCAACACTTATCTGGATTATACTCACAATAGACACAATCTTCACGACAACCCGGAAAGAAACCAGCTTGTACTAACTTCTTTCTGATGACAGACAATGGTGTGGTCAACTCCGCAACTGAATGGATATGTAAATCTTCATCAATGGCATTGACCGTCTTCTCGTGATTTGGCATTGGAGCAGTAATCACGTTTGGAGTACCCGGAGGGTCAAACTCAATTTCTCCAGCCTCAATCATATCTTGAATTTTGTTCTTCAAGACACAACAATTATTAGTATCATGACCCTGACAGTTTGAATGATATGCACATCGTGCATTGGGATTGTACCTGGGAGAGGTAACATTAGGATTCTGAGGAGCCTCTTTCAAAGTAATAAGTTCAGCCTTCAACAAGTGTTGCAATGCCTGAGCCATTAACATGTTGATCTTCGTGAACTGTCTTCTAGCCCTCTGTTGGTTGCCCTGTGGCTGCTCTGGTGTTGTAGGAGTTGGATTTGAAATATGAACTGCACTAACAGACTGATGCCTTCTGTTACGATCAGGCTGACCATACACAGCATTGGATTCTTTCTTCCCAGTGGGAGGTTTCTTTGCAGCACCTGATGAAGAAGTACCCACCTGGATCTTGCCATTCTTTATACCATTTTCCACTCGCTCTCCTGTCATTATCAACTCAGTGAAGCCAGATGATGAGCTTCCAATGAGATGACTGTAAAACGGACCATTCAGCGTACACATGAACATATCAACCAATTCCCTGTCAGTCAAAGGGGGTTGAACTCTTCCAGCTAAGTCTCTCCACTTCTGAGCATACTCCTTAAAACTTTCTTTGGCACCCATGGACATGCTTTGCAGCTGCATGCGAGTGGGAGCTAAGTCAGCATTGTATTGATACTGCTTATAGAAAGCTTCAGCAAGATCATTCCAGTCTCTGATGTTGACACTCTCCAACTGATAATACCACTCCAACTGAGCTCCAGATAAGCTCTCTTGGAAAAAGTGGATCCACAACTTCTTGTCAGCAGTGTGAGGTTGGATTCTTCTGACATAAGACCTCAGATGCAGCTTGGGACAAGAGACCCCATCATAAAC
Source organism: Lathyrus aphaca (assembly GCA_963966055.1). NCBI lineage: Eukaryota > Viridiplantae > Streptophyta > Magnoliopsida > Fabales > Fabaceae > Lathyrus > Lathyrus aphaca. Next base: position 175,458,534 of record OZ014525.1, read on the forward strand.
AACAAAGGTAGGAACCTTGAAACCAATGGGTATGACAACCCCAGATATCAGACTCAAATCCTCAAAATCCAGCCCAGAAGATTTCTGCAACTCCATAGCATCCATTCTATCCACCAGCATCTTGAATTTGTCTTCATTAGGATCATGGTAGTAATTAGCCTCAGAATCAGAATCCCCCATAGTGTTGTGGAGACTGCCTCCCTCTTTCTCAGATTCCTCATATTCATAGTCTTCAACCTGTTCTTTGGTCTTGACAGGACCTCTGAACCTTCTTCCCATGTTGATCAGGCCACCTGACCTTCTAGTCTTCTTAGTCTTCTTGGCCAGCAGTGTTTTCAATTCATCTTGCCCCTTGGACAGGTTCAAGATCAGCTCTTGGAACTGTGCATTTTGTGTCTGGAGATCCTTAACTGTCTGTTCAAGAGCCATTGCTGAAATAAACAGCGAGAAGATAAGAAACCTGTGCACAAATAAACCTGTGATGCAATGATATGATGTTTTAATGCGTATGCAATGTTTTCAAGGACCTCAGGATTTAAATTTGTTTAAACAAACAAGAAGGTAACTTTTTATTAGTAATAAATTTGTTTTGCCTTTTAGGCTTACAAAAATGAAAATGAAATAAGTACAAAAGATGGGGTTTTAAGTCTCCCATGGACGTTTCCTCTTTGTGTTGAGGTATGAGTTGAGATTCCGTTCCTCATGAAGTTGCTTTGTTAGTTCCAGGATTCTTTCTTGGCTTGCTTTGTAATGAGCCTCAAAAGTATCCCTTTGCTCCTTCAGTTGGATCCAAGATCTCTGTAAATCTTCCATGTCAGTAGGCATGTCTGGGTGAAGGATGGTATAAGCAGTGTCTCCTTCAGCAACAGGTTCCATGGTAACTGGCAGGATAGCAGGATATGGCATCATGAGAGTCTGAGCACGAGATTGCACCCATCTGAGATAAGCCTCCATAGGAATAGTGTACTTAGGCTCCAGTGTCTTGCTGTCAACCCTGTTTACTTTTCCCCAGGCTCGTATGAATCTCTGACGGTAACCCTGAAGGTCGTTGTCGTAGTCAAACACAATGCCTTGAATCAACATGTCATGAGGACCATCACTCCGAGCGTAACCAAACTGTCGTAAAGCTAGAGAGGGGTTGTAGGTAATGCCTCCTCTTATGCCTAGAAGTGGCACATTAGGAAACTCCCCACAACGGTCAATGATGGTGACATTCTCCATAGATCTGGAGCACCAATGGATATCTGAGTGAGAAAGTGACATGATCCTCTTGGACCATCTGAACCCTTGCTCATTCTTCATTACTGAGCGAGGAAGGTGAGAAATAAACCACCTAGAAAGCAAAGGTATGCAGCACATCAAAGTTCCCCTTGCCCTTGTGGTACGAGTATGAAGAGAATGTAAGATGTCTCCAAGCAATGTAGGCACTGGATTGTGACTCAGGAATATGTTGATGCCATGAACGTCTATGAACTGATCTGGATTGGGGAACAATACTAAGCCATAAATCAGCAAGACTAAGATTTCCTCAAAAGCATCATAGCTCATGGCCTTCAAGAATACCTGAGCTTTCTCTATCAACACCTTGGCAAGAATACCCTTGACTCCACTTCTCGTCTCTAGAACAATGTCAGATTTCTTCAGATGTAGAGCTGCAGCAATAACCTCAGGTTTAGGCTCTCTTTCCAAGCCTGTGAATGGTTTCTGATCAAGAACAGGTATGCCCAGAAGTTTAGAGAACTCTTCCATGGTTGGAACCAGCTGATAGTCGGGGAATGTAAAGCAATGGTGCTTAGTGTCAAAGAACTGAAACAGAACACTCATCATGTCTTCACTGAACCCTGAAGTGACTAGATCCAATAGGTGACCATGTCTCTTGATGAACTGGGAATGATCAGACACTTGAGAAACCAACTCTTTAAGCTTAGGAGGTATGCCCACAAAGTTGATCCTGATGGTGTTTCTACGAGCTGAAGCCATGACCTACAACAAAAAACAAAGATAAATCCCTTGGTCCTTGAAATGGTTAGTGAAAATGCTATGCTTATGATGCATGATGATGTCATGATGTTATGCTCAATCACAAACATGTGGCACACACAAGCAAGTCACACAATAGCCCTAGGTTTAAAGGCTTGCATGAGGTTCAAAGGTAATTACCCTCCCCTGAAGTTAGGTGGTTCATCCTGTCCTACAAAAGTAACCAGGTTCTAAGGGATCTCAATATCATTGATCCTTCACAAGGGTGGTTGTTCAGTAGGCAACTTACTTGCCAACCAAAACCCTCCAAGTTTAAGATCTCAATGAGCGTAGTATCGAGTGTCAACCAACTTCAGTCTGCACTAAAGCCAGTTACCTCACTACTTTTCTAAAGGCCAAGATGGGATAACTAGGGTTCTAAAAGTTAGTTAGTGCATTGACAACATATGGCAGCCTCATATTATCCTCAACTTGACTTAAGGAACATAAGCACCAACCAAGAAGTCACACTAACTATGGCCACCAGATCAACCGTATCGATATACGTCGTACAGTTTCCTTGGTCTATTGCCATTTACCTAAGGTACACTAGATCCGGGTTAGGACCTTTCACACATAAGAGCCCAACAAGTAAAGTAAAGCAAACAAGGCAAACAATTTAAAGTGATCTAATTCCTAAGGGTACCCCTCTTAAATTTTACTAGTCCCCAGCAGAGTCGCCAGTTCTGTAACACGGTGGGAGAACTGACTTTAGTTATGTTGCGGATAGCAAAAGTCACCACCGACTTTTATTTTATCCAAAGGAAAGGCATAAAAGAACATGAAAGACCTTTTAAAAGATTTTTGGGTCCGGGGGGTAGGTTATGTAAAGGGAAGGTGTTAGCACCCTTTACATCCATGGTTATCCATGGGCTCTTAGTTACTTAGCTCACTTTGAATTGTTTTTGAAAATGTGAAGTGTGTGAATAGAAATTTTCATAAGAGTTTAATAATGATCCATGTACGGATGCGTAAAAAACTTGTGTTTGAAAATTGTTTGAAATTTGTGAAGTATTTGAAATTTGTTTTGAAATAGTGAGCAAGTAACTATGAGGAACCTACCCTAAAGTTTAAGTCTTTCTGTTCTTTATCCTTTAAGTGGTAAGACTATCCCTATTATTAAGGAATAGGTAGTCATTACCTTGGATGTGAGGGACATATGAGGGACATCTGTTTAATGAAGGCAACAGTGGGGTGCATTAAGCATTTAGGAGGGACTGTCATCATTATTCGAAAGGGACAAGATCATATTGAAAGGCAACCATTAAGGGACTTGATCTTTGATTATGAAGGGACTAGATGACTTTTCTTTTAAGGGACTTTGCTTTATACACCCTACTTGACCTTTTTGAATAGGCAACATTGAGAGGCAACCCTAGAAAGTGAGATGGCGATCAAAGATCGACTTACGTGTGTGAGTGTTTAATTTTATATTTATCTTATAATTTAAATGACCTAAATTCAATTTTTAAATATAATACATGTTTACACTCCCTATTTTACTAACCATAGCATGAAAATTAAATAATTGAAATATTTACAAAAATTACATCCAGGAGCATTTACATAATAATAAAGCAATAAATAAATAGCAAAAATAAATAAATAAGCAAAATATAAATAATAAGTAAAATAAATAAATAAGAAATAGGGGTTAGTAATAAAAATTAAATATAAATAAGGTTAGTGAAATAATAATAGATTAGTAATAAACATGATTAATAATTATAATAATAATAAACAAAATAAATAGGGTTAGCAAAAATATTATAAGAACATAATTAAAATAATAAGCAAAAAGAGTAATATAATAATTAAAAAAAATTAGATTTTAATTTATAAAAGAAAATATGAACAATTAAGTATTTTAACATTTTTGAATTATATACAAATTATTAAATTATTTTTAAACATATTATAATTAAAAGATTAAATTAGCATAGATTCAAAAATTATTTATATATATATATATAAAATTTAGATTATAAACAAATTATAGAAATAATTACATATTACGAAAAAAAATTGATTATAATTATATTTACAAAGATTAATTATATTAAATAAAATATTTACATAATAATTATATTCACAAAAATTAGAAAATAAAATTAGGTTTTTAATAATTGTTTAGAAAAGATAAACTAGGGTTTATAACATTAGGGTTTGATTTACAATAATAATTTATTTAACTAAATAGTATATACATTTTATAATTGAAATACATAATAATAAAAACTAATTTTTGGATTTAGAAAATAATTTTTAGAATTTGGGAAAATATTGAATATATATATATATTATCATGGAATTATTTAATTATATATTTATATATGATTATTAATAACAATAATTAAACAAAATTAAATAAACAAGACAAAATAGAAAAAGAAGCAAAAAGATAGAAACTTACCTGGCTGGGATTTGAACCCAGGACGTTCTGCCTGCCAGCAACAAAACACACCACCAGGCCATCAACGCGCATGTGATAAGGGAATAGGCCAAATTTGTTTTATGCAATATCCTGGAAAATCACAAAAATAAGAAAAAAAAACCAAAAGGCCTGGGGGATCGAACCCAGGACCTTCATAGCAAACACACCAAACGTTACCGTCCCAGCTAGATGAGCGAACCTGTTATTATGGTGATCACAATGCATAATATATTAAGACTAAACGTTAAACAGAAAAATAAGAAAAATTGGTTGAGTCCAGGATTCGATCCCTGGCCCTCAGCATCATACGCGCATCCATTCACCACCAGACCAACCACACATTGGTGTTACAAGATCGAAACAAATACATTATAATATTAAAACAAATTTTGAATTTCAAAAACGCGCGCGCTGAGTCTTCTTCTTCCTTGAGATTTCGCAGGTTTTCCTGCGAAATTTCCTTCAAATTTTCATGCGTACATAAACCTGCGAATCTCAAATACCAGCAAAACAGTACAATTTTTACAAATTGGTTAATGAAACATGATTCTCACAGTCCATACAATCACATCATGTCCTTCAAATTCATTTAAATTCAGTAAATAATGAAACCCTAAATTCAAAGGTGAAACCCTAGTTATGGCATCTCACGGGTTACGCATGGTTCCTTCAATTTCTTTGTCCAGAAACATTCTATACCACATTACAAACATGATTAGCCAAACAAAACTCAATAAAATGCAGTGAATTAATGAAATCGAAAAATTTATATTCAAGAACACATATGATTCGGTTAGCATGATATGGCATGGTTTTGATGCATATGAGTATTGGTTTCGATTCTATGATGTCCAAGGATCATAGCTGTGTCCTTAGTTTACCTTCAAATGCCTTGGAATGTCAAAACCGAATTTGAGTTTTTTGCTTGAATTTTGAAAAGTGAAACTTACTCTTGAGGCTGTGTCAATTTGTTGCTTGCATTAGGGTTATGTTAAGTACTTATAGGACAATGTATTAGGTCAAAAAGATTGATCACTTGTGTGGAAAGTTTGATCTAAAAAGATTCAAAAAGATGGCCTTTTAAAAATCAAATATCTTGCATAAACTCTTGCTATTTTGGTATGATCCTCATTACTCTTGTATCAATCAAGTTTAAATGTGATTTAAAACTTTCTAGAAGCAAAATTAAAATTAATTTTCATTATTTTATATTTTATTTGAATTTAAAATGACTTTTTAATATAAAAATCATAATAAATAAAAACAAAATAAATAAAACTATGAATAAATTAATTTAATTTCGTGCAAGATGTTTTGAAATGGATTGGGTCATTATTTGGCAAGCCCATTTGGAAAAAATTGGTTTTAGACCTCCTTTTTCTTCATGAACCAACCTAAAATTTCCCAACTTTGCAAGGGCACCTATCCTTCAATTTTAATGGTATGAGGGTGTTCTTGGACATTTTGGAAAGCTTGAAGAGTCCTCTAACCAACCCCACTGGTTTCATGTCCATATCATTTACCAATCTCAAGTTATGCCCTTTTGAAGTTGTTGACTTTTTGTTGACTTTCAAAAGGACCTATAATGTCTTAGCTCATACCTTCCAAATGAAGCATTTTTGGGCTTGGCTTGTGAGACACAAAGTTGTATAGAATTAAATTTCCTTCAAAATGAGCTTTGAGTGGAGACTTGGTGATGAAGTATGTGAAAGTTATGGCTGGTCAAAGTTCAGTTGACTTTTGCTGAGAAAACCCTAATTTAGAAACTCCTGATTCTTGATGATCTGAAATCTCCTTGATGAATCATGATCAACCCTTAATCAAATGATGAATTTTAATTCATATACTTGATGTTGGCAAAAAATCATGAAGTTTGACTTTGGTTTGACCTTTTAACTGCTTTGACTGATTTTGACTTATCTGATCATCTGACTGAGCAATCTTTTGAGAAAAGTCTTGAAACTTGTCATGGGGGTTCTTACACACATATAGGATGTTATGAAGCTCACTTGAAATCTTGGAAGTTCTTTTAGCCTGATTAAAGTCAAAACCCTAGTTTTGGATGCACTGCTTAGGAGGTGCATTGTCTGAGGGAATTGTCAATCTTCTGACTATTTGTGAACTTTGTGAACCTTGTGAACCATCATAAAATGTCTTGTGAACCTCATGGGAGGTATTGTGAACCTTGTGAACCTTGTGAACCTCATAAAGTGACTTGTAGAATTCATGAACCTCATGAAGGGTTTTGTAAGCATTGTGAATCTTGTGAACCTTGTGAACCTTCATAAAGTAACTTGTAGACTTCATGAACCTCATGAAAGGTCTTATAAGCATTGTGAAGCTTATGAACCTTGTGAACCTTCATAAAGTAACTTGTAGACTTCATGAACCTCATGAAAGGTCTTATAAGCATTGTGAATCTTGTGAACCTTGTGAACCTTCATAAAGTGACTTGTAGACTTCATGAACCTCATGAAAGGTCTTGAAAGCATTGTGGATCTTGTGAACCTTGTGAACCTTCTTAGCACACAAAGTCTTGTATTGTGAGGGAAAATTTTGGGGTGCAACACAAGGCAAATATGATCAATCTAGAACTGTCTGGGTACTGTATGCAAGAGCCAAGTGATCTCAAACTGTAGGTCCTCTGAATAACAACCCATACACATTTGGATGAGTCACAAATATCCTTAGATCAGACTTCCAAACCAAATAGATCAAGAACTCCAAAGATCAACACATAAGACTGTATTGGCAGTGGGTATGAAGAGGTTAAAGGGTTCCTACAAACCTGTAAAGCCCTCCCAATCTCACTGGTGTGCTCCGGGTCAAACATCACGGACTCTCAAAGCCGAATAGCAATAATACTTTCACCATTTCCGAGAAATGGCTCATGAACAAATCAGGGAATCGGTTTGGCATTATGTTCTACTCAGGGAGGTCTCAGCTGAGTCCGGGAAAACAGGCCATCCTATGCGAGTTCCAAGTGGGCCCTCGGGTGCGAATGGGTTTGCCACAGAATATGGTATGCCATTGTCACCACTGGAGAGGGATGTTTCCACAAGGTTATCAATGATAGGTCCCCAACCGCACATAACTATCAAGGTTGTGTAATGAAGTAGGGAAGATCCTTATATCAAGACATTTCCAAGACAACCGTGAATCTGGGTGTGAACGAACTAATACCCCCATGACAAAATGACATAGGGTCAAAGTGATTGTCCATGCTAAATCCTATGTTGCACTCAAGTCGGGTATTTGGCTAGTCTCATCTCACCACACACAAGTAACACCCAAGTCCCGCCAAACAGAAAAACCAGTCCAGACAGTCCAATATATATATATATATATATATATATATATATATATATATATATATATATATATATATATATATATATATATATGATGCATGAAAATAAATACTAAAACTGTAAATAAAGTTGTAAATAAACTGTAAATAAACAAATAGTAAAATACACATGCAACAACAAACAATCAACACCCAATGAAACAGAAACACACAAGTGCTAGGAGAGACTCTCAAGGGAACTAGAGATAACTCTGGTTAGGAGATCCCCAGCAGAGTCGCCAGCTGTCGCTCCCTGGATTTCCATCCTGGTACAAACGCGAAAGTGGCGCGAAAAAGGGTAGAGTTGCCAACCAGGCATTTTTATCCCGAAGGAACGTGAATGGTAATGCTGCACAAACCAGAAGAAAACAAAAGGAAGGAAACAGGTCCTGCGAACCAAAGAAACTGGGTTCGGGAGTCGGTTACGACCTGGGAAGGTATTAGCACCCCAGATCGTCCGTCGTACCCGACGGGATCCACGCTTGCAAAGGAACTGTTTCAAAGGGTGAAAGAATGAAGGTTGCTGCAAAAAGAAAGGACTAATACTGGAAAAGGAACTGAGAAAGAAAACAAAGAGGAAAAATGTAGGGAAAATAAGGATTGTGCTCGAACGGGCCCTACCCCGCTGCCTACGTACCTCACTGGACATGAGGACCAGAGTCGCCGTAGTTCCCTTAACTAGGGGTGGAAAAGATTGCTTGTGTCTTTAGGCTTGAACTACCTATGTCAATGCTCAGGTGTTGCAGGCTCAGACGACGAGTGCGTAACCGTCTTGCAAAGTGACAAGTAGGAGCAAGTTCCTACGATGAGAGTGAGGGTCATGAGAAAAGAAGTCCCGAAGGAGAGACGCTTATTGTTTGTCCAGTGTTTTTTATGAGTTTTTTATGGAGTGTGGCACAAGGAAGTGAAGGCAAATCCCTTTCTAAGGACATGTCCTTATTACCACATCCCAAAATAGAATGAGTAACAAGTCCATCAAGAATGAGGAAGATCCTCAAACTTGTTTCCTAATATTAGGATTTAAATTCACTAACTTGTTTGTATTATTAAGTGTTTTTGTGGATTAAAGTGAAGAAGTGTTTTTAGCTTTTCTTTGAGAGGATGACCAAAGGGAGAAGTCATCTCGACTATTATTAATGTTTTAGATTTTGTATGAAGATGAGAAAGAGAGAACACCAAAAGGATCTCAAAGGTAAAAACTAAAGGGGAAGTCTAATCCTAAAGTTATCATGCAAAAGTGGTCCTAAGGTTAGTGTGGTTTGAAACTTATCCTAAGAGGAAGAAGAAAAGAAGAGAGGAAAGGAGAAGAAGAAACTAGAATACAACTTACTCCTCTAAAGGAGATAAGTTGTTTCTAAAGGGGAAAGAAAAGAAATAGAACACATGATGGCATAAGGCTCATCAAAATCACAAAGGAAACAAAATAATAAAAGAGGAGATGAAGAATTGAAATGTGGACATCATCCACATTTCACTTACCATGAGCCCCTGAAATGGTTAGAACATATTCACATGACAAAATGAACAAACTTAAACCAAATAAGATGCAAGCAAAGAAAAAGATCAATTCAAAGTATTACAACCAGAAACAAGGCATTCCACTTATCATGCTAAGACACACCAACAAAATCAAACAAAAGTTAAAGCAAGCAAGTCAATATAAAGCACCACAAGTTCTTACAAAGAAACAAAGCACAAATGAGACACAAAGAAGTCATACAAGTTAAGCAAACATCCAACAACTCAAGACCAAAACCCTATCATGTTAATAATGTGCCTAAACCACACAAAAGATCCCAAGAAGAAGCATACAAGTTCAAGCATTATCAACCATGAGAAGCAAATGGACAAAGGATGTGATGTGAAAATACATACATTTGTAAGATCCTAAAGCATAAGCAAATCAAAACAAATAAAATGGTAATCCACGTATCAAGACCAGAGGCATATATACATGTTAAAGGGACCTCAAACACTTCCTAAAGTTGGCAAAAGTGCCTATATGACCCTAAAAGGTAAGCATATGACTCAAAGAGTTCAAAATAGGTCAAACAAGCAAGGAAAAATCAAAACAAATGAAATCACATTCAAAAAATATGAACCTAAACACAAGTGATCCTTACACATATACAAACATCATGCCAAGAGGACAAGCTCAAAATCAGAAGCAAGGTAGGTCAAAGAATTGCTTAAACATGAACTAGGGTTTTGAAACTTATACACAAAGCAACCTATCAAAAGTATTCATACAAGTTTCTAAAAATAAGGGGAAAAATTCATAGCAAACTAAATTATATTACTAAACAAATGCAAAAAGAATCATGTCAAAACTTCAATCCAAGATCAAGATAGAAAATGAGCAAGGCAGCATGTATTTAAAAATGAATTAAAAAAAAATACACTCAACAATTAATTTCTGCGTGATAAAATAAAATAAATGAAAAGTGAAAATGTAAAAACTTAAAGAAAATTAAAAGGTTCATTTGTGAAGTTTTTCACAATTTTTGGATGACTTTTACTAATTTTTTATGAATTAAACAAAACAAAACAATTAAAATAAAAATAAAATAAAAGAAAGTAAAGAAAGTAAACAAAATGGATGGATGAGATTGAAGGAGGAACAGATCAAAGGCCCAGCGTGCCAGTCAACAAGACTTCAGGTAATCAGATCCTAAGGCCCTAATTTAAACTTACTAATTAAATGAAATCCAATGGTCATGTTTTAAAATCACAAAATTAGGTTAATTAAATAGATTAGTGCCAAAAATTAGCCAGATCCAATGGCTGAGATTCAAACTGGAGAAGACTAAACCCTAATTAGCCCTAATTAAACCCTGGTCAGCCAGAGAAGCGCCGATCATCTTCTTCTGCCATCTTCAAACCTGCAAACCACAAATCTTAACCAAAATTCACAATCCCGGTATCAAAACAATCCTCAATCCAAGTAGAACACGAATCCAGCATCAAATCACACTTATCATTCACACACAAGCAGAATCGAAGAAAACAAGATTAGATCTAAACATTTCAGGCACACTGTTCTTGCTTATTTAACCATTATTTTCAAAAGTAAACACATCCTCATGATCAGGACAACACACATATCATAATGCACACAAAAGAAAAGACATCCAGGATAATGAATTTTGATGATACCTGAGATTTGCAGAGCTTAGAATCCTCCAAGAAAACCAGTCACTTGCTCCAGATCAACCTCCTATAGCTTCTATTCACAAAATAAATGTGAAAGAAGCTCTCAAATGGCCTAGATCTAGCAATTCGAATCCAACTGATATGAACTTGCACTTGGTGAAATTTCAAGAATCAGCTTGAATGAGGTATGGATTTGTGATCCCGAGCTATCAAGGATGAAGAATATGCAAATATTTTGGGCAATGAGTGAGTGTAGAGATAGATTCGAAGATAAATGCAAGTTGTGCAAAAACTTTCAAATGAGAGAATGGTGATGAATCTGAGCAGATGGAAACCCTAGTTGCTTATATATGATGCCAATGATCAATGATGCAAGAATGAGAGGGAATGCACGTGAGGAATGAGTGAGAGGAGGGAATTTAAAAATTGGCAAAACTTGTGTGAGTGCATGATTTATGCGTGCTATCCCTCTCTCATACACATTCTCAGCTTCAATTTCACTCATAAATGTTAACTGAATCAATCTTAGCCCTTGGATTGCTTTGTATCATGCCTTGTGAGTGATCTTGCATTTTTGCCTTTCATATTTTCCACCCTTTCTCATGTACGAATTCCCTTGATTCTCTTGAGTCAAATGACCTTAAGGCAATGCAATGTAATGGTATGACCTTATTTTGCTCATGGAACAACTTGTAATCAAGATATGAGACCTTTTGCATTTTGGTAGAAAGTTGTTTTCGAGTAAAACCCTAAAACCAAGTGAATTTCATTTAGCCATAACTTCCAAACCATGAAAGCTATGATCATGTTCTTGTACTTTTTAAAAATGGGAGAGCTTACTCTACAACTTTCATGTTCAAGGAAAATTCATTTGGAGTCATTTTGGTCATGAAAGAATGCTTTGAATTTTAGGGCAAAACTTTCTAAATTTGGAAAGTTTCATTACATGCCACTTGCCAAAAATAGAAACCTTTGCAAAACCCTTTGATTCCTGATTTTTGAACTTGCCAAACCTCTTTTATGACCTTAAACACATCCCTTGACTTGAAAAATAGGATTGGAACCTTTGAATGGCTACATTTGACTTTTCAAATGCTCAGTTTGACTAGTTTCTTCCTTTGCAAGTAACTGATGAATAGACTGCCTTCCTCAATGAATTTTCTCACCAAATCTCATCCATAGGCTTCAAATATAATACAAAGAACTTTGACCACAAGAAATGGTCAAAGGTGCAAGAATCCTTGTTCAAAAGCAAAACCCTAATTCATGATTCACTTGTGTAGGAGATTGTGACATCCTTGATCCTCTGATGATCTTCACACATTCTTGACTTTTATAAATGATCTTGGGCCCTTGTATGACATGAGGACACCTTGTGGAGCACTTGAAATGTCTTGACCTCTTGTTTAGATTTGTAGATCTTTAAATCCCTAATTGATTGATCATATGCCCTATGCTAGAACATGAGAATGTTATGCTTCATTTTTCTATGCTAGATGCCAATGATATGATATGCTTATGATGATTATGATGTGATCATGATGATAAAAGAGAAGAGGGAAAATTTGGGGTGTTACAGATATCTACTGAAGCATCAGACGCAACAGGGAGAGTCTATACTTTGGTTGCTAAGTGTAACACCCCATTTTTAATTTATTTAATTGTCGCATATAATTGGTGATTGTTGACCTTGTTTAAAGAATGTGTTTGAACGTATTGGTGTAGAGTCCTAGTGGGATGGGTAGAATTGAGGTGTTGTTAGTATTGGTGAGGTGTAGTAATAATAATGTGGCCTATTTAATAATATTCTTACTATTATTAGTAGTATTATTTTATTATTATTATTATTATGACTATTATTATTATTATTATTATTATTATTATTATTATTATTTTATTTTAATTAAAAATCAAAGGTTGACTTGGTAAAAGATTATTGTGAGGGTAATAGAGGAATTAGGCATTAATCTGAGAAATTAGGAAGGTTTAGTCATAACAACATTTGGACCACGAGAGAGAGAGAGAGAGAGAGAGAGAGAGAGAGATAGAGATAGGAAGGGGAAGAACAACAACTAAGGCATTCTCCAAAGATCATTTTCGCAGGAATTTTATCAAGGATTTGAAGTAAGGGGGATAATGGGTTCATAATTAGTGATAATAACATGATAAGGTAGTGAAGGGTCCTTTCCCTCGTAGGATTTTATATGTATGATTTGGTTGTTATGTGGAACTGTTGTTGTGAAATCGATTTGAATTAATTTAGTCTGTGTATGAATTGTTGTTATTGTTGTTGTTGTTATTCTGTATAATTTGTGGTGTATACAGATCTTGTGTTGTTGCAGATGATGAGTGACGAATATAGAATTAGAACTAATAAAATTGGACTAGTAATGATAGATGAAAGATTAACATGATTGAAGAGTGTAAAACTAATACAGAAACCATATTAGGACTGATGTAGAGAGTGGAAGTGAGACCCATAGTGAACAAATTCAGACTGAAGAAGAAAATATCGGAATTTGGGGGTTTTCTGCCCATACGCGTATAAGTGAGGCCATATGCGTATGGCAGGGCATGACCACATGCCATTACGCGTACTAGGCAGTAATACGCGTAAGGGGGTATTGTGACACGACCATCTGGCCAAATGCGTAGAATACGCGTAAGAGGGATGGACAATACGCGTATGGATGAGTGATACGCGTGTTGAATCATGTTGAATGGGTTTTCAAGGGAAATTTGTCTCTGCCCATAAGCGTAAGGTGCTGTCTATATGCGTATGAGGTTGAGGTCTGGTGAGGATATGCGTAAGAGGGCATAAAGGCATGGGGGAGAGCTAGTTAGGCAATACGCGTATGCCCTTGTGCATTACGCTTATGGCCAGTGGTGTGATGTAATTTTGGTGTTTTTGCGATGTTTGTCCCGATTTCGCGTCCGATGGTGATTATCTTGATCTAAGGTGTTGAAGTAAGCATTAAGACTTATTTAATCGAAGATTGGTGATGGAAAGTAACTAATAACGAATCTTAGGTGAATTAATTAGATGATTAATTACTTAAGTCGTGTGAGGTACTTTTGGTGATTATGTGGATTTTATGTTGCATATGTGATCGGATGGATCGTGAAGATGTATAACTATGGGTTTATTCATGTTTTGTGTGCATAGTCATTGTCATGCATATATTGAGGTATTATTGGTGGGGATGGATCATTGTCGGATGGGCGTATGTGATTCATCTGAACTCCATTGTGGAGAGTGTTGGAGATAAATCATTGTCGGATGGGTGTATGTGATTTATCTGGATTCTTTTATGAATCGAGTTCGATTGAATGAACTATGGTGATTTGGTACCACATGCATTGTGTCATTGTTGAGTCACATTGCATATTAATTATCATTGAATCATAATTCATGTTGCTAATCATTGTTGTGTATGTGTGTTGTTTATGTTGATTGCTTGAGATATTACTCCTTGAAATGTATTATACACTGTTAATTATTGAATGTGTTTCTAACCCCTATTTTGTTGTTGTTGTTGTTGTTGTTGTTGTTGTTGTTGCATCTGTGCTTCCTTGGAAGTGCAGATAATCCAGGTACTTGAGCGTGCATGGATTGCGTGTTGCTTTATCGAGTCATGGGATTGCTCTGATACGTAACATGGGACTTGGGGATTATTTTTGATGTTTTACTTATTCAACATATTTTGTTACGTATTTCACTTTTGTTGAAAAGTTGTAAACCATGAGTTATTGATGAGTTTTATAGATGTTGACATTTTGCCATGAGTTGAATATTTAATATTTTGTGTTGTTTTAATGAAGAAATTTTGTTGTTATTTTTTATTATGTGGCATTTCACTTTGGATAAAACTCTGATTTTACGTATTATATTATTATTTTCTAAAATGAGAAAGTGGGGTGTTACAATTGGTATTAGAGTAGGTCGGTCCAACCGACCATATGTAGTTGTTGAGTCAGTCCTTAGAATATGAGTTGTTGGTGTGTTCTAACCTTGCGTGTTTGTTGATTAGTATGGCGGGAAGGAATAATGTTTCTCTTGCTGCTGCTATCCAAGCTATGGCACAAGCGATAGAGAACACCAGTCCATATGTTGGGAATGCACAGTTCCGTGACTTAGATCAGTTCCGGAGCAACACACTGCCTATATAGAAGGGAGGTATTCTTGACCATGAGGTAGCATAGAAATGTATGAAGGCTATTGAGAAGATCTTCAGAACCATGGGCTGCAGTGATGCTCAGAAGGTGAGGTTTGGTACTCATGCTAGAAGGCAAAGTTGAAGTCTGGTGGGACAATAGTCGCCAAGGTTGGAAGCTGCAGGTACTGGTATTACTTGGGCAGTGTTTCAGGTTGAGTTTCTGTAGAAGTATTTTCTAGAGGATATTCGCAGTGCGAGAGAGGTAGAATTCTTAGAACTGAAGCAGGGTAGCATGATTGTGGCTGAATATGTTGCTCGATTTGAGGAGTCGGTGTAGTATTGTACTCACTATAATACTAAAGATGTTATGACTTTGAAGTGTCTGAAGTTTGAGAACAGGCTAAGTCCCGAGATCAAACAGGGCATTGCTTTTCAAAAAAATCAGAAACTATCCAGAACTGATAAGCAGGAGCAGAATCTATGATAATGATAACAGGGCTCAAATTTCTCACTACAAGTTTGTGAGTGACCGAAAGGGTAAACAGGAGTTTGGGTGTACTCCTTATAGTGATCCGTCTGATAAAGGGAAATAGAAAGTTGTTGTTGACAAGAAGCCAAGTCAGGGAGGGGTAAATCCTAATCCTAAGAAATGTTTCAGATGTGGAAGCATGACTCATCGTGCTATTACCTTTCATAATGAAGTGAAGAAGTGTTTCAAGTGTGGAAGAACATGACATGTAGTGGCAGACTGCAAAGCCATTATGCCTACCTATTTCAACTATGGTGAACAAGGTCATATCAGTACCACTTATCAGAAGCCAAAGAAGTCTCAAGCTAGTGGAAAGGTGTTCGCCTTAGTGGGAGCCCAATCCACTAATGAGGAACATTCCGTCAAAGGTACTTGTTTTATTAATGACACTCATTTGATTGCTATCATTGATATGGGTGCAACCCACTCATTTATTTTTGTTGATTGTGTGAAGAGATTAGGAATTATGATGTCTTCTTTAGATCGGAGGATGACGATTAAAACTCCAGCTATTGGTTCTGTGGTTACGGTGTTAGTGTCCTTGAAGTGTCCATTGACCATTTTTTATAGAGATTTCACAGTGGATTTGATTTTTTTGCCACCTGGTAATCTGGATATTATTTTGGGGATGAACTAGTTGGAATTCAATCAGATCTATATTGATTATTTTAGGAAGAAGTTGTTATTTCTCACTCCTGAAGAGGAAGCGTTGGCAGATTCTTTATCTACTAAAGTGTTAAGGACATTGTTGAAGGATAAGGATAAGATGTTTGCAGTGTTTGCATCTTTATTTGTTGAAAGAAAAATATCAGTTAGTGAGTTTCCGGTAGTGAATGAATTTCCTGAAGTGTTTCCCGACGATATTATAGAATTACCTCCGACGAGAGAAGTTGAATTTATTATTGTTCTTGTTCCTGGTACGAGGCCTATTTCTATGGCACCGTACAAGATGTTTGCGTCAGAGTTGGGAGAATTGAAATCCCTGATTGGAGAATTACTTGATAAAAAGTTTATTAGGCCAAGTGTGTCATCGTGGGGTGCTCCAGTGTTGTTGGTACATAAAAAGGATGGTAGTATGAGTTTTTGCATTGATTACCGTTAGTTGAATAAAGTGACCATTAAGAATAAGTATCCACTTCCGAGAATTGATGACTTACTGGATCAACTAGTTGGGACTCGTGTTTTTAGTAAGATTGATCTAAGGTCTGGTTACCATCAGATTTGAGTGAAAGAAGAGGATATTCAGAAGACCGCATTTAGGACTTGTTATGGACATTATGAATATGTTGTGATGCCTTTCGGAGTGTCTAATGAGCAAGGTGTGTTCATGGAGTACATGAACCTTATCTTTCATTCTTATCTGGATCAGTTTATTGTGGTATTTATTGATGATATTTTGATTTATTCTAAGACTGAAGAAGATCACAAAGAAAATTTGAGGACCGCGTTGCAAGTATTGAAGGATAACAAGTTGTTTGCGAAGTTATCAAAGTGTGAATTTTGGCTAGAGAATATGAGTTTCTTAGGTCATGTTATTTTTGGTGATGGTATAACCTTGGATCCATCCAAAGTAAGTGCAGTGTTATAGCGGGAACCTCTGAATACAATAATGAAGATTATAAGCTTCTTGGGTTTAGCAGACTATTATAGAAGATTTATTGAGGGGTTTTATAATTTGGCATTACCGTTGACTCAATTAACAAGAAAGAGCCAAGCTTTTATTTGGGATGCGGCATATGAGTAAAGTTTTGAGGAGCTAAAAAAGAAATTTACTACAACACCAGTGTTGGTTTTGCCAAGTCCTAGTGAACCTATTGTTGTGTATTGTGATGTGTCTAAGATGAGATTAGGTGGAGTATTGATGCAAGACGATAAAGTGGTGGCATATGCTTCTGGACAATTGAGAGTACATGAGAGGAATTATCTTACTCATGATCTTCAGTTAGCTACAGTGGTTTTTGTATTGAAAATTTGGAGGCACTATTTGTATGAGTCGAGATTTGAAGTATTTAGTGATCATAAGAGTTTGAAGTATTTGTTCGACCAAAAAGAATTGAATATGAGGCAAAGAAGATGGTTGGAATTTTTGAAAGACTGTGATTTTAATTTGAGCTATCATCTGGGCAAGGCTAATGTAGTAGTAGATGCTTTAAGTTGAAAGACAATTCATATGTCAGCATTAATGGTGAAATAAATGGAATTAATTGAACAGTTTTGAGATTTGAGTATGGTTTGTGAGACGACACCTGAGAGTGTTAGACTTAGAATGCTAAAGGTGAACAATAAATTTTTGGATGTGATTAAAGAAAACTAGAGGCTTGATGTGAAGCTAGTAGATTTGAGGCCTATAGGAGGAAGTGATCCTGATGGTGATTTCAAAGTGGATAGTTTTGGCGTGTTGAGATTCTGGGGAAGAATTTGTGTGTCGGACAATGTGGAATTGAAGAAGGCGATTTTGAAGAGAGTCACTGGAGTAGTTTGAGTATTCATCTGGGAGCTATGAAAATGTGTCAAAACTTAAAGAAGTTGTTTTGGTGGTTTGGTATGAAAAGAGATATAGCATAATTTGTTTATGCGTGTTTGATATGTCAGAAGTCAAAAGTGGAGCATTAGAAACCTTCGGGGATGATGCAACCATTGGAGATTCCAAAATGGAAAGGGGACGATATTGTTATGGACTTTGTTACTAGTTTACTAAATACAGGGAGAGGCTTTGATTCTATTTGGGTGGTTCTAGATAGGCTTAAGAAATCAACACATTTTATACCCATTAACATGAGTTTTCCGTTGACAAAGTTGACGGAGATTTATATTAGGATAATTGTGAAGTTGTGTCGTAACGTGAAAAACAAATGGCGGAAAACAGAAGAGTGGCCATTGATACATTTTTAATCCCGACGAGGGAAAGGAGAACAATCAAAGAAAACTCGAGGGATAAGGAAAAGACGAGATCATCGCAACCAAGTATGGGTTCGGGAGTTGGTTACACGAAGGGAATGTATTAGCACCCCTTCGTGTCCATCGTACTCGATGAGATCCACGCTTGCTTGTACTACTCAAAGGGTGTTGATATCTGCTGCAACTGCTACTAGAAAGAACATGAACATTGTAGGGAAAATAAAGAATTATGCTCGAATGGGCTCTACCCCACTACTTATGTATCTCATCAGGAATGAGAATTAGAGTCGACGTAGTTCCCCTAACTAGGGGTGAAATTTATTTGTTTGTGTTTTTTATGGTGACGTTGCCATAGTTCTAACTCAGGTGTTGCATGCTTGCTGGATCGAGTGCGTTACCATCTTGTTATTGAATTATCGAGACAAGTCAAAAAAGTCCGCAAAGGAGTATGAGATGAGAAGAGAAGATGTGTAATCTATGTATTGTTTTTTTGAAGAAGTGGATTGATTATGTGTTTGTCGTATGCATAACACTAAAGACTATGATACAGGAGTGAATACTTTACAAGGTCGCCCCCAATGGAACATTTGTAAAGCATTCTAGAAGAGTGAAAGAGACTTCCACTAATCATTTCCTATATAGCTTAAGGCTCATGGCGTACTATGCACACTCTTGTTTGCTTTTCTTCGAAGGGAGAATATAAACTCAAAGTTAAAAGAAAAATCTAAAGGGGACTAGACTTTTGCCCTAATTGTTAGCATGAAAGATTGATTATATGTCAGGTTTCTATTCCTAAAGATAACATGAAATAAAAGCACAAGTAAACATAAGTGTGGATGAACTTCTGAATTTCTATGTTATGGTAAAAGAGATGTATGATGAGTCGAAAGGATTGATGAAGTAAAATGGGATAGGTCAGTTGCAACGTGCAAGACGATCGACTTACGGTGCGAACCATACAGGCCATGCATGGTTGATTGAATGGGGTGAAGTTTTGAATGATGGAAGATACGTGGAACCCTATATTGGAGCATACAAACTTGATTTATTTGCTTTAAAAAGTATCTCGACGTTGGATCGAGTTTTAATTATTTTTGTTGTTTTGAGATTTTAGTTTTCTAGCAATTATTTTATCTTCTCTACCCTATTAACATACAAGCATACAATCATACTATTACATCATAGGAGGAGTACAAAATAAACCCACCAAGGGGTGACCTAAAACTAGAAAGCGATAAAACCACGAAAATACATCGAAAATAAAGATAATATGAGTCCATAAGCGACAAATTCTCAAGCGGTACCTTACAAAAAAAGGAGAAAATGTTAGTATATGAGATATATAATATGCTTGAAAAATGTCATGAGAAATTGAATCGAAACGATTAATATGTGGATATGCAAAATTAACTAAACATTTACAGACAAAAAAATCGGATTTAAATGCAAAATCGAGAATTCAGAAATTAAAAAAAATACTAAAAATTATTTAATGTGCTAAAATACTAAAGTAAATTTTCTGGAATTTTTATGTAAAATAAACTTTTTTTTAAAACTGATTTTTGAATCTATTATGAAAAAGAAATAAAAGACACTAACATAAAGCAGGGGTGCTGAAAAGTAAGAAAAAGAAGTTAGAAATAGCATGGGCTTGGAGAAATGGGATACGAATAGCAAATATTAAGGCCCAAAGGCGCCTCAGCCTAGGGTCCATGCCATGGTCCCTGGTCAACACCATTGACTTGGGGAATAAATCTTGTCCGTCTGATATGCAGCTGATGATAATGATGAATCCTGGAGGGTTATGATGAAGGATGTATAGTATGGGCTCCCAGGGTGCACGCGTAGAATAAAAAATGAGGTCCTACCGGACGGTGACAAGTGTCACCAATGGAGTGGACCACCCACCAAGCCTTATCCTCTTATCATGTACATAAAAGTGGCGTTGAGTATAATGTTCACAACCTGCCTCTTTCTTTCTCACTGTTCTTCTCTCTCTCTCTCTCTCTCTCTCTCTCTCTCTCTCTCTCTTTCTCTCTCAGAAATGTCTCTCCTAAAACCTAACTCCGCTGGAGAAGGTCGGCGGCCGACGGTGGCGCCGCCGTCTTCTTAGGTCACTTACCACCACCAAACAAAAAAATCCTAACACTAACCCCCTTTTGTCGCTCCCAGGATTTTCATCCTAGTACAAACACGAAAGTGGCGCGGAAAAGGTAGAGTCGCCAGCCAGACATTTTTATCCCGAAGGAATGGGAAAGGTAATGTTGCACAAACCTGAGGAAGAAGGAAAGGACAAGGTCCTGCGAACCAAAGATCTGGGTTCGGGAGTCGGTTACGACCTGGGAAGGTATTAGCACCCCAGATCGTCCGTCGTACCCGACGGGATCCACGCTTGCTTGTTTGTTTCAAAGGGTGAGAAAAATAAGATGTTGCTGAATAGAAACTGCTAACTGGAAACTGGAATGAAATGAGAAAAAGAATTAAAAGAGAACAAAAAGAAAGAATGGGGAAAATGTAGGGAAAATAAAGAATGTGCTCGAACGGGCCCTACCCCGCTGCCTACGTACCTCATCGAGATAATGAGGATCAGAGTCGACGTAGTTCGCCTAACCAAGGCGGGAACTATTTGTTTGTGTTTTTTATGCTGGAACTGCGTATGTCTATGCTCAGGTGTTGCAGGCTCGTCTGGTACGAGTGCGTTTACCGTCTTGCATGCGAGACAAGTCGTCGCGAGTTCGCGTTATGAGTGAATGAGATGAGAAGAGAAGTTCCCGCATGATAGTCGTTTGTTATATGTTTTTGTCTTTTATGAGAAGTGTTTTGAATTTGTTGGTGAACATTCTCGTACTAAGACCTATCCATCGCGGGAAGTACTTACACCTCGTCCCGAAACAGGACGCGTATAGGCACTCCGCAACAAAGTCTCGTGTCGTACAAGAATGTTCGGTTTTTCATTAAATGTTTTATTGCTTTTCTTTATGAGATGAGGAATAATGATTCAAATTGCAAAAGGGAAAATCTAATGGGGACTAAGACACAACCCTAATTTTGTTGATTTATTTACAAGGGAAATCATATGGTTTGTGAGGTTTTCTAAACCTAATGGAAAAAGAACTTAGAACTAATAGAATGCAACTTACTTACTAAGGAAGATAAGTCGATTCTAAAGCCAAGGGGAACCTATACAATTGAAATATTAATCAACATACAAAACATTAAAATTTGAAAGTAAGAATAAAATTCAAAACAATTCAATTAGAGGTATAAACTAAAATAGTCCTAATTTTTATTCTAAGCCTAATTAAAATGAATCCTAAGCCTAAGTTCTAAACTAAAGTCATTACCTAATATTTTCATTCTAAAAATTAGAATCTAAACTAAACTAAATCCATATTAAGTCCTAGGATTAAATCTAATTAAACTATTTTTTTATTGAAATTTAATATACTAGCCTAAACTAGTAGAATTTATATGCATAAGGCCTAAAGATTAATATCCTAAAAAATAGCAAAAACTCTGGAAAAATTATGAAATTTATTCTATGCGGTCCTAAAACTACCTATAACATTGTGTTAAAAGGGATCCTAAACAATCATAATTTTGCTATGCCTAAAAATTGTTTATTTCTACCTAAGGGTTAGTCATTATTTTCTAAGGATTAAGCAACCAAAACCTAAGATAAAATGCCTTAAAAAATCCACTAAAATTATACTAAGTACTACTATGAGTCCTTTAACTATGGTAAAAATAATGGGCAAAAAAAGTTACTGGAAGGTTAAGAAATAAAATCTACAAGATTATGTACAATTAAAGAAAATTCATTAAGAACTATTTACATGAAAAATTCAACATAAAATCAAAAATAAAGCAAAATCAGAAAAATAAAGTGCCAACTATTTCTAATATGAATTAAAAGTCTACTTAAATTTTTATAGAATTTTCCTAATCATTTTACTATTTTTCATTAATTATTTTCTAATTATGCTAAACTAAAGAACTAATTCTAAAGAAAATAACAGGGGGTGGAATTAGTAATGTTATTTAGTGTTTTCTAATGGGCTTAACAACCAGGGGTGTGAAGAGCAAAAGGATAATCCCAATTGCGCAGGCTTGAGGGGGGTGTTGGAAGAAATTCTTTTCAACTGATTTTCTGATGGGCCCCAAATGGGGGGTGACATTAGTAAACAATCAGGCCCATTTTCGCAGACATGAGGAGGTGCAGTAAGCCATTATTTTTTAGTTTGTTTTCTATTATGGGCTCAGCAAGGAGGTATTAATAGCAAAAATATCAGGATCCTACCAGACGGTGAAAAGTCTCACCGCCGGTGTGGCTGGAAAATTCAAAAGATCCTTATCTTATCCACCTCTCTTTATAATAATTCTTTTTTTGGAATTTTACACGAATTAATGGGGATTATCCGAAAATTAAACCACTTAATGAATGATGGTTAATTCTAATTAAATGCTGAATTAAACTTATAATTATTCTTTTTGTGTTAATACAAATAAATAAACCAATTCAAAATCCCAAACATGAACCCTAAAGTTACCTAAACCTCTTCCTCTTCCTCCAACAAAACCCGCCGCAGCTCCCTCGGCTTCACCTTCTTCTTCCTCCCCTTCGCTTGCCTTCACTGTCTCTCTCCTTGTTTTATTCTCCCCAAATTCTCTCCCTCAGCTTCCTCTTCTGAAACCCTAGCGCCGTCGTACTGCCTCATCTTCCCACGTTAACACCACTGCGAACAAATCGGAGAAGACGAAAAGCAACATGGCGTAAAACCCTCTTCTCTCCACAACTAACCTAATCTTCACCTCTATCCTAAATTAAAATCACAACACAGACTTCAACCTAACCTCTCTGTTCACTCAAATCCGAAATCAACAATCTCATACTCTCATCTAGGTATAGTCGAAGGTCACAAGAACCGCATCACTAAACTATCACGCAAGAACAACAGACAGCAAGAACCAAACAAGAAACAACGCAAGAGTAATTTGTACCTTGCAATTTAACCGCTGACGAAGGATACGAATCAGGTATATATTCGGTGCGATTCACGTCACATGCCTCTTTTCACTTTTCGGAATCTTGTGTTGTGATTGCTTGCTATTTGATCAAAGAAGATGTTGAATTTGCAGGTAAAGGCGTGTGTTGAAATTTGCTGATGATTGTTAGGGTTTCTCTTGCTTGCGAACCGGAGAAGAAGATGAGGAAGATTGCTTCGATATCCGTTCCTCTCTTTGCGTATGTGCGTTACGAATCCGCCGCTGATTATGAGATCAGTGTCAAGTTGTATACAGGTGTGGTTTGCAATTTATTTACGATCCTCTTGTTATTATTCTGTTCTCTCTTTTGGATCAAATTGTTTCGATGCTCTTAAATCTGTGTATAAGACTTGATTCAATCTGCTTGTTTATGGTTGTCTTTTGAAATGACTTTTGCAGATTTCGGTTATGATTATTGAAGGAGATTAAGGACTAATGAAATTGCAGAGAGCTGAGAAGAATGATGGAGATGGTGAGGTTGAGAAGGAAAGAGTCAGGAGGTTGAAGAAGAAGATTGGAGATGGAGGAGGCTATGGAAACAGAAGAAAGTGTGGAAGGATTGGAGAAAAGGGTTGGAAAAAAGTGAAGAAGAATAAGTGTGGAAGAAGCTGTGAAGGTTGCATAAATGGTGTAGAAGAGAAAAGTCTGAAGAAGAGATGAAGATTGAGAAGGGGTTGAAAAGTGTGAGGAGAAGGATAGAAGAGGATTGAAGTGAAGGATTTTGGAAAAAAATGGTGGAAGAAGTCCTTGAGAGAAGAGGTTACTGATTTATAGAATGAAGATCAAGACTTGGTGAAGGAAACTCAGGTAAACTTCTAGAATTTTCTGTTAGAATTCATTTACAGATTCTATTATGAACTTGTTTCAATTCTGTTGTGACAGTTAGGATTAGTTTCTTTCGGTTATGATCTGATATTGGTGAAATTCTGTGATATGCAGGTTTTTTTTAGAGTGAATGCTGAAGATTAATTGAGATAGAGCATGGATATTTGTATGAAGTTGACATTCCTCTGAGATTCATTGCCTCTGTAGGCACCAGAGTACATGGGTTGGTGTTGCACCCCAAAATTTGCCCTCACAATACAAGACTTTGTGTTCTAAGAAGGTTCACAAGTTCTCCAACCCTTGCATAACCTTTCATGAGGTTCATGAAGTCTACAAGTTACTTTATGAAGGTTCACAAGGTTCACAAGTTTCTCAACATTCCCATAACCTTTCATGAGGTTCATGAAGTCCACAAGTTACTTTATGAAGGTTCACAAGGTTCACAAGTTTCACAATATTTACAAGACCTTCCACGAAGTTCATGAAGTTTACAAGTCACTTCTTGAAGGTTCACAAGGTTCACAAGTTTCACAATGGTTACAAAGCTTTCCTGAGGTTTATGAGGTCTACAAAGCCCCTTCATGAGGTTCACAAGGTTCACAAGCTTCACAATACCTCCCATGAGGTTCACAAGACAGTTTATGAAGATTCACAAGGTTCACAAAGTTCACAATTGGTCAAAGAAGTTGACAATTCCCTCAGACAATGCATCTCCTAAGCAGTGCATCCTAAACTAGGGTTTTGACTTTAATCAGGCTAAGTGGACTTACAATGCCTCAAGTGAGTTTCATAACATCTTATATGTGTGTAAGAACCCCCATGTCAAGTTTCAAGACTTTTCTCAAAGGTTTGCTCAGTCAGATGATCAGATAAGTCAAAATCAGTCAATGCAGTCAAAAAGTCAAACTGAGGTCAACTGTGGTCAAACCAAAGTCAAACTTCATGATTTTTTGCCAACATCAAGTATATGAAGTAAAATTCATCATTTAATCAAGGGTTGATCATGATTCATCAAGGAGATTCCAGATCATCAATAATCAGGAGGTTCTAAATTAGGGTTTCCTCAGTAAAAGTCAACTGAACTTTGACCAGGCATAACTTTCACATACTTCATCACCAAGTCTCCATCCAAAGCTCATTTTGAAGGAAATTGAATCCTCTACAACTTTGATGTTGAAGGTTAAGCCCAAAAATGCTTCATTTGAAAGATATGATCTAAGACATTATAGGTCATTTCAAAAGTCAACAAAAAGTCAACAACTTCAAAAGGGCATAACTTGAGATTGGTAAATGATATGGACCTGAAACCAATGGGGTTGTTTAGAGGACTCTTCAAGCTTTCCAAAAAGTCCAAGAACACCCTCATACCCTTAAAATTGAGGGAGATGTGCTCTTGCAAAGTTGGACAATTTTGTGATGGTTTATATTGAAAATGGAGGCTTAAAAGTATTTCTTTCCAAATGGGCTGCCTAATTCATGACCCAATCCATCTCCAAACACTATACACGACCCAATTGAATAAAAATCATCATTTTTATTATTTTTTATTTATTTATTATTGATTTAACTCTTAAAAATCATTTTAAATAAATAAAAAATATGAAAAGTTATTTTTGGGTGAAGATTTTGTTCCTAAAAATTCATAATTATAGATTAGATTAAAAGAAGAAAAGAATCATGTGAATTGTCCAAATATAGCAAGCATTCAAGAGCAAATATTTGAATTTTACAATGCCATCTTTTTCAATCTTTTTTTGGATCAAATATCCACACAACCTATCCATATTTTTGACCTAAATCATTCCCACATATATACTGATCATAAACCTAATGCTCAGACACGAGTTGGCTGCCTCTAAAGTAAGTTCCAAATTCTCAAATTTACCAACAAAACTCACATTCGGCTTTGCAGTTACAAGGCACTAGAAGGTAAACTAAGAACATAGTTATGTTCTTTGATCATCCATGAAGCAAAACCATCCATCATACGCATCCAACATGCTTCATATCGTGAAACCCGAGTCACTTTTGTTCTTGATTTTTTCTTTTTCGATTACCATGATTCACTGCGTCTAAATGAATTTTGATTGTTTAATGATGTTCTTGATGTTGTGTGGATTGATTCTGGGCAGGAAAGAGCAAGAACCATTGCCTAATTCGTGAGATACCATATTAGGGTTCATGACCTCCAATTGGGGTTTACTGATTCAATGAACATAAATAATTGTTAAGACCATGGCTGGACTCTAATTGATCTCTGGAACACGTTTGTATTTTCAATTTTGCAAAATTGTATGGTTTTGTTGCCCTTTGAGTTTCGTAGGTTTTGTTAGGGTTTTAATTTCGCAGGAAATTTCATGGGAGATTTCGCAGCAAAATGCGCAGGTCATAAGGTTGAAGATGAAGTCTGGTTGGCGCGAAATTCATTTTCAAATTTATGATTTAAAATATTATATTGTGTTTCTGTTTGATATCACAACCATGTGGTTGTCCCAGTGGTTATGAGCTTCGTCCTAGGCGTGTGTTTGTTGTACAGGGCTTGGTTCGATTCCTGGCAATGCATTCTTTTTGTTATTTTTTTTCAGGATTACAAAAGACTTAATATATAATGATTACTTGCCATCAAGCTAGCAGAATTGGCTCTTCCAGCCGGGTGGTGAGATGCGCGTTTGTGAATATGAGGGTCCTGGGATCAAATCCTCCCCAGGCCCTTTTGTTCTTTTTTATTTTCTATGGAATTTTCAAGATCAAGCAACAAAACAAACTCGTTCTCCTCACTTACTGCCTGCGCGCCAGTGGCCTGGTGGTTCTCCTTGTTGGCTGCAAATGGACTGACCTGGGTTCAAATCCCAGTCAGGTAAGTTTTTTATTATGCTTTCTTCTTATTTTATTTGTTTTATACAATAATAATCTTAGATTAAACTTAATATATGCATGCAAATATAATTAATAAAATATTCAAATTCTAATTTCTTTTCTTTTGAAACTATTTTTATAAACATGTAGATAAATTATAATATGTATGTTAAAATAATCTTGTATCAAAATTCTAAAAAAAATATTCTTTATAAACCTTAATTCTAAAACCCTAAAAAATGTAAAAACCTAATTTTCCAAATCTTAAAATATTTTTCTAAATAACATTTAATTCTGTTTTTTTTTTTTATTAAATCCTAATATAATTATAATTTTTCATAAAATTTTGTATTTGTAACTTAAGTTAATTTTCTTTTAATATTTAGAAATAGTTTAATTATATTTTTGTATATAGTAAAAAAAAAATAATTTGTAAGTATAATGATTAACAAATTTTAACATGATATTTAAAAGTTTATCTTTTTCTCATAATATGTATATAAATTATAAATATGTGTTCATAATAATTAAAATTTTTGTAATTATAATAATTTAAATAATTATGTGAATAAAAAAAAATATCTAATTATGTATGCTAATTATTTACTATATTATTAATTAATTTTTGCTTATTATAATTTCATTAATCTTTTAACTTTTATTACTAACCATATTATTATTTTTTTTCTAACCTTGTTTATTATTGCTAAATTATTATTATTATTACTAACCCCTAATTATAAATTTGCTTATCTATTTATTTATTATTTATATCTTGTTATTATATTTATTCATTTACTGTTTATTTTCATAATTATTATGTAATTGTTTCGGGATGTAAATTTGTAATTATTTAACTGTTATTATTGTGGTTAGTAATTAGGGAGTGTAAAACATATATGTTCTTAAAATTAATTCTAGATCACTTTTTAATCAAAGATAATTAATTTAAACACTTCACACACGTAAGTCGATTTTAATCGCCGTCTCACTTCCTTAGGGTTATCCCTCATGTTGCCTACGAATAATGGTTAAGTGGGGTGTATAAAAGCAAGTCCCTCAAATAAAAAATCATCAAAGTCCCTTTATGGTTGCCTATACGAATCGAGTCCCTTCGGAAAAATGATGATAGTCCCTTATAAATGCTTATTACACCCCACCATTGCCTTCAAAATCAAGTTGTCCCTTACATGTCCCTTAAACATCCAAAGTAAGGACTACCTACTCCATTATAGTAGGGATAGTCTTACTAAGGAAAGAATAAAAAACAAGAAAGACCTTTAAACATTAGGGAAAGTTACTTTTAAGTACTTAAGCTCATTTCAAAACTTTTTCACACTTAAACAATTCTCAAACAAATTTTCAAACATGTTTTTAACACATCCTTACATGGATTATTTACTAACTATTCTGAAAATTCTTATTCACACACTACACTTTCAAAACAATTCAAAAGTGAGCTTAAGTACCTAAGAGCCCATGGATAACCATGGATGAAAAGGGTGCTAACACCTTCCCTTTTCATAACCTACCCCCCGGACCCAAAATAATTCTCTAAGGTCTTTCCTGTTCTTTTATAACCTTTCCTTATGGATAAAATAAAAGTCGGTGGCGACTCTTGCTATCCGCAACATTGTTTAAAAGTCAGTTCACCGGGTTACAGAACTGGCGACTCTGCTGGGGATTTAAATTTAAGAGGGGTACCCTTAGGAATTAGATCACCTTTAAATTGTTAGCCTTGTTTGCTTTATATTACTTGTTGGGATGCTCTTATGTGTGAAAGGTCCTAACCCGGATCTAGTGTACCTTAGGTAAATGGCAATAGACCAAGGAAACTGTGCGACGTATATCGACACGGTTGATCTGGTGGCCATAGTTAGTGCGACTTCTTGGTTGGTGCTTATATTCCTTAAGTCAAGTTGAGGATAATATTGAGGCTGCCATACGTTGTCAATGCACTAACTAACTTTTAGAACCCTAGTTATCCCATCTTGGCCTTTAGAAAAGTAGTGAGGTAGCCGGCTTTAGTGCAGACTGAAGTTGGTTGACACTCGATACTACACTCATTGAGATCTTAAACTTGGAGGGTTTTGGTTGGCAAGTAAGTTGCCTTCTGAACAACCACCCTTGTGAAGGATCAATGATATTGAGATCCCTTAGAACCTGGTTACTTTTGTAGGACAGGATGAACCATCTAACTTCAGGGGAGGGTACTTACCTTTAAACCTCATGCAAGCCTTTAAACCTAGGGCTATGGTGTGACTTGTTTGTGTGTGCCACATGTTTGTGATTGAACATAACATCATGACATCATCATGCATCATGAGCATACCATGTTTCCTAACCATTTCAAGGACCAAAGGATTTATCTTTGTTCTTTGTTGCAGGTCATGGCTTCTGCTCGTAGAAACACCATCAGGATCAACTTTGTGGGCATACCTGCCAAGCTTAAGGAGTTGGTTTCTCAAGTGTCTGATCATTCCAGGTTCAACAAGAGACATGGTCACCTATTGGATCTAGTCACTTCAGGGTTCAGTGAAGACATGATGAGTGTGCTGTTTCAGTTCTTTGACCCTAAGCACCATTGCTTTACATTTCCTGACTATCAGCTAGTTCCAACCATGGAGGAGTTCTCTAAACTTCTGGCTATCCCTGTTCTTGATCAGAAACCATTCACAGGTTTGGAGAAGGAACTTAAACCAGAAGTTATTGCTGCAGCCCTACATCTGAAGAAGTCTGACATTGTGCTAGAAACGAGAAGTGGAGTCAAGGGTATTCTTGCCAAGGTGCTAATGGATAAGGCTCAAATGTTCTTGAAGGCCATGAGCTATGATGCTTTTGAGGAGATCTTAGCCTTGCTGATATATGGCTTAGTATTGTTCCCCAATCCAGATCAGTTCATAGATGTTCATGCCATCAACATTTTCCTGAGTCACAATCCAGTGCCTACATTGCTTGGAGACATCCTACATTCTCTTCACACCCGTACTACAAGGGCAAGAGGAACTTTGATGTGCTGCATACCTTTACTATCCAGGTGGTTTATTTCTCACCTTCCTCGCTCAGTAATGAAGAATGAGCAAGGGTTCAGATGGTCCAAGAGGATCATGTCACTTTCTCACTCAGACATCCATTGGTGCTCCAGATCTATGGAGAATGTCACCATCATTGACCGTTGTGGGGAGTTTCCTAATGTGCCACTTCTAGGCATAAGAGGAGGCATCACCTACAACCCCTCTCTAGCTTTACGACAGTTTGGTTATGCTCGGAGCGATGGTCCACATGACATGTTGATTCAGGGCATTGTGTTTGATTACGACAACGATATTCAGGGTTACCGTCAGAGATTTATACGAGATTGGGGAAAAGTAAACAGGGTTGACAGCAAGACACTGGAGCCTAAGTACACTATTCCTATGGAAGCTTATCTCAGATGGGTACGATCTCGTGCTCAGACACTTATGATGCCATATCCTGCCGTCCTACCAGTTACCATGGAACCTGTTGCTGAAGGAGACACAGCTTATACCATCCTTCATCCAGACATGCCTACTGATATGGAAGACTTGCAGAGATCATGGATCCAACTGAAGGAGCAAAGGGATACTTTCGAGGCTCATTACAAAGCAAACCAAGCAAGAATCCTAGAGCTCACAAAGCAACTTCATGAGGAACGAAACCTCAACTCATACCTCAATACAAAGAGGAAACGTCCATGGGAGACTTAAAACCCCATCTTTTGTACTTATTTCACTTTCATTTTTTGTAAGCCTAAAAGGCAAAACAAATTATTACTAATAAAAAGTTACTTTCTTGTTTGTTTAAGCAAATTTAAATCCTGCGGTCCTTGAAAACATTGCATATGCATTCCCATATCATTTCATCGCATCACAGGTTTATAATTGCGCATAGGTTTCTCATCTTCTCGCTGTTTATTTCAGCAATGGCTCTTGAACAATCAGTTAAGGATCTTCAGGCACAGAATGCACAGTTCCAAGAGCTGATCCTGAACCTATCCAAGGGGCAGGATGAATTGAAGACACTGCTGGCTAAGAAGAAAAATCCTGAGGACAACAAGGATGATCAGCTGAAACAACTGCAAGCTGAAATAACAGAAATGAGGATCCAGATGAATGGCCAGGCGGCTCTTATCCAAAATTTAGCTCAGGGGCAAGAAGAGCTGAGAACCTTTGTCCAAAAACTTCAAAGTGATAGAGTCAGGGATCTAATTGTCAGTCAACCTCCGTCAAAACAAGCTGGTTTGGTTGAAAGGAAGATGAGGATTAGAGAGGGTAATAGACAGGTTGCCATTGATTATTCTTCAATTGAAGAAGAAAGACCTGGTAAGGTTAATCCACCTCAACACAAGGGATGTAGAAGACAGTTTATCAAGTTCAGCACCCCAATGTCACAAGTTCTGCAATGCTTGTTGGAGATGAAACTAATTTCCTTGAGAAATTCTCCTCAAAATCCTAAAACCTCTTCTCCTCGCTATAATCCCAAGGCAAGGTGTGAGTATCACTCCAACAGTCCTGGACATGATACTAACAACTGCTGGATGTTGAAGAATAAGATTCAAGACCTAATTGACGAAAGAATACTCGAGGTTACGCCAGAAGGCCAGGTTGAGTTCTTCTATCGTCCATCAAGCATCAAAGTTTCCAGAATACTGAAGTGACAAGTTTAGAGGAAGAGACTTTGAGAACATTTGAATTTTCATTTGTAATTTCTCTTATTGGTTTGAACACTTATTATTATGTTAAACTTTTGTCTTCATTAATGCATTGCGTATGTTTGTCTTGAATTAATCCATTCGTTTCACTATGTTTTGAGCTAGGTTTCTTATTTCTATCCTGTGATATTTAACTCCTGATAAAGCTATAAGCCTGTAGAGGGAGGATGACGAAAACAATACCATAATCTTATGCAGTATGCTTTTGAACAGACTATGCTGACGATGTACAGGCATTGTTTCAATTCCTAAAACAGTGGAGATATAAGGAAGTTAATCCCTAGTCAACCCTTTTGAGCCTATGAAGTAGGAGTTTTTATTCTCGCACAAATTAAAATCCTTATTCATAACCTGGGGCAGGGTAGTTACTCAGTTAACTCAAAATATGCCAAATGTATGTGTTGTACACAACTAATGATGGTTCTCTGTAATCATGAAACCTGACAGTCAATATCCAGCAAAAGAACAATTCACTAAGTCAAAACCTATGAAGGAGACTTAGTAAAACCTTAAGACATCCCACTGACTGTAACCTTGAAATAAGCAGTTCAGGCAAAAAGAAGGGATAATAAAGTCAAAAGAGAAAGGAAAAAAAAGAGGTTACTATGAATCCTCAACAAAGAAAGATGACTGGATGTTCAAATAAATTTTTGGTGGCTGAACCATCATAAATGTCAGTGTTACAATACCAAACTTCTTTGGAACTTCAATGCATAAGTTAACTGAGCATAGGACTGAAGAACATCATGGAGATTGGGTTGGGTACAAATAAAATTTGAGCCTTTATCCTTTGTTTCTTAAACCGTGAACCAGGCCACGTTATAACCCTTTAAAAGTCCTAACTGAAGCATGGTTAGTTCGAAAGCGTACTGCTACAAAAGGTATCCTGACTCCTTTAGGGCTTGTCATAAAATTTGAGTTAATATCACAGTTTTTCAAAAAAAAAAAAAAAAAAAAAAAAAAAAAAAAAATTATTATTTTCAAGACAGATATAAGCATTGCATTTTTGAATATATATTGTTTGCATATACCTGAATGTTTGACAAATGGAGAAGCTTACAGGATGAATGTTCAAATGAACTAAGGTCCTTCCGATAAGCAAAGTTGCTTCCTGGATCAAAGTCCATGTATATAAAGGAGCATAGCCACTGTTTCCCAATTCATGGGCATTCCAAGTTACTGTTCAGATCATTCAGGGCAATCAGTTCCAGATCCAACAGTACTTAATGACCAGGGACAGTTCTTCTCATATCTTTGAAGTGCCAAGGGTAACATTATAGAATTCATAATGCCAGGGGCATGGTTGTTGTTTCCTAATCAAGGGGGCATTCTAAGTTACTGTTCAGATCATTCAGGGCAATCAGTTCCAGATCCAACAGTGCTTAATAGCCAGGGGCAGTTTTTCTCATATATTTGAATTACCAAGTGTGACATTACAAAGTTCACAATGCCAGGGGCATATGCTTATGGGGCATTCTACTTGTTTCTTTTGAGATGACTCATTACAGATACTTCCATTATGGGACAATTCATCCTCAACCAAGGGGCAATACTTTCTTTTCAAATATAGTATCCGGAGAGCACATGGTCTATTACAACTTGAAGACCCAGTCCTCTACCTTGATTTGGGATTCTCAGAAGAAGCTATGGTGGAAATTAATTGTCTACGCCAGCAGTATCAGATGGTGTCAATATCATGTATTCAGATCCAGCTATGAGGATTTCTGGAAAGGTACTCAGGAAAGTTAAAGAATTTCAGGAGCCATAGATCCAATTGGTTATACACTCTCGAAGTTGAAACGATTCTGTTTTCAAGTTCAGCTTTACTTTTCCCTTCTGAATCCAGATTTACTTTTACCCTATTTTGCATAAGCGGAACGTCCATTGGTTATGTATGCTTTTGAATATGATTAATGTTTACCAGAAATGCATGTATGCTCTTAATATGATTAATGTTTACCAGAAATGCACGAAAATGCAGTAATAGTATTTACTAAGGACGAACGAGGGAAGGATTTCAACGAAGCTTCGCCGGTTCACCCTTACAAGACAGTTACAAACCCTCAGTAGGGCAAATCCATCTTCATAAGGTCTCATCTCCCCTGGAATTTATATCCATCTCTTTTATCCTCATACGGATATTCGGGAAATTACTTTCCAATAAGGGTACGACGAACGAAGACGGGATGTTATACTTATCCTACTATCAAACGAAGACGAAGGTTATATATACCTTACCATCCCCAGCATACGGGAGGTTATCTATATCTTGTTATCCCCAGCATACGGGAAGTTATCTATACCCTGTTATCCCCAGCAGACAGGGGGTTATATATTCTTCAGCAACGAATCGGGATTTATTTTCCCTGACCAGCAGTTATTATACGAAGATATCCAGACGCTTCCGGCAGTATCATATCATACATACATCATTTACATCATACCATAACATACATATCCATAAGTACATAACACATTTACTTAAGTGCATCATATCATACATGCATACACAATGCATAAGCTAACATTATTATATAAAAGCTACATTGTTTCAGGTTAATTATCCAACAAACAAACTTATGAGCTCCAGGACTGCTTTATTGTCACCTCAGGGTTACTGTATCCTCCTAATAACTTCTCGTTACTTCAAGACTGCTTTAGAGTTATCATTATTGATTGCTCTATCCTCCTGAAGCCATTACTTCAAGACTGCTTTGGAGTTGTCATTATTGATTGCTCTATCCTCCTGAAGCCACTACTTCAAGACTGCTTTGGAGTTGTCATTATTGATTGCTCTATCCTCCTGAAGCCATTACTTCAAGACTGCTTTAGAGTTATCATTATTGATTGCTCTATCCTCCTGAAGCCATTACTTCAAGACTGCTTTAGAGTTATCATTATTGATTGCTCTATCCTCCTGAAGCCACTACTTCAAGACTGCTTTAGAGTTATCATTATTGATTGCTCTATCCTCCTGAAGCCACTACTTCAAGACTGCTTTGGAGTTGTCATTATTGATTGCTCTATCCTCCTGAAGCCATTACTTCAAGACTGCTTTGGAGTTATCATTATTGATTGCTCTATCCTCCTGAAGCCATTACTTCAAGACTGCTTTGGAGTTGTCATTATTGATTGCTCTATCCTCCTGAAGCCACTACTTCAAGACTGCTTTGGAGTTATCATTATTGATTGCTCTATCCTCCTGAAGCCACTACTTCAAGACTGCTTTGGAGTTGTCATTATTGATTGCTCTATCCTCCTGAAGCCATTACTTCAAGACTGCTTTAGAGTTATCATTATTGATTGCTCTATCCTCCTGAAGCCATTACTTCAAGACTGCTTTAGAGTTATCATTATTGATTGCTCTATCCTCCTGAAGCCACTACTTCAAGACTGCTTTGGAGTTGTCATTATTGATTGCTCTATCCTCCTGAAGCCATTACTTCAAGACTGCTTTAGAGTTATCATTATTGATTGCTCTATCCTCCTGAAGCCACTACTTCAAGACTGCTTTGGAGTTGTCATTATTGATTGCTCTATCCTCCTGAAGCCATTACTTCAAGACTGCTTTAGAGTTATCATTATTGATTGCTCTATCCTCCTGAAGCCACTACTTCAAGACTGCTTTGGAGTTGTCATTATTGATTGCTCTATCCTCCTGAAGCCATTACTTCAAGACTGCTTTAGAGTTATCATTATTGATTGCTCTATCCTCCTGAAGCCACTACTTCAAGACTGCTTTGGAGTTGTCATTATTGATTGCTCTATCCTCCTGAAGCCATTACTTCAAGACTGCTTTGGAGTTATCATTATTGATTGCTCTATCCTCCTGAAGCCATTACTTCAAGACTGCTTTGGAGTTGTCATTATTGATTGCTCTATCCTCCTGAAGCCATTACTTCAAGACTGCTTTGGAGTTGTCATTATTGATTGCTCTATCCTCCTGAAGCCATTACTTCAAGACTGCTTTGGAGTTATCATTATTGATTGCTCTATCCTCCTGAAGCCATTACTTCAAGACTGCTTTGGAGTTGTCATTATTGATTGCTCTATCCTCCTGAAGCCATTACTTCAAGACTGCTTTGGAGTTATCATTATTGGTTGCTCTATCCTCCTGAAGCCATTATTTCAAGACTGCTTTAGAGTTATCATTATTGATTGCTCTATCCTCCTGAAATCATATTATTTCTTCAAGACTGCTTTAGAGTTACTGATTGCTCTATCCTCCTGAAGACATATCATCTTATTATTTCAAGACTGCTTTAGAGTTATCATTATTGATTGCTCTATCCTCCTGAAATCATATTATTTCTTCAAGACTGCTTTAGGGTTATCATTATTGATTGCTCTATCCTCATGAAGACATGCTGTTACATCAGTATTACTCTTGACTCCTGACAGCTCTCATTATACTGCTAAAGAACTTTCCCCTAGTGGCATCTTTAAGCCCACTCAATCATGTTCAACTATCAACATCACTCTATGCACTGGTGAGTGCAAATTTTTGGGCTTTTGTGTTCAATCCCCTTCAACCTTCCAGGTCACGACTGGCAAATATACCAATCTAACCCCTCAGGTTTCAGAAAATTGAACAGGGGCAGCTGTTGCACCCCAAAATTTGCCCTCACAATACAAGACTTTGTGTTCTAAGAAGGTTCACAAGTTCTCCAACCCTTGCATAACCTTTCATGAGGTTCATGAAGTCTACAAGTTACTTTATGAAGGTTCACAAGGTTCACAAGTTTCTCAACATTCCCATAACCTTTCATGAGGTTCATGAAGTCCACAAGTTACTTTATGAAGGTTCACAAGGTTCACAAGTTTCACAATATTTACAAGACCTTCCACGAAGTTCATGAAGTTTACAAGTCACTTCTTGAAGGTTCACAAGGTTCACAAGTTTCACAATGGTTACAAAGCTTTCCTGAGGTTTATGAGGTCTACAAAGCCCCTTCATGAGGTTCACAAGGTTCACAAGCTTCACAATACCTCCCATGAGGTTCACAAGACAGTTTATGAAGATTCACAAGGTTCACAAAGTTCACAATTGGTCAAAGAAGTTGACAATTCCCTCAGACAATGCATCTCCTAAGCAGTGCATCCTAAACTAGGGTTTTGACTTTAATCAGGCTAAGTGGACTTACAATGCCTCAAGTGAGTTTCATAACATCTTATATGTGTGTAAGAACCCCCATGTCAAGTTTCAAGACTTTTCTCAAAGGTTTGCTCAGTCAGATGATCAGATAAGTCAAAATCAGTCAATGCAGTCAAAAAGTCAAACTGAGGTCAACTGTGGTCAAACCAAAGTCAAACTTCATGATTTTTTGCCAACATCAAGTATATGAAGTAAAATTCATCATTTAATCAAGGGTTGATCATGATTCATCAAGGAGATTCCAGATCATCAATAATCAGGAGGTTCTAAATTAGGGTTTCCTCAGTAAAAGTCAACTGAACTTTGACCAGGCATAACTTTCACATACTTCATCACCAAGTCTCCATCCAAAGCTCATTTTGAAGGAAATTGAATCCTCTACAACTTTGATGTTGAAGGTTAAGCCCAAAAATGCTTCATTTGAAAGATATGATCTAAGACATTATAGGTCATTTCAAAAGTCAACAAAAAGTCAACAACTTCAAAAGGGCATAACTTGAGATTGGTAAATGATATGGACCTGAAACCAATGGGGTTGTTTAGAGGACTCTTCAAGCTTTCCAAAAAGTCCAAGAACACCCTCATACCCTTAAAATTGAGGGAGATGTGCTCTTGCAAAGTTGGACAATTTTGTGATGGTTTATATTGAAAATGGAGGCTTAAAAGTATTTCTTTCCAAATGGGCTGCCTAATTCATGACCCAATCCATCTCCAAACACTATACACGACCCAATTGAATAAAAATCATCATTTTTATTATTTTTTATTTATTTATTATTGATTTAACTCTTAAAAATCATTTTAAATAAATAAAAAATATGAAAAGTTATTTTTGGGTGAAGATTTTGTTCCTAAAAATTCATAATTATAGATTAGATTAAAAGAAGAAAAGAATCATGTGAATTGTCCAAATATAGCAAGCATTCAAGAGCAAATATTTGAATTTTACAATGCCATCTTTTTCAATCTTTTTTTGGATCAAATATCCACACAACCTATCCATATTTTTGACCTAAATCATTCCCACATATATACTGATCATAAACCTAATGCTCAGACACGAGTTGGCTGCCTCTAAAGTAAGTTCCAAATTCTCAAATTTACCAACAAAACTCACATTCGGTTTTGCAGTTACAAGGCACTAGAAGGTAAACTAAGAACATAGTTATGTTCTTTGATCATCCATGAAGCAAAACCATCCATCATACGCATCCAACATGCTTCATATCGTGAAACCCGAGTCACTTTTGTTCTTGATTTTTTCTTTTTCGATTACCATGATTCACTGCGTCTAAATGAATTTTGATTGTTTAATGATGTTCTTGATGTTGTGTGGATTGATTCTGGGCAGGAAAGAGCAAGAACCATTGCCTAATTCGTGAGATACCATATTAGGGTTCATGACCTCCAATTGGGGTTTACTGATTCAATGAACATAAATAATTGTTAAGACCATGGCTGGACTCTAATTGATCTCTGGAACACGTTTGTATTTTCAATTTTGCAAAATTGTATGGTTTTGTTGCCCTTTGAGTTTCGCAGGTTTTGTTAGGGTTTTAATTTCGCAGGAAATTTCATGGGAGATTTCGCAGCAAAATGCGCAGGTCATAAGGTTGAAGATGAAGTCTGGTTGGCGCGAAATTCATTTTCAAATTTATGATTTAAAATATTATATTGTGTTTCTGTTTGATATCACAACCATGTGGTTGTCCCAGTGGTTATGAGCTTCGTCCTAGGCGTGTGTTTGTTGTACAGGGCTTGGTTCGATTCCTGGCAATGCATTCTTTTTGTTATTTTTTTTCAGGATTACAAAAGACTTAATATATAATGATTACTTGCCATCAAGCTAGCAGAATTGGCTCTTCCAGCCGGGTGGTGAGATGCGCGTTTGTGAATATGAGGGTCCTGGGATCAAATCCTCCCCAGGCCCTTTTGTTCTTTTTTATTTTCTATGGAATTTTCAAGATCAAGCAACAAAACAAACTCGTTCTCCTCACTTACTGCCTGCGCGCCAGTGGCCTGGTGGTTCTCCTTGTTGGCTGCAAATGGACTGACCTGGGTTCAAATCCCAGTCAGGTAAGTTTTTTATTATGCTTTCTTCTTATTTTATTTGTTTTATACAATAATAATCTTAGATTAAACTTAATATATGCATGCAAATATAATTAATAAAATATTCAAATTCTAATTTCTTTTCTTTTGAAACTATTTTTATAAACATGTAGATAAATTATAATATGTATGTTAAAATAATCTTGTATCAAAATTCTAAAAAAAATATTCTTTATAAACCTTAATTCTAAAACCCTAAAAAATGTAAAAACCTAATTTTCCAAATCTTAAAATATTTTTCTAAATAACATTTAATTCTGTTTTTTTTTTTTATTAAATCCTAATATAATTATAATTTTTCATAAAATTTTGTATTTGTAACTTAAGTTAATTTTCTTTTAATATTTAGAAATAGTTTAATTATATTTTTGTATATAGTAAAAAAAAAATAATTTGTAAGTATAATGATTAACAAATTTTAACATGATATTTAAAAGTTTATCTTTTTCTCATAATATGTATATAAATTATAAATATGTGTTCATAATAATTAAAATTTTTGTAATTATAATAATTTAAATAATTATGTGAATAAAAAAAAATATCTAATTATGTATGCTAATTATTTACTATATTATTAATTAATTTTTGCTTATTATAATTTCATTAATCTTTTAACTTTTATTACTAACCATATTATTATTTTTTTTCTAACCTTGTTTATTATTGCTAAATTATTATTATTATTACTAACCCCTAATTATAAATTTGCTTATCTATTTATTTATTATTTATATCTTGTTATTATATTTATTCATTTACTGTTTATTTTCATAATTATTATGTAATTGTTTCGGGATGTAAATTTGTAATTATTTAACTGTTATTATTGTGGTTAGTAATTAGGGAGTGTAAAACATATATGTTCTTAAAATTAATTCTAGATCACTTTTTAATCAAAGATAATTAATTTAAACACTTCACACACGTAAGTCGATTTTAATCGCCGTCTCACTTCCTTAGGGTTATCCCTCATGTTGCCTACGAATAATGGTTAAGTGGGGTGTATAAAAGCAAGTCCCTCAAATAAAAAATCATCAAAGTCCCTTTATGGTTGCCTATACGAATCGAGTCCCTTCGGAAAAATGATGATAGTCCCTTATAAATGCTTATTACACCCCACCATTGCCTTCAAAATCAAGTTGTCCCTTACATGTCCCTTAAACATCCAAAGTAAGGACTACCTACTCCATTATAGTAGGGATAGTCTTACTAAGGAAAGAATAAAAAACAAGAAAGACCTTTAAACATTAGGGAAAGTTACTTTTAAGTACTTAAGCTCATTTCAAAACTTTTTCACACTTAAACAATTCTCAAACAAATTTTCAAACATGTTTTTAACACATCCTTACATGGATTATTTACTAACTATTCTGAAAATTCTTATTCACACACTACACTTTCAAAACAATTCAAAAGTGAGCTTAAGTACCTAAGAGCCCATGGATAACCATGGATGAAAAGGGTGCTAACACCTTCCCTTTTCATAACCTACCCCCCGGACCCAAAATAATTCTCTAAGGTCTTTCCTGTTCTTTTATAACCTTTCCTTATGGATAAAATAAAAGTCGGTGGCGACTCTTGCTATCCGCAACATTGTTTAAAAGTCAGTTCACCGGGTTACAGTTGGCATGTTGGTTTGATGTATTGTTCAATGGAAGTACTGTGCAAAGGTGGCTTACCACTGCTCCCGGTTCACCTACAACCCATTGGTACCAGTTACACTGTGTTCTCTCCCAGCCAATTTATGTCATGGCAGGGCAAGAAATTACTGGTAGGCTTCGTTTGATTGCCCACAATGCACAGAGTTATACAATACACTTAACTTTGTCTGCTAAAATGTGGGGTCCTGGTGCTGAACAAGGAGGGATTATTCAAACATCTTCTTGCAAGCTTGATTTGAAAGAACCCTACTATAGAATGTCCCAAGCACAAGCTTATCCTTTAGCCCAAGATCAGCAATATCAACCACTTGTACAGACACAACGACACTTTCTTTGACAGGATATAAACATTCAATCACATGAATTGGAAGAACCAGAAATAATGCAACAGCTTTCGCCTAATTCATGTGCTCAGATTGATTCATTGATGCAGAAGATATAACTCAACAACTCCTAACATGAGCTTCTGTTCGTAACATGAATTTTCCATGCTACAGCAAGTTAGGGGACCTTGTCTTCATTTGGACACACCTCCTAGCCTGTAAATTTATCAGACATTATGTTGTATCCATTGAATTTAAATTGACTGAGGGTGGTAGACGGCGGAGATGAATATTTCGGCGGTGGCCCGAGAAGTGGTTCGGTTGCGTGTATGAAAGGGAGCAATTTGTGAGAGAGTTTCGCAACCACTCTGTTGTTTTTTGTAGTAGAACTTGTAGGAGATTCTCTTAACTTATTTTGAATTTTCTGGTGTGATCTTGTAATTCAAAAATGGATTCTATTATTGTAATTGATTCTTTCTTGGATTTAGCTTCTCTTTTTATGTATATGAATTCTGATAAGGAAAACAAGAAACAACTCAATCTCCTCCAACTTCTGTATCATTGATTGTAATTGAATTCAATCCAAATCTCTAACCAATTTTTCCTGTTATTTATGTTTTATATTATCCAAAATTCTAAAAGCAACATCCTTTCCCCAAAAAATCATTTCATTACCTAGGCCAGATATAATATGGATATAAGATGACGGACCCCTTCATGAAATGACCCTTGCAAGAAAAATGGGCCTTAGAGTAGTGGGTTGTGAACATGGCTTAACAAACAAGGAGGGACACAAAAACATGTAAATGGATTAGAATTAGACTAACACAAAAGTACGGACATGGATTATGGAAAACGTTTGGAATGATTTCGGTAATTGGTAAACATGGTTTTATAACATGACGAATAATACTCGAATTTGTGAATAAGCCAAAGAATGGATCCAAATGACACTGCATTGTGTTGGACAGACTTTAGATAGTGAATATGAATAGATTCTAATGCACCAAACTTGTATCTCTGATTACACTCCAACTTCAATTCTCAACTCAAATCACCAGCAAAAATAACTATGAAGATCACTGACTTTCTTTGCAACCCGAAACCCTGGGTCACTCACATGGATGACCAGTGATGTTGAAGACTCTTACATCAGAATACTAATTCCACATTCCACTATCACAATCTGATGAAGAGAGCAACCACCAATAATGAAAGGAAGTAAAC
Source organism: Lathyrus aphaca (assembly GCA_963966055.1). NCBI lineage: Eukaryota > Viridiplantae > Streptophyta > Magnoliopsida > Fabales > Fabaceae > Lathyrus > Lathyrus aphaca. Next base: position 175,501,013 of record OZ014525.1, read on the forward strand.
CTTTAATCACATTGATAATATCCTAATTTAGCATTTTTTATGGATCCTCTGAATAGGAAGAATTTTAGAACTTGGTGATCCTCTGAATAAGAATATTCCCATGATGATGTGAATTCAGACTTTATCTCAAACTTGAATGTAGCAAACAAGTATATCACATATGAATAGGAAAGATCATATCACCAGGAGATGTTTTGATCACATGCCTTAGGAATCAATGAAATGCATGGTTATGCTGTTATGACCTAGTGAGAAATGCGGATGAATGCAAAACGATAAGCCAATAGAGGGAATAAATATGAGGGCAAATTTTGAGGTATTACAGCTGCCCCTATTCAATCATCTGCAAGCCTGAGCGAATAATTGCAACAACTTTTATACGTTCAAGGCGTGGAGTGATTGAATACTCGAATAAACCTAGAAATTTGCACACTGTGGGTAATAAAATATGTTGGGAAGAATGTCATCCTCGAATGACAACTCACACGGGATCCTCGGATCCAGTACTAAAACCTTCCTTGAATAGAAACACAATGGTATACCGGCCGCAGACGATAACCATCAACAACAAAGACTGACCTCAGACAGACTTTGCAAGCGAGACAAACTGACCTCAATCAATAAGCTCAAAAAGTAGACTACCATCCTCGAATAATAGCCATAACGAAAATAAACAAGACCAACCGCAGAAGGACTTGAAGAAAAGAATGCCATCCTCGAATGACAATTCTCAAGAGATCCTCGGATCTAACACGAAACCATCCTCGAATGGAGACGCAAAGGTATACCAGCCTCGACTGATAACCAAACACAAAGTTGACCTCAGACAGACTTTGCAAAAGAGACAAACTGACCTCGATCAATAATCTCAAAAAGTGGACTATCATCCTCGAATAATAGCCACAACAAAAACAAGACCAACCGCAGAAGGACTTGAAGAAAAGAATGCCATCCTCGAATGACAATTCTCAAGAGATCCTCGGATCTAACACGAAACCATCCTCGAATGGAGATGCAAAGGTATACTAGCCTCGACTGATAACCAAACACAAAGCTGACCTCAGACAGACTTTGCAAAAGAGACAAACTGACCTCGATCAATAAGCTCAAAAAGTGGACTATCATCCTCGAATAATAGCCACAACGACAAGACCAACCTCAGAAGGAATTGAAGAAAAGAATGCCATCCTCAAATGACAATTCTCAAGAGATCCTCGGATCTAACACGAAACCATCCTCGAATGGAGACGCAAAGGTATACCAGCCTCGACTGATAACCAAACACAAAGCTGACCTCAGACAGACTTTGCAAAAGAGACAAACTGACCTCGATCAATAAGCTCAAAAAGTGGACTATCATCCTCGAATAATAGCCACAACAAAAACAAGACCAATCGCAGAAGGACTTGAAGAAAATAATGCCATCCTCGAATGACAATTCTCAAGAGATCCTCGGATCTAACACGAAACCATCCTCGAATGGAGACACAAAGGTATACCAGCCTCGACTGATAACCAGAAACGACAAAGGAAATAAGACAAGATAGAACAGGATCATTGTACATAAACGAGAGCCCAAGCAAACAGGACCGTTGTACAAAATGGGAACCTGCGACGCGACTGTTGTGCCAAACAAGACGCGGAATAAGTGACAAACATTGACTTGAAAAGATAAGGATGTCTGGAAAATGGCATTGATATCCTCTGTGCGGAGTACTTCAAGTTGTGAAGATGTTCGTAATATACCTCAAAACTTGCCCATGCTGGCATGCATATGTTTGGATTTATGGCGTAATGCTCCATGAGGATGGAAATGCTACGCTTTGGAGGATGCAAATGCAATGATAATTATGCATATGCAAATGCAAAGAGATCTTCTGATAAGGAGACTGCAAATATCCCAGATGGCTTGACTGGGGAGGAACTGATGATCACTGCATTGATCTGGTTCATCCTGATGAGGAGGAGACAACTCTGCGGGGAAAGTTGTTAATAATTCATCGGCTCTGAACAGCCGCCATTGCCAAAAATAAATTGGACTTTGAGATTGGAGTGCCGAGACCCTGCTGGAGATGGACCCTTCTTGAACTCTGATGGGGAAGTGAAGACCTCCTGACTTGGTTGGGGAACCAGATATATGGCATTGCTGAGGAAGCAACCTGTTGGGGAGGAAAGACATTCCTTGTACTGTTGGGGATTGCCCCTGTATTGAAGGGAAGTATCTTCTTGGGGAGGACGCCCATCTTCTGCTACCTTGCTTCTAGAAACTCCAACTTTCACTTCACTGGGGATGATTGGAGACACACTGGGAGACGCCTGCTCCTGTTCAAACATAAGGGAATGCTCCTCCTGGGAAATTGTTGTTAGCTTTGTTAGCAACACCAGTACCTGTACCTGCATGAACACAATCGATAGTACCTTCAACATAGAGAGTTAGTTTGGGACCTTCTTGCCCCAGGCTCATAGTATGAATCATTATTTGGGCATCTCGACACCCTTTCAGAGTCGTATTAAATGTTTCCATCTTCCTGCACGAGTTAGAAAGCATTCAGGTGTTCACAACACAACGTAAATCACAATTTGCTAGACGTTTTCACAATCAATCAATGCTAGATGAAAAAAGCAAAAACAAGAAGCAAAATAGTCAAATTGACTGAAGTCAAATTTTTATTGATTTGGAAAAGTGGCCATGAGTAGGCAATACAAAGGAAGCAGTTCCCTGGAAAGAGGAAACAGCCAAAAAGGAAAACAAGCTATCCTACTGGCATTGTGAGAAGTGGATCTCATCAAGTCCCAACCCGGTTATGACTCGTATGTCTTCAAGACGCTCCGCTCGCTCTGCCTCTTGAGAAACAGTAAGTGAACTGATCTTCAACCCTTAGGATAGCCTCAACTGTATGTAGGTCATGGATCTCGCAGATCGCAGTCGTTCGTGTCAATCCCTCTTTTGCGTGGATCGCCTTTTCAGGTTTTCAATCCACCGGGATACCCTTTTTTGCCTGAGTTGTCCGATGTGGCTTTTCAACTCAGCGGGTGTACATTTTTTCAAGATTTCCCTAACTTTTGCCCGAGCCTTTTATTCTGTTTTTGGATCACTGGGATGCCCATTTTTTCCTGGATCTTTATTGTGTTTTTATCCAGCGGGTCTTTTTACACGAAGTATTTTCTTACTGCGTCTGCGTTAACAGGGGATTGGAAGTCTTCTCCATCCATGGTTGTCAGCATCAAGGCTCCCCCTGAGAAAACCTTTTTAACCACGAACGGTCCTTCATAGTTGGTTGTCCACTTGCCCCTGTGATCATTAAGAGGAGGAAGAATCCTTTTCAGCACTAAGTCACCTGGCATGTACCTCTGTGGTCGCACCTTCTTGTCAAAAGCCTGCTTCATCCGTCGCAGATACAACTGTCCATGGCATACAACTGCAAGACGCTTTTCTTCAATGAGGCTCAATTGATTATATCTGGATTGGAGCCACTCAGCTTCATCTAGCTTAATGTCCATCATCAATCTCAACGAAGGGATTTCCACTTCAATTGGTAGGACTGCCTCCATACCATACACCAGTGAGAACGGGGTTGCCCCAGTAGAAGTACGTACTGACGTTCTATACCCATGCAACGCGAATGGCAGCATCTCATGCCAGTCTTTGTATGTCACAACCATCTTCTGCACAATCTTCTTGATGTTCTTATTGGCCGCCTCGACGACGCCATTCATCTTCGGGCGATATGGAGAAGAGTTATGATGCTCTATTTTGAAGTCTCGACACAAGTCGGCCATCATCTTGTTGTTGAGATTAGAACCATTATCAGTAATGATCCTTTCAGGAATTCCGTACCGGCAAATGATGTCTCGTTTAATAAATCGGGCGACCACTTGTTTAGTGACATTGGCGTAAGATGCAACTAGGATGAAGCGATGGCCATTAGAAGCTGTCGGCTCGATCTTGCCGATCATATCAATGCCCCACATAGCGAATGGCCATGGTGAAGACATGACACTCAACGGATTAGGAGGCACATGGACTTTGTCGGCATAAATTTGACACTTGTGGCACTTACGGGAATATTTACAACAGTCAGATTCCATGGTAATCCAATAGTATCCCGATCTCAACAATTTATTGGCAATGAAATGGGTACCGAAGGAGCCTTCGTGAACCTCCTGCATTAACAGGTCTGCTTCGTGTCTATCCACACATCTGAGCAGCACCATGTCGAAGTTCCGCTTGTACAACACACCATCTTGATTCAAGAAGAAAACTCCTGCCAGTCTTCTAAGGGTCTTCTTATCCTTACTAGATGCCCCAACCGGGTATTCTTGAGCCTTCAGGAATTTCTTGATGTCATGATACTAAGGCTTGTTATCTTCACCATCGTCGACTGCGAAGACATAAGCAGGTTTTTCAAGACGGGATACCATAATTCGAGGCACAAAATTCTCTTGACAAACTTTAATCATGGACGACAAAGTTGTTAGAGCATCGACGAATTGGTTCTCATCTCGAGGAATGTAGTTCATCTTGACTTTGGTGAAGAAAGTTAACAACTTCCTGACATAATCTCTGTAAGGGATCAAACGAGGTTGATGAACCAACCATTTGCCATTGACTTGATTTACCACCAAAGCAGAATCTCTGAAGATCTCGAGGTTTTTGACTCGCAAGTCGATTGCCTCTTCGATCCCCATGATACAAGCTTCGTACTCCGCCTCATTGTTAGTGCATTCAAAGTCAATCGAGCAGCTAAAGGTGTATGGACCCCTTCTGGCGAGATGATAACAACACCTACTCCACTTCCATTCATGTTCACAGCCCCGTCAAACATCAACTTCCATTTGGATTCAGGGTCTGGCCCCTCCTCCAGAAGTGGTTCTTCGTAGTCTTTCGACTTGAGGAACATGATGTCCTCATCCGGAAACTCGAACCTCATGGGTTGATAATCATCGATTGGCTGCTGAGCCAAGTATTCTGACAGCACACTTCCTTTGATTGCCTTTTGCGAAGTGTATTGTATATCATACTCTGTTAATATCATCTGCCACCGGGCTACTCTTCCCGTCAAAGCTGGCTTTTCAAAGATGTATTTCACAGGATCCATCTTGGAAATTAAGAGAGTAGTGTGAGTCAGCATGTACTGTCTTAGTCGGCGAGCAGCCCATGACAAAGCGCAACAAGTCTTTTCGAGTAGTGAGTAGCGTGTCTCACAATCGGTAAACTTTTTGCTAAGGTAATAAATGGCGTGCTCTTTTCGACCAGACTCGTCCTGCTGACCCAGCACACATCCCATCGATCCTTCAAGCACGGTAAGATACATAATCAAAGGTCTCCCTGGCACTGGAGGCATAAGGATTGGAGGTTCCAACAGGTATTCTTTGATTCGGTCAAAGGCTTGCTGGCAGTCTTCGTTCCATTTAATGGCCTGATTCTTCCTCAGAAGCTTAAAGATGGGCTCACACGTGGCCATTAGGTGAGAAATAAACAGTGCAATGTAGTTTAGTCTCCCTAAGAAGCCATGTACTTGCTTTTCAGTCTTCGGCTCAGGCATCTCCTGGATAGCTTTCACCTTGGCTGGATCAACCTCGATTCCTCGTTCACTAACAATGAAGCCGAGTAACTTGCCAGAACGGACCCCGAAGGTACACTTATTTGGATTCAACCTCAGTCTGAACTTCCGAAGTCTGTCAAACAACTTTGCTAGATTAACCAAGTGCTCTTCCTCTGTTTGGGATTTTGCTATCATATCATCAACATAAACCTCAATTTCATGATGGATCATGTCGTGAAATAGCGTCACCATGGTCCGTTGATAAGTAGCTCCTGCATTCTTCAAACCAAATGGCATGACCTTGTAATAGAAGGTACCCCAAGGAGTGATGAAAGTTGTCTTTTCCATGTTATCGGGAGCCATCTTAATCTGATTATAGCCGGAAAATCCGTCCATGAAGGAGAACACGGAAAACTGAGCAGTATTATCGACAAGTACATCTATGTGAGGTAGAGGGAAGTCATCTTTGGGGCTGGCCCTATTCAAATCCCAGTAGTCCACACACATCCTGACTTTACCGTCTTTCTTGGGAACCGGCACAATGTTAGCAACCCACGGAGGATAATTGGTCGCGGCCAAGAAACCAGCATCAAACTCTTTTTTCACTTCTTCTTTTATTTTAATTGCCATATCTGGACGTGTGCGCCTCAGCTTCTGCTTTACCGGAGGACAATCTTCTCTGAGAGGCAACTTGTGTACCACAATGTCAGTGTCTAAACCAGGCATATCTTGGTAGGATCACGCGAAGACATCAACATACTCTCGAAGCATAGCGATCAAACGAGTCTTGACAGATTCTTCTAATGCAGCTCCGATCTTGACTTCTTTCTTGTCTTCTTCAGTACCCAGGTTTATTACTTCGACGACTTCTTCGTGCGACTAAATCATCTTCTCCTCATGTTTAAGCAGTCTGTCCAATTCTTCAGGTAGTTCGCAATCCTCTTCACCTTCCTCATCGGCTTGATAAATTGGATTGTTGAAGTCATACTCAGCCATAACAGGGTCGTCATTGATAAGATCCGGTGACGAGCACCTGCATGAATGGTGATTCATGCAAGGCTTTAGCAACAGCCGTAGAAAATGAGAAACATTGCCATTTTAAAACTTTTCTTTCTTTTTGAAAAACAAAAGCAAAAAATGAAAGACAAAGAACAACATGAATGAATGTGAAACGTCAACTTTATTTATGATTGTGTTAATGAACAAATGAACCCTTACAAAGAGCTACTATGCACCGGGCAAGAAATAGTGCTTCAATACAGGAAAAACAGAAACAAAAATTATTACTCTTCGAAAGAGGTGACCGAAATAAGCCTTTCTGATGTCCAGTTGCTAAGCTGAGTCCCTGGAACGGCAGGCCTAATCCATTCATCTAGGTCACAGTCACTATCAACTACGTCATCCTGCACAACACTGATGTTTAAGTAGTCTACCACTCCCGCACTCGTGAAAGTGACCGGGCTCTGACAACCTTTAGCACTTGGTCCAGATGATGACTTCCCATGATGATAGCCAATTCCGAACATATCTTTTCTCTCTGGCACTTGTACTGGATTGCCCCAGCCTTCTCGTACCCCAGATTCTACCAATTCAAGCGCTTGCTTATAAGAGGCTATGGAAACCCCCTTCTTTGGTTCTTCAGGAGAAGCTGCCACTGCAGATGCTTGCTCAGACTTCAAGGGCTCAAAAGCCTGACATGGGGTCTCAACTATTTCGCCATCCATCTCCACATATTTGAATGAAGCCAGATGACTAATGAAAATATCTTCTTCCCCACTGACAGTTACGATTTGACCCTCACAGACGAACTTTAACTTCTGATGGAGTGTGGACGATACCGCTCCTGCTGAATGTATCCAAGGTTTTCCGAGTAAACAACTATATGCAGGCTGTATATCCATTACGTAGAACGTGGTATTGAAGATCTGTGGACCTACTTTAATGGGTAATTCCACCTCTCCGAACACCGATCTCCTCGACCCATCAAATGCTCGAACTACTAGGTCACTGGGCTTTAGAACCACCCCATCATAATCCAACTTCGTCAGTGCTTTCTTAGGCAAGACGTTCAACGACGATCCAGTATCTACCAACACGTGAGAGAGTACTGCACCTTTACATTCTAGAGAGATATGCAATGCCCGATGTCATACCCCAAATTTGTCCTACCTGCATCATTTTATTTTCTGTCTAAGCATTGTTTAAAAAAATACAAAAATAAATATACCGTTTTATCTTTTCTGGCAAACATTCGAAAAATAAAAAATTGCATTTATTTCTTTGTAAATTAAAATTCAAAGTTCCTTTTATTTCAAGTCTTTTATATTTATTGTTTAGTTTTAATCAAAAAAATACATATATATAAAAAAAGAGTATATTGTTATGAATTCACTTTCTAACTTTAAATAGAACCCCTTTACCCAAAAAAGAAACACACAAATATTACTTTCTTTCCCAATTCTATTATTATGGTTTTTTAGATATTATTTTTATTATTATATACCGTTATCTATACTTTTATTTTTATTATTACTTTTATTATTTTATTTATTATTAATTTCCCTTTAGGATAGATTATTTTACATAGTGTATTTTCCATTAAAAAAAATACTACAAAAATATAGATTCTTTTAAACCAGATATTTCTTTTTATTTGTTATAGTTAATCCATAATTTCTATATATTACTGTTATTATTAATAACTAATATTATCTATTATTATTATTAGTATTTAGCTTTTTTCTATTTTAGATTATTCTTATTAACCATTATTTTCTATTACTATTAGTTTGTTATTGTTTACAATTTATGATTATTGTTACTAACAGATTTATTAGTGCTGATTTTGTTTCTTTCTTAACAACAAAAATAGAATCTTTTCCCAATCCCACTAAAGTAATTTGTTTTCAGCGTACACACACAATTTGCTCCACTAACACAATCACCAACAAACTTTCAACAGCAAAATTCCAGCTAGCATAACTTTTCATCCTTATCCTTTCTCCTCAAATTTCCAATTCCACCCTTTTCCAAAATCTTTCTATAAAATCAGTTTTTGATTCATCAATGAGGAGGCTTGAAGAAAACCACATCTTGTTTCTGCGCAAAAAATAAACCAAGCTTCAAAAAAAAAATCAAACTCAAAAATTCAGCAAGCAAATTCAACCTCCACTGCTTCCAAATCATGAATTAGAAACCAAAAGAAACAAAGTCACAAACATTTTTTTTTTTTACCAAATTCTGAAAATAAAAAACAAGAATACCCAAAGCTGTGAAACCTCATCGTCATCACACCATCCGACGAGAATCACCATCAACACCATAAACCGCCATCTGCATCAGCCCAGAAACCAACAGCCAACACGAAACTACCTTCAAACCCTTCAATACTCAGAAAAACTCAGAACAAAAACAGAGCACGAATCTCATACAGACCCAACCTGAAACTGTTGCAAACCATAAACATCACCACCTCACAAACCGAAACACGAAAACCCGAATAACTCAAATCTGTTAGAACAAAGAAGTCTGAAAGGAGATTCGAATCTCACCGCGAAGCAGCTCAGACGAGAACCCGAGAGAGAGTCCGCAAAACCCACCGCGAGCGAAGCAGGGAGAGCGTGAATCGAGTGAGCCGTCGGCATTCCGTCAAACCGTTGAGAAACCCTCACCGCACAAACCGAAAATCGTACCACCTCTTCCATTAAACAACCGTCATCCTTTCACCAGCTCACACAACCATCAAAACCGAAAACCTTCAGCCGCGGCCACCATCTTCAAGCCGCCGCGAAGCAATCGCCGAACACAAACGCCGCCGGCCTACACCCACTTATCACCGATCTGAACCGTCAAAGCCAACAACCAAGCCGAAACCACGCCGAAGATCCGTGCAAGGAGAGAAACCGAGTTAGAAAAGATAAAGACGAACCAGAGACGGAGACGAACCGAGATCGCGTGAGGACGAGAGGAAACGAAAGTTTCTGAGAAGCCGGCGAAATCGATTCAACAGGGTAGGTGTGTTTTCCCCAAATCGTGTTCTGTGAAAGAAATTTGGCTTTTCCTTTACTGATACATTCATTCCTTTTTCTTTTACCCTTGATTTAAAAGATTTCTACTTTTTTGTTTTCTCTTTTATCTCTTTTAAAAAAAAATTTATATAAATCCTTATTTTGTTCTTTGAGATGTTATTAGTTTAGGCTGAGCTTGGCCCATTTGCACTGCTAACAGCACCCCATTTGCTCGTTTAGCACTTTAACAATTTTGTTTATCATGTCTTTAGGTTAGGTTTAAGTTCAATTTAGGATTTAGAAATTATAAAAAAAAAACAAATAGAGAGAAGATGTAAGTTATTTGAAATTTCCAGCATCCGAGATATTTAGTTTTTATTAGGCATTTCAAAATATATTTAATTAATTTTGATAGGTTTTGATTAATATTTTTTTGGTTAAATAAATCATAGTTACTAAGTTTTAGTAATTAAGTTTAGTTAGTAAGTTAGTTTTTTTTCTTAAATCAAAATGTTTAGTTTAATATATAAAAAAAAATTTTAGATTAAGTTAATTTTAGTTTTTTTTAGTTTAACAGTAATTTCGTTTAATTTAGATGTTTAAAAAAAAATTCCAAATTGTTTAGATGAGATGCGCTCTTTTATTTGTTTATGATACTTGTAACCTGATTCAAGGGCCAATGATATATTAAACGGCCTTTTTTCGCCCGATTACATTTAATCGGTGATGAGCGGTCAATATGAGGCCCTCTTGTTATTTTATTCTATTATTTGTATTTTGAACAAAAACTTGTAATATAATTTAATTCATTATTTTCAACGTTATTTAATTTATTCATTTATTCAATTTATTATTCTATTTAATATTCAATTCATTTATTCATTTAATTCGCATTTTAAATTACGATTCGACTCCTTATAGAATGGTTCCCATTTTGAACCGATTCTAAGGCAGTAAACGAACAAAATTTCGTCGCGTCCCAAAAAGGTCCAACGCCTTCGAATAGTTGCGCTCGAAAAAGGTCCAACGCCTTCAAATAGTTGCGTCCCGATAAAACAGGTTGAATGCCTTCGAATAGTTCAAACACACTGCACACACGCTTCCTCTTGGGCAAACTACAATGATACCTCTTTATTTCTCGCAATCCCCTGTATTTATTTTGTACCCCTCTCCCTTTATTTTGTACGCATTTTATTTCTCGTATTTTATTTAATTCTGAATCCTTGGTCCAACGCCAAGCGATTGCACTTGCACACTTGCACTTTATTTTTCAGTTATCTTTTTCCGTTTATTAGGATCCACCTATCCCTGCGAGCCGAGCGCATTGTGCCTCGCTAAAAAACCACAAAAATACACTCCAATTGCATTTACCCTTTAAACCTCAAAAAACCAAAATGTTTCGATTAGATCCAAACCCTTGATCCAACGTCAAGTGGCTTTAGGAAATAAAAACACTTTAATAAATACGAGAAGATTTGTACGCCACGAGCCTTAAGCGGTAGAAAGGGGGATAACGAGCTTTCGTTACTCGCTCCGATTATTTCGACGCAGGACACTCGTCTTGTTGGGCGAGATAAACTATCCATAGTCTTTAGTGCATTTCAACTCCTAAACCCTTTCGTCGAAGAAAGGTAATAAAATCAACAACCATTACCCTTAGTAGGCCGAACTACGAGGCTCTGACTTTCCCATTGCACACGGGAGTACGTAGGCACGAGGATCTCCATCCTTGCCGAGCACCTAGGTTCAATCTAACTTATAATTCAACTCATTTCCCTCTAGCAAGCAATTCGTTTAAGCATAGACATCCTTCCGAGCGCGATAACTTAGATGGTTCCCATCGAGTACGATGGATGTAGGGGGTGCTAATACCTTCCCCCTGCATAACCGACTCCCGAACCCAGGCAATGGTTCCGTTGACCTTTGTCCTCATCCTTTTCCTCCCGGGTTGTATCTATATCTCCCCTTTCCCTATTCGGGAATAAATAGAATTAGGTGGCGACTCTTCAGTCCGTCCGGCGCGTGACTTCGTCCTTTCGGATCACGTAAGGTCGTATTTTTCGGGGTACGACAGCTGGCGACTCTGCTGGGGACTGGTTCACCCCTATGCGAGTCAAGCCTAGTCTAGGTTCCCGTGTTTGTTTGGATGTTTGCTTTTATGCCTTGCTTGTTTATTTTTATCGCTTTCTTTATCGCATTCCATTTTATTTATCTTGTGGCTCCTTGGTACTATAATTTGGATCGATACTTTGCAAAAGAAACTTGAGGGAAAAGCTCTATACCCGGGCTTTCGAGTACAAACTTAAGTTAGCGAGGTTGTGTAGTATGGGCTCCCGAGAGAACCTCTCTCGTGGGTTGTCGATACGAAAACCTCACTCGGAGTAGATTTTAATGGAAATATTGACAACCGTCAAGCTTTTGGCGTGTGTGCTCAGTTGTTTTCATTAAAGTCGTCGACTCTGAGGACCTTTAGAACCTTTTGGTTAAAACATCGGTTGATGGTTGCGTAGTATTGGGCACCAGGGTTCGCCCTCGCGTGGCTCGATACGAAAACCTCACTTGGAATAGACTTACTCAATGGAGTTGATTGACTGTCAAGAACGTATGAAATTGACACGTGCATCAAACAGTTGAGAAAGTTCCATAACTCCAGGACTTTGTTTTAAACCTTGTGTCGATGATCACGTAGTATGGACTCCCGAGAAAACTTGCTCTCGTGGGTTGTCGATACGAAGATCTCACCCAAAATAGATTCATGTGGCGGAGTCAATCAACCGTCATGCTTATGGCGCGTGTGATGAACAGCCATATGAGTTGATAACTTTGGGATCCCAAAACTTTAGAGTCTACCCAGTGAGTGCCTGATCAGAGTATCCTCCATCTGTACCTTGGACTCATGAGACCCTGATCTTGTGATCCTGGATTCTGTCATTGCATATCATCTCATTTGCATCATTTGTTCATCTTGCATTTCATTCTAAAAGCCAAAAACTTATTTCCATGTTCTTTCATCTTCAGTAAATCAAGCTGGTTTCCCGACGCCCGTATCGTGCTAGACGACCGTATTTAACTAGAGCCAACACTAGAAGACTGATGGACGTGATGCAGGAAGAACAAGCTGCCATGAGGGAAGAGATTGACTCGGTCAAGGGCAAGATTGACCAGATTTATGAGACTTTGCAATCTTTGGCAAGAATGGAAGAACGTCGCGAAGCTGCTGCCGCAATGAACAATGCTCAAGTGCAAGGATCTACCTCACGAGCAATGCCTTCAGTTCCCGTTCCAAATCCTTTGGTCTACGGTTTGCCTCCAGGCTTCACTCCTGCTGTTGAAGAGGTCACTTCCCAACCGATACCTGCTTCTGGTGTTACTGTTGGTGCTATTCCTCAAGCTCAACCTATTCCAACTCAAGTCCAGTTTCCTCAAACTGAAGAGAATCATCAAGTTGAGTATGAGATGCATACTGCTGTTCCAATCACCAATCCTCATGCCGTTCAAGAGTCTGAAGCTATGAAGATGTGTCACGAGTTAGCTAAAAAACTCCGAATCATGGAAGGACACAACTCAACTTCTCTGAGTGCCTCAGACATGTGCTTAGTTCCAGATGTTGTGATCCCTGCTAAGTTTAAACTGCCAGAATTCGAGAAGTACAAAGGCCTCAGCTGTCCTGAGCTTCATTTGAGGATGTACTGCAGGAAAATGGCTGCTCATGCTAAAGACGACAAGCTTATGATCCATTGCTTCCAAGACAGCCTGTCTGGAGCATCTTTAGAATGGTACATGCAGCTCGAACGCAACAATGTTCGTACTTGGCTTGATCTATCTGATGCATTCAAAAAGCAGTACAAGTACAACACTGACCTTGCTCCTAACCGTACTCAGCTTCAGAGTATGTCTCAAAAGGAGAGCGAATCCTTCAAAGAGTACGCCCAACGCTGGAGGGAGTTAGCTGCCAGAGTTCATCCGCCATTGGTTGACCGTGAATTGATCGACATCTTCATGGGTACCCTACAGGGGCAATACTATGAGAAGCTGATCAGCAGTGTATCTTCTGGATTTTCAGACATGGTAATGGTCGGAGAAAGAATCGAGGAAGGCTTGAAAAGCGGAAAGATCCAAGGAGGCTCTAGCAGCCAAGCCAATACCAAGAAACCTTTCAACGGGTATAAAAAGGGCGAAACAAATGTCGTTTCTGCTGCAAGCGGGAATTTCCAACAAAGTGCACCGGCACCGGTTCCCTACTATCAATATCCTTATGTTGCTGCTGCGCAATATGCTCATATGCCATATCAGCTAATTCCTCCAATGCCTTATCAACAGGCCTTTCAAAATCTATTTCCGCTTCAGATGGCTCATCAACCACGTCCACCTCCTATGGTTGCAGCTGCGCAATATGCGCCCAATCCATACCAGCAACCGGCTTATCCACCACGGCCTGGTCAACAGCAACAGCGCGCTCCTCAACAGCGTCCACCATATCAGCAAAGAAGGCCTGAAAGAACCTTTGATCCCTTGCCTATGACATATAGAGAAATCTTTAACGGACTGATGGCAAAAGGAACTCTTGTGTTAAAGGACATGCCACCTCAAACTGGTAACGCTCTAAATTATGATGCCAATGCTCGCTGTGAGTATCACAAGGGTGCTCCAGGTCACACAATTGACAACTGCAGGTTATTCAAGCACAAAGTCCAAGATCTAATCGACTCTAAGGATCTTACCTTCACTCCGAGAAATCCAAATGTCCAGAATGATCCAATGCCGTCGCATGGCGCCAACAAGTGAAGACATTTGAAGGGGTTGTTGAAGACCAAGCTGAGTAGTCTCCAACTTTGAAGCATTCAATCAAGAGAATTTCATTCCTCAAATCAAGGCAGCCAGTGCCATTTATTATTTCCGCATTCCTGTTGTTTTGTAATGTTTGTTTAAGTATTATTTGCTCTGCACATTGTTATCATTTGTACTTGGTTTTGTTAATGTTATGTTTATGCATGTTTTGAATCAATCTATTCGCATTCGCTCATATTTATCATTTATCACAAAATCACAAAAATATTTCCCTCACTTCACTTTAGCAAATATTTGAGGGAGGATGATGAAAACGAAATACCCATAACTGTTGCGGTATGCTTTCGGATAAAATCTCGTCAATGATGTACATGCATTTTTTCAAATCCCCAAACACTGGAGATATAAGGAGTTAATCCCTAGTCAACCACTTCGAGCCTAGAAGTAGGAGTTTCTTTCGGATACAACCCTTACATTTAACCCAGGGCAGGGTAGTTGTTCAGTTAAACTAACTACACCTTCAAATCACAAGATGAGACATCCCGTCAGAGGACCATCAGCAAATGACTTGGCAGTCACAACATTCAACGAAAAGAAAAAAAATAGAAACGAAAAACCACTAAGTTGAGCACCCAAAGGGAGACTTAGTCGGAAAAAAATCAAAAGAGGAGCTCAGATCCTCAGCAAAATCAAAACAAATATCAGTGACCACCAAAAAAAAAATCAAAGGGTCACCACCAAAAAAGATGACTGCCATGTTCAAACAAAACTTTGAAGCTTCATCTTCACTCTTGCAAGGTCAAAACAAATGCATATGCAAAGTTAACTGAACATAGGACTGGAGAACATCACAAAGAAGGGATGGGTACAAATCATTTGAGCCTTATATCCTTTGTTTCTCAAACCATTAACCAGACCACGTTACAACCCTCAAAAGACCTAATTGAGGCGCGGTTTATTTTGAAAGCATGCTACCAACAAGGTTGCGTAAATTGACTCCCATATATTTGCTAATATTCAATCTTGTTTGCACATTATTCTTGCTGCATCTTTTACGCACTTTCTAAATCAGCACCTCGTTTGGACTAACGGTCCATTCGTTACACTTTCACAAGCATTAAAATAAATTGACTTTTTCAAAACTCACATGAACTTTACATTAACACTACCACTTGTGTATGAACAATTTAATTGCAATTTAGTGCTTGACATCAGTACAATCCCAACAAGGGGCAATCAAAGAGAAACTTGAACTTCATCGCCAACATGAATCAAGACTACTTCAACAGCCCAATCAGGGGCAAATTATCTTCCAAACAGCCCAATCAGGGGCAGATTTATCTTCAAATAGCCCGATCAGGGGCAAATCACTTTCAAAGCCTCAATTAGGGGCAAATCATGCCATGGCCATTGTCAAAAGATTCCCCACCGGATTTATTTCAAACACCCTACGAGCAGGGGCAAGATACAGGAGCAAATCTTCATATCTCTTCTCCCCAGCTGAACAAGCAGTCCTTGCTAGACGTTGGCAACCATTCGAAGCAAAGTCAGTCTTCATGTGTCAATTAAGTCGCTCCGCTCATCAGCAAGTGACCAAAACTTGGAGCTCTCAGATTCATCTTCTGATCATACATCGTCGAAGATCGAGTGTAGGGGAATCAAGCCCTCCACCCACCCAAAGTCCAATCATTGTTGGCAACTACCAGACTAAAAGTCCACCAAGCTGGCATCTTTCAATCTCTCATATGCATCATTATGCATCATCAACGTCATAAGCATCATTTATTTCAATCATTTACAACATGTGCATCATATGCATACCCAAAAAAAACAGACTTTTTATTTTTTCCAACATTTTAAACTCATATCTCAATGCATAAACATTTGCATCATATTTCCATCTTTATGGAGTATCATTTCAAACAATCAAGCCTAGTTGCATAGTTCAGGATCCAGGATCCATACAAGTCTCCGGTCCTTTCCCCAGCGGAGGATCATATCAATCAAAGATTCCAGGCATCTTCTTGGCGGATTCAATGGCCGTGTTTAAATTTCATTTGCCTTATTATCCTCTGGTGATAAGTTGATTTTATTTTCAGTCTGTTGCCTTATCATCCTCTGATGATAAGTGAGTTTATTTTTCAGTCTGTTGCCTTATCATCCTCTGATGATAAGTGAGTTTATTTTTCAGTCTATTGCCTTATCATCCTCTGATGATAAGTGAGTTTATTTTTTTCTGTTTATTGCCTTATCTTCCTCTGTTGATAAGTGAGTTTATTTTTATGTTTATTGCCTTATCTTCCTCTGTTGATAAGTGAATTTATTTTCAGTTTGTTGCCTTATCATCCTCTGTTGATAAGTGAGTTTGTTTTCAGTTTATCGCCTTATCTTCCTCTGTTGATAAATGAGTTTATTTTTCTGTTTATTGCCTTATCTTCCTCTGTTGATAAGTGATTTTTATTTTTCAGTTATTTGCCTTATCATCCTCTGGTGATAAGTGATTTATTTTGTTAATTTGTTTTGCTGTGTCACCCATCATTTCCAGCTTATTTCATTTGCTATTTTCACAAATTCTTTCTTCGGCGGACAAATTTGGAGTCTGTTAATATCTAATTATCTTATACCTTGAAAGATTGAACGCGAGCCAGTTCATCTTATTCGGTCTAAGCCAATTCGATAGGGGCATCTGTCATACCCCAAATTTGTCCTACCTGCATCATTTTATTTTCTGTCTAAGCATTGTTTCAAAAAAATACAAAAATAAATATACCGTTTTATCTTTTCTGGCAAACATTCGAAAAATAAAAAATTGCATTTATTTCTTTGTAAATTAAAATTCAAAGTTCCTTTTATTTCAAGTCTTTTATATTTATTGTTTAGTTTTAATCAAAAAAATACATATATATAAAAAAAGAGTATATTGTTATGAATTCACTTTCTAACTTTAAATAGAACCCCTTTACCCAAAAAAGAAACACACAAATATTACTTTCTTTCCCAATTCTATTATTATGGTTTTTTAGATATTATTTTTATTATTATATACCGTTATCTATACTTTTATTTTTATTATTACTTTTATTATTTTATTTATTATTAATTTCCCTTTAGGATAGATTATTTTACATAGTGTATTTTCCATTAAAAAAAATACTACAAAAATATAGATTCTTTTAAACCAGATATTTCTTTTTATTTGTTATAGTTAATCCATAATTTCTATATATTACTGTTATTATTAATAACTAATATTATCTATTATTATTATTAGTATTTAGCTTTTTTCTATTTTAGATTATTCTTATTAACCATTATTTTCTATTACTATTAGTTTGTTATTGTTTACAATTTATGATTATTGTTACTAACAGATTTATTAGTGCTGATTTTGTTTCTTTCTTAACAACAAAAATAGAATCTTTTTCCAATCCCACTAAAGTAATTTGTTTTCAGCGTACACACACAATTTGCTCCACTAACACAATCACCAACAAACTTTCAACAGCAAAATTCCAGCTAGCATAACTTTTCATCCTTATCCTTTCTCCTCAAATTTCCAATTCCACCCTTTTCCAAAATCTTTCTATAAAATCAGTTTTTGATTCATCAATGAGGAGGCTTGAAGAAAACCACATCTTGTTTCTGCGCAAAAAATAAACCAAGCTTCAAAAAAAAAAATCAAACTCAAAAATTCAGCAAGCAAATTCAACCTCCACTGCTTCCAAATCATGAATTAGAAACCAAAAGAAACAAAGTCACAGACATTTTTTTTTTTTACCAAATTCTGAAAATAAAAAACAAGAATACCCAAAGCTGTGAAACCTCATCGTCATCACACCATCCGACGAGAATCACCATCAACACCATAAACCGCCATCTGCATCAGCCCAGAAACCAACAACCAACACGAAACTACCTTCAAACCCTTCAATACTCAGAAAAACTCAGAACAAAAACAGAGCACGAATCTCATACAGACCCAACCTGAAACTGTTGCAAACCATAAACATCACCACCTCACAAACCGAAACACGAAAACCCGAATAACTCAAATCTGTTAGAACAAAGAAGTCTGAAAGGAGATTCGAATCTCACCGCGAATCAGCTCAGACGAGAACCCGAGAGAGAGTCCGCAAAACCCACCGCGAGCGAAGCAGGGAGAGCGTGAATCGAGTGAGCCGTCGGCATTCCGTCAAACCGTTGAGAAACCCTCACCGCACAAACCGAAAATCGTACCACCTCTTCCATTAAACAACCGTCATCCTTTCACCAGCTCACACAACCATCAAAACCGAAAACCTTCAGCCGCGGCCACCATCTTCAAGCCGCCGCGAAGCAATCACCGAACACAAACGCCGCCGGCCTACACCCACTTATCACCGATCTGAACCGTCAAAGCCAACAACCAAGCCGAAACCACGCCGAAGATCCGTGCAAGGAGAGAAACCGAGTTAGAAAAGATAAAGACGAACCAGAGACGGAGACGAACCGAGATCGCGTGAGGACGAGAGGAAACGAAAGTTTCTGAGAAGCCGGCGAAATCGATTCAACAGGGTAGGTGTGTTTTCCCCAAATCGTGTTCTGTGAAAGAAATTTGGCTTTTCCTTTACTGATACATTCATTCCTTTTTCTTTTACCCTTGATTTAAAAGATTTCTACTTTTTTGTTTTCTCTTTTATCTCTTTTAAAAAATTTTTTATATAAATCCTTATTTTGTTCTTTGAGATGTTATTAGTTTAGGCTGAGCTTGGCCCATTTGCACTGCTAACAGCACCCCATTTGCTCGTTTAGCACTTTAACAATTTTGTTTATCATGTCTTTAGGTTAGGTTTAAGTTCAATTTAGGATTTAGAAATTATAAAAAAAAAACAAATAGAGAGAAGATGTAAGTTATTTGAAATTTCCAGCATCCGAGATATTTAGTTTTTATTAGGCATTTCAAAATATATTTAATTAATTTTGATAGGTTTTGATTAATATTTTTTTGGTTAAATAAATCATAGTTACTAAGTTTTAGTAATTAAGTTTAGTTAGTAAGTTAGTTTTTTTTCTTAAATCAAAATGTTTAGTTTAATATATAAAAAAAAATTTTAGATTAAGTTAATTTTAGTTTTTTTTAGTTTAACAGTAATTTCGTTTAATTTAGATGTTTAAAAAAAAATTCCAAATTGTTTAGATGAGATGCGCTCTTTTATTTGTTTATGATACTTGTAACCTGATTCAAGGGCCAATGATATATTAAACGGCCGTTTTTCGCCCGATTACATTTAATCGGTGATGAGCGGTCAATATGAGGCCCTCTTGTTATTTTATTCTATTATTTGTATTTTGAACAAAAACTTGTAATATAATTTAATTCATTATTTTCAACGTTATTTAATTTATTCATTTATTCAATTTATTATTCTATTTAATATTCAATTCATTTATTCATTTAATTCGCATTTTAAATTACGATTCGACTCCTTATAGAATGGTTCCCATTTTGAACCGATTCTAAGGCAGTAAACGAACAAAATTTCGTCGCGTCCCAAAAAGGTCCAACGCCTTCGAATAGTTGCGCTCGAAAAAGGTCCAACGCCTTCAAATAGTTGCGTCCCGATAAAACAGGTTGAACGCCTTCGAATAGTTCAAACACACTGCACACACGCTTCCTCTTGGGCAAACTACAATGATACCTCTTTATTTCTCGCAATCCCCTGTATTTATTTTGTACCCCTCTCCCTTTATTTTGTACGCATTTTATTTCTCGTATTTTATTTAATTCTGAATCCTTGGTCCAACGCCAAGCGATTGCACTTGCACACTTGCACTTTATTTTTCAGTTATCTTTTTCCGTTTATTAGGATCCACCTATCCCTGCGAGCCGAGCGCATTGTGCCTCGCTAAAAAACCACAAAAATACACTCCAATTGCATTTACCCTTTAAACCTCAAAAAACCAAAATGTTTCGATTAGATCCAAACCCTTGATCCAACGTCAAGTGGCTTTAGGAAATAAAAACACTTTAATAAATACGAGAAGATTTGTACGCCACGAGCCTTAAGCGGTAGAAAGGGGGATAACGAGCTTTCGTTACTCGCTCCGATTATTTCGACGCAGGACACTCGTCTTGTTGGGCGAGATAAACTATCCATAGTCTTTAGTGCATTTCAACTCCTAAACTCTTTCGTCGAAGAAAGGTAATAAAATCAACAACCATTACCCTTAGTAGGCCGAACTACGAGGCTCTGACTTTCCCATTGCACACGGGAGTACGTAGGCACGAGGATCTCCATCCTTGCCGAGCACCTAGGTTCAATCTAACTTATAATTCAACTCATTTCCCTCTAGCAAGCAATTCGTTTAAGCATAGACATCCTTCCGAGCGCGATAACTTAGATGGTTCCCATCGAGTACGATGGATGTAGGGGGTGCTAATACCTTCCCCCTGCATAACCGACTCCCGAACCCAGGCAATGGTTCCGTTGACCTTTGTCCTCATCCTTTTCCTCCCGGGTTGTATCTATATCTCCCCTTTCCCTATTCGGGAATAAATAGAATTAGGTGGCGACTCTTCAGTCCGTCCGGCGCGTGACTTCGTCCTTTCGGATCACGTAAGGTCGTATTTTTCGGGGTACGACACCCGATTATGAGCACGCCCGTCAGAAGTTAGATCCAAGTCTGTGAAACCCAATCCGTGACTGGAATTGACACTGGATACCACCGCTTCCAACTGATTTACCGAAAATATCCTGAGGAACGTACGCCTTGTTCAGAATATTCAGGAGAGCCTTCCTGTGAGAATCATAACACATGAGCAAGGACAAGATAGAAATCTTTGACGGCGTCTGCTGCAGATGGTCCACAATCTTGTAGTCGCTCTTTTTGATAATCCTCAGAAATTCTTCAACTTCTTTATCGAAAGTGAGGTCTGGATCAGTTGTTGGTGCAGGATCATTGACAATTGCTGGCTGCTTCCCTCTTGCTCTAGCCTGGGCTTCTGCAGTGTCTCTGGGTGGTATCACATTATTCCTTATTGTTTCCGGCGCAAACAACCTTCCACTTCTAGTAAAGCCCCCTACTCCAACATTTTCTACTTGAGCCGAGGTTGTACTAGACGTGGCCAACTCTTGCTTCTGGCTGTTACAGTATAATTCACCACCATAATTCCAAGGAATAGCTTTGTCACTCTGATACATTACGGGTCCTGCAGTGGTGATGGTTATCGGTGCCGCTCTGGCCCGTGAAGGAACTTGAGATGGATCGTAGAAGATAGTTACTGTGGAGACTTCGCTTTCTTTTACAACCTTGCCAAACTGCAACATTCCTTCATTAATCATATTTTGGATTCCCGCCTTCAACTGCTCACAACCATTTGTAGCTTCAGCACATTCCGGACAATCTTCTTCACATCCAGGAAAGATACCTTTCTTTGACAAGCAAACTTTAACAACAATCAACGAAGTCTGCAAGTCGTTGACATCACATACTAAGTTCAGGTTCTCCCCTTCATCAACTGCCCCAACCGTACGTCTGTGAGGAGGTATGGGGTTTTGAATTACATTAGGAGTAGGAGCAAAGTTAATTGCTTTAGTATCCAGTAAGTCTTAAACAACATGCTTCAATGCTTTACAATTCTCTGTGGTATTCCCGGGAGCTCCGGAATGAAATTCACATCTGGCATTTGAATCATGACCCTCGGGGATCTGGCCTGGCTTCCGGGGTTGTAGAGTTTGGAGTTGAATCATCTGAAGTTGTAGAAGATTCTTCAAAAGTTGCGAATAGGACATCGGCGGAGCTTCGAAATGTCTTTCTTTGGGTCTTTGAGGGTAATATGAACGAGGAGCTCTTTGCTGGTACCCTTGCGAGCGTTGCGGCTGTAGTGGTTGGACTTTCTGTTGAACAGGTGGAGTTGAGATAGTGACAGGGGCCACTTGCTGATAAAATCCTCTTTTGATCACTCCCCTCAGCGCGTACACTGCACCGGTCTCTCCTTCTCTTCTTTTTCACGAAGGGTTTCTTAATACCAGAACTTGAAGCACCTCCGTTCTGAATCTTCCCTTGCTTGAGCCAACTTTCTATCCTTTCGCCAGTCAAGATGATATCCGAGAATCCACTTGAAGAACATCCAGCTAGCCTTCCCATGAAATGCCCAGGGAGGGTATCCAGGAACAGGTCAACCATTTTTCTCTCCAACAAAGGCGGTTTCATTCGAGCGGCTACTTCACGCCACCTTTGTGCGTAATCTTTGAAACTCTCCGAACTCCTCTGAGTCAAACTCTGAAGTTGGGTGCGACTGGGCGCCATGTCGATATTATACTGATACTGCTTGAGGAAGGCTTCTCCCAATTCCTTCCAGCTTCTTACCGAACTTCTCTCTAGCTTCATATACCATTCCAAGGACCCTCCGGAGAGACTATCCTGGAAGTAGTACATCCAGAGTTTTTCATCCCGAGTGTAAGCGGCGATCTTCCGATAGAAAGCCTGCAAGTGAGTCTTTGGTCAGGAACTACCGTTGTACTTGTCGAAGGCTGGCGGCCGGAATTTGTGAGGAATAACCACCCCAGGGACTAGGCCCATGTCAGACACATCTATCCCCAAAGTATCTCTACACTCGAGGGCTTTGACTTTCTCAGCGAGCACCAAAAAATCATTAAGATTTCCTTCTCCAGCAAACCCCATGTCATTGTTGAAATAATGGAATTGATCCTCCTGCTTGTCTTGTACTGGAACGAAAGTTGTCGTGGCTGGTTCTGGAATATGAGGTCCACCTGGGCCATTGCTGGTGTTGGGAGGAGCCCCTTGCCCGTCAGAAGTGGCCGCAGGAGTATTAATATGAGGAGGGTTGAGCCCTTGAATTGAATTCCTTAACTCTTGTTGTCCCTGAGCCATCCCTTGCATCATGGTCATGAACTCTGCCATTCTGGTGTGGAACTCATTAAGCTCTGTTTGCATAGCATCCATGACTGTCCTCTGATTGCTGCGAGTTGCGTAGCGATGCGGGATATCTTGTCGGAGATGCTGGGTCTTGGTAGCTCTCGCAATCTTTGCCTGAAACACAGATAAATTAAGCATCCTGTAGAAAAACCTGCAAAGACAAAGACAAAATGCGAATGATGCGTATGCAATACAATATGTTCCTTTTATTCCCAAGTCTCTCCCTGTTTCCGGTCCTGGCATTAAGAGAATAATAATTGGGAAGAAGACCCAAGCAATATTCAAATATAACAATGGCCATGGAGAATTGGTGCTCATTACCCTGTGTCGGTGCAACAAATAACGAACAAGAGATTCAAAACAATTCAATCACATAAACTGAAGTTTGAAACAACAAAGTCCCTGAAGGGTGCCAATCAAAAGAACAACAAAGTACATCAAATAAAAGGAATCCCACAACAATCCTGTGGGTAATCCACGTACAATAACATGAAATTAAACCCTAGGGAAATCTAAATCTTGCAGCCTCCAACTGAGACGCTTGACACTCTGGAACAACTGAACAATGTCTGGATGATCAGGCTCCTGAATGAGTCTCTAGATGAGGAGGTCCCTCGTATCAAAGGAAGCATGTAACTCTTCAATCTGCTGCAGGAAAGTTGTCTCATTCTCTTTGCTTGGACCCGGCTCGGCCTTTGACCTCTTCACATCAGCTTTCAACCTCAAGTCTTCTATTTCCTTTTGAGCTTCCTTTAATGCTTGTTGACTTTCTGCTAAACGTTGGAGACGACCCTTCTCTTGGTGATAAGCCTTCTGAAGGAGATCTCTCTGTCCATCCAAGGAATCCTGAAGACTCTTGATCTCCAGCTTATGCTTGACATCCAACTCCTTTTGCTTCTTCAAATTGTCTTCCCATTTTTCTTGCCATAAGGTAATAGCTTCATTGGCTTCATTCAGGTCCTTCTTCTCTTTCCGGCGCTGGGCCGCCTTGTGAGTCTCAGCTAATCCTTTTTTCCTGAAGTAAAGCTCTCTCTCTTCGAAGTCCTTCTACTCGAGACGAACTGCTTCCTCAGCTTGTATAGCTCTATCCTCTAACTGACGGTTCTGAATCATCAATTTCTGACAAGAATTATAAGCCTCTTGATTCTCAAGCCTAAGCTGCTTGACCAAAGCTTCCAACTTCTGATAATCTTCTAAAGGCACTGTGGTAGGTGGTGGTAACGGTGCGGAGAAAGGGATTAGAGTCACTTGAGCTTTTTCTCTTACCCACGCTTCAAACTCGGGAAACATTTGGTTATTACTTCTGCCCAAGCGTTCTATACCTTTTCTATTAATCATTTTCCAAGCACCTGCAGCTTCCCGTACCAATGGGAGATTGTCCTTCACAGGGAAATAAAAAGTCTGATCCAACTCCGAATCCTTGGGAACATTCTTCAAAGCGTATCCTAATTGTCTTCTCAAGAGTATGAGGTTGTAATTAATGCCCCCAGCTACTCCTAAAAGGGGAACATTAGGATACCTTCCACAGCTGGAGATGAACTCTTTCCCTTTTAGCCTTAAGGTGAACCATCTAATGTCTTTGGCGGTCAACGCGCTTAGCTTTTGCGACCAGATTACTTTGGGATCCTTGAATACTCCAGTAACAGGGATGTGCCTCATAAACCATGTGTAGAACAACGGGGCACAGCATCTAACCAAGCCACCTCGTCTCTTCTCATTCTTATAATGCACTGAATAATATAAGTCACCTAGGAGAGTAGGCACCCGATTCTTCATCACGAACAAATGAATGGCATTCATATCCACGAACTTCTCCATGTCAGCAAACAAAACTATCCCGTACACAGATAATGCCAAGATGGTGCAAACTGAATCCCACTGCTTTTCCCCGGCACATTCTTCAACTCTTCTGACCAGAAACTCTAAGGGAAAACCAAGAACTCCTGCCTTGGTGGCAACCAGATTAGCAGACACCTCTGATGGGCTCAAATAAAGAGCCTTTGCGATGTCAACATGAGTCGGTCTTGTCATTTCTAAATTGAAAGGAATCTGGTATTTGATAGGCAGTCCCAAAATCTCAACATACTCCTCTAGCAATGGACCTACCTGGAAATCTAGGAATGTGAAACATCGGAGTCTAGGATCATAGTACTGTAGCAAGGTATGAATGACACTCTTTTGCGAACTATCCAAATTGAACACCATGTCCAGAATATCACCATATTGCTGTTTGAAGAATCCCAAATGACCCGGGGTAATGAGAGACACCATCTGCTTGAGCAAGTCCACCTTGGTATCAAAATTTTTTTAGAAAATATTCTTCTTTCTGACGTCTTCCATTCTGAAGCAAAGATATGACCAGGAACCGGGAGTAATGCAAACCCTGAGAATAAAAGAAACACAGATGATTAATGATGATATGATGCTTATGTAAGCCAAGGCATGTGATCAGTGAAGTGTCTGTGATGTGCCAATCATATAATCAGGTGTCGGTGTAAGGTCACAATATCCATATATCACATTAACAATCCCCCTGATCCGGGATCCATATCTTAGAACCAGAAATCCAGATCACAAAACCGAACCAAAGGCAAAGTGAGTATGCTGAAGGTATTAGGGTTCCTGCAAACCTGTAAATCCCTCCCAATCTCACGGGTGTGCTACTCGTGTCAACATCACGGACTCTCAAAGCCGAATAGCATTAATACGTTCACCATTTCCGAGAAATGGCTCATGACCAAATAAGGGAATCAGTTTGGCATTATGTACTACTCAGGGAGGCCTCAGTTGAGTCCGGAAAAACAAGCATCCCTCACAAGTCTCCAGCTTCAAGCACTGAGTCGAGAAACGATAGTACATTCATCCCGAAGGGTACAATACTACCGTCATACGATCAGTTTGCTTTAACTGAATTCCTATGAGAGAACCAGGCCATCCTATGCGAGTTCCCAGTGGGCCCTCGGATGCGAGTGGGTTTGCCAACAAATGTGGTCTGCCACTGTCATCACTGGAGAGGGTTGTTTCCACTAAGGTCCTCGAAGATCGGTCACCAGATGCACATAACTATCAAGGTCGTACCCTGAAGTGAGGTAATCCCCACACAGAATAGTTCCAAGACGGTCGCAATTTGGGTGTGGGACACATCGCCACTCATCATGGGGAGATACCATGGGAGTACAATGTCTGTCCACGCTAATCCTATAGTGCACTCAAGCCGGGTAGTTGGCTTATCTCACAGTAACTTCCATCCCACAGAAAAAATGAAAACCAGCACAGCCAGACAGTCCAGTATAATATGATGCATGGAAAATAAATAATGAAATCAGTAAATAAATGCGGTAAAGTAAAGCTGTAAAGAACTGTAAATAAAAACAGTAAAGCTAAACTAAAGCACACAACAGCAAACAGATAAACACCCAAAGAAACAAAACCAAACAGGCGCTAGGATTGACTCTACAAGGGAAACCAGAAGAATCAGGTTAGTCCCCAGCAGAGTTGCCAGTTGTCGCTCCCAAGATTTTCATCCTAGTACAAACGCGAAAGTGGCGCAGAAAAGGTAGAGTCGCCAGCCAGACATTTTTATCCCGAAGGAATGGGAAAGGTAATGTTGCACAAACCTGAGGAAGAAGGAAAGGACAAGGTCCTGCGAACCAAAGATCTGGGTTCGGGAGTCGGTTACGACCTGGGAAGGTATGAGCACCCCAGATCGTCTGTCGTACCCGACGGGATCCACGCTTGCTTGTTTGTTTCAAAGGGTGAGAAAAATAAGATATTGCTGAATAGAAACTGCTAACTGGAAACTGGAATGAAATGATAAAAAGAATTAAAAGAGAACAAAAAGAAAGAATAGGGAAAATGTAGGGAAAATAAAGAATGTGCTCGAATGGGCCCTACCCCGCTGCCTACGTACCTCATCAGGATAATGAGGATCAGAGTCGACGTAGTTCACCTAACCAAGGCGGGAAATATTTGTTTGTGTTTTTTATGCTGGAACTGCATATGTCTATGCTCAGGTGTTGCAGGCTCGTCTGGTACGAGTGCGTTTACCGTCTTGCATGCGAGACAAGTCGTCGCGAGTTCGCATTATGAGTGAATGAGATGAGAAGAGAAGTTCCCGCAGGATAGTCGCTTGTGATTTGTTTTTTTCTTTTATGAGAAGTGTTTTGAATTTGTTGGTGAACATTCTCGTACTATGATCTATCCATCGCGGGAAGTACTTACACCTCGCCCCGAAACAGGACGCGTATAGGCACTCCGCAACAAAGTCTCGTGTCGTACAAGAATGTTCGGTTTTTCATTAAATGTTTTATTGCTTTTCTTTATGAGATGAGAAAGAATGACTCAAATTGCAAAAGGGAAAATCTAATGGGGACTAAGACACAACCCTAATTTTGTTGATTTATTTACAAGGGAAATCCTATGGTTTGTGTGGTTTTCTAAACCTAATGGAAAAAGAACTTAGAACTAATAGAATGCAACTTACTTCCTAAGGAAGGTAAGTTGATTCTAAAGTCAAGGGGAACCTATACAATTGAAATATTAATCAACATACAAAACATTGAAATTTGAAAGTAAGAATAAAATTCAAAATAATTCAATTAGAGGTATAAACTAAAATAGTCCTAATTTTTATTCTAAGCCTAATTAAAATGAATCCGAAGCCTAAGTTCTAAACTAAAGTCATTACCTAATATTTTCATTCTAAAAATCAGAATCTAAACTAAACTAAATCCATATTAAGTCCTAGGATTAAATCTAACTAAACTATTTTTTAATTGAAATTTAATATACTAGCCTAAACTAGTAGAATTTATATGCATAAGGCCTAAAGATTAATATCCTAAAAAATAGCAAAAACTCTGGAAAAATTATGAAATTTATTCTATGAGGTCCTAAAACTACCTATAACATTGTGTTAAAAGGGATCCTAAAAAATCATAATTTTGCTATGCCTAAAAATTGTTTATTTCTACCTAAGGATTAGTCATTATTTTCTAAGGATTAAGCCACCAAAACCTAAGATAAAATGCCTTAAAAAATCCACTAAAATTATACTAAGTACTACTATGATTCCTTTAACTATGGTAAAAAGAATGGGCGAAAAAAGTTACTGGAAGGTTAAGAAATAAAATCTACAAGATTATGTACAATTAAAGAAAATTCATTAAGAACTATTTACATGAAAAATTCAACATAAAATCAAAAATAAATCAAAATCAGAAAAATAAAGTGTCAACTATTTCTAATATGAATTAAAAGTCTACTTAAATTTTTATAGAATTTTCCTAATCATTTTACTATTTTTCATGAATTATTTTCTAATTATGCTAAACTAAAGAACTAATTCTAAAGAAAATAACAGGGGGGTGGAATTAGTAATGTTATTTAGTGTTTTCTAATGGGCTTAATACCAGGGGTGTGAAGAGCAAAAGGATAAGCCCAATTGCGCAGGCTTGAGGGGGGTGTTGGAAGAAATTCTTTTCAACTGATTTTCTGATGGGCCCCAAATGGGGGGTGACATTAGTAAACAATCAGGCCCATTTTCGCAGACATGAGGAGGTGTAGTAAGCCATTATTTTTTAGTTTGTTTTCTATTATGGGCTCAGCAAGGAGGTATTAATAGCAAAAATATCAGGAGCCTACCGGACGGTGACAAGTGTCACCGCCGGTGTGGCTGGGAAATTCAAAAGATCTTTATCTTATCCACCTCTCTTTATAATAATTCCTTTTTTGGAATTTTACACGAATTAATAGGGATTATCTTAAAATTAAACCACTTAATGAATGATGGTTAATTCTAATTAAATGCTGAATTAAACTTATAATTATTCTTTTTGTGTTAATACAAATAAATAAACCAATTCAAAATCCCAAACATGAACCCTAAAATTACCTAAACCTCTTCCTCTTCCTCCCACAAAACCCGCCGCAACTCCCTCGACTTCACCTTCTTCTTCCTCCCCTTCGCTTGCCTTCACTGTCTCTCTCCTCGTTCTCTTCTCCCCAAATTCTCTCCCTCAGCTTCCTCTTCTGAAACCCTAGCGCCGCCGTACTGCCTCATCTTCCCACATTCATAGCTTTCAATCTTCGTTCAACTTCAGCCGCAATCTGGTCTTCCATCTTCACAACTTGATTTGCCAATTTTAGATCAATTTTACCCTCCGGATGACTCACAGTACGGTCATACAATTCTAGATGCTCATTCGCTGCAATAGCTTCAATGATTTTCTTAACACCGGTGGCTGTTGAGAAACTAGTTGACCCACCAGCTGCTGTATCAATGAGTTGCTTTGTCTGAATTTTTAACCCATTCACAAAGTTTTGCATTTGTTCAGTTGCATCCAAATTATGAGTAGGACAAGCAACTAAACACCTCTTAAACCTTTTATATGCATCTCCCAGTGATTCTCCATCTTTTTGTTTAAAATTCAGGATATCATACCTTTTCCGAATGTACACAGAAGCTGGAAAATACTCATTAAGAAAAGATGTTTCCATTTGTTCCCAAGTGGTGATACTTCCTGCAGGTAGGGAATAAAACCATTCTTCGGCATCTTCAGATAAAGTAAATGGAAACATAACAAGTCTTTTGGCTTCTTCAGAATGCCCCTCGATCTTCAAAGATGTAGTCATAGTCAGGAATCTCTGTAAGTGCTTATTTGCGTCCTCATTTATTTTTCCTGAAAATGGTTTGCTTTCAAGCTGACGAATAGTAGAAGGGTGCAACTGAAAGTGAGCCACGTTGACCGGTTGGTTGACAATGGTCAACCTCACTGCTGGATTGTTTTCTCTGCCATAATCACCCAAAAGTCTTTCCACTAGAGGTGGATCTGCAGCCATAATGAGGACTTCTGGTATTAACTCTGTGTCTGACTCGTTTTCGGAATTTGAGTGCTCAGAATGAACACTTATCTGCTCTTCTCTTTGCTCCTGTATTACCAGATCTACTTCAGATGCCGCCAGTCTCTCTCTTTTAGCTTGTCTGAGCCGAGCGCGTAATGAGCGTTCTGGTTTTGCGTCAAAGGAAAAATCAGCTGAGGCCTTACCTCGCATACACAAATTAGACAGAGATTAGTAATTGAATAATAACATAAAAAATAAATAAAATGCAAAAAATTAAAATTTTAGTCGCAGAGCAACAAAATTTTAATTGAAATAAATCGTAGATTCTATTATCTTTGGCAGTCCCCGGCAACGGCGCCAAAAACTTGATAAGAAAATAGCAAGTGTACTATTTTACCTATTGTAGTAATAAAGGGAAAGTCCCAAAAGTCGATCTCAAGGACTGCTTGATGATAAGAATTCACAGATTATTTCAATTAAACAAAAGTTTTGGTAATAGGGTAATATTTTTGATTAAGAATGCAAAGTAATAAAGCGAATAGAAAGTTGAACAGAGAACAAATATGAAAAGACTGCTAGGAGGTGTGAATGATTCTTTATGTAATGATTCGATTTATCAACGCAATAACAATATTCCACACAAACGATTACCAGTTCTTAAGTACATCTATTTCCAAGTCCTCAGAAATAAATCTTTGGTCATGTAACCTAATTACTATGTCCATAGTTAATTCTGTTCATGATCAAGCCTGTGATTAACAAGAATGTCCGGTTCAGATAAATTATTCCTAGTCCTAGGTCATAATTATTATCAGGTGCTCAAGTCCAGGTCGATGAATAACCGCTGTCCAGCCTTTAATTATTCACTAATCTCGAAATTCGTTTTTCCGACAAATTAAGCATTACGAACAGTGACATGAACAAATCAATCGTAAAGAAAAAAACTTTAATATTGCATTAATAAAATGAAGTCATTACAATCCGAATCAGGGTCACCCCCCTAGCAATGGGGGTTTAGCTACTCATAACTAAAAAGAAAACAAAAGATAAAAGTGTTGTCATTACAGATAATCGTGAGGAATCTATCTTCAATCGTTAAGACTCTTGAACATAAGAAACCCTTACGAAATTCTGAGTATCCAGCTCTTCAATCCGTATTTTTCGCTCTCCCAAACGTCCAACCCGGTGTAAATCGCGTTCTGGGAATAAATAAGTGAATTTTTGATTTTCTGACTTTTTTGAACTCATTACGCGTAATGCCCATGCTATTACGCGTAATGGGCAATTTGCACTGCAAGTTTCTACGCGTAAGGGCGTATGGGCCAGCCAGCACGCCAACTGTTACGCGTAACGGTAGTACTTTCCGCGTAACACCAGAAGCTGCTATTTTCTTTAGCTTTTCACCCTTTCTGTTCCAATGCGTATGTTACGCGTAACTCCTTAGGCACTACGCGTAATGTATAGGCCATTACGCGTATTGGCAGCAGCTGTTGCTTCTCTTCCGTTTTCTCGCTCCGGCTCGGTTTTGCATCCAATGCCCTTTCCTCTTAGCTTGAAAAACTGTTATTCACCTGCTGACATACCAAAAGCGTAAAATAACCTCAAGAAAATCTATAATACTGACACACTTCACTTTATTGAAAATATACTCAATTCTACTGAAAATACTCAAAAACAATACAGTTTACCTGAATTATTCCTAATTAAACAGTGAAATATTAACACAAATGGTGACTGATCAGCGTGTGTTGAAATTTGCTGATGATTGTTAAGGTTTCTCTTGCTTGCGAACCGAAGAAGAAGATGAGGAAGATTGCTTCGATATCCGTTCCTCTCTTTGCGTATGTGTGTTACGAATCCGTCGCTGATTGTGAGATCAGTGTCAAGTCGTATACAGGTGTGGTTTGCAGTTTATTTACGATCCTCTTGTTGTTATTCTGTTCTCTCTTCTGAATCAAATTGTTTCGATGCTCTTAAATTTGCGTATAAGACTTGATTCGATCAACTTGTTTATGGTTGTCTTTTGAAATGACTTTTGCAGATTTCGGTTATGATGATTGAAGGAGATTAAGGACTAATGAAATTGCAGAGAGCTGAGAAGAATGATGGAGATGGTGAGGTTGAGAAGGAAAGAGTCAAGAGGTTGAAGAAGAAGATTGGAGATGGAGGAGGCTATGCAAACAGAAGAAAGTGTGGAAGGATTAGAGAAGAGGGTTGGAAAAAAGTGAAGAAGAATAAGTGTGGAAGAAGCTGTGAAGGTTGTAGAAATGGTGTAGGAGAGAAAAGTCTGAAGAAGAGATGGAGATTGAGAAGGGGTTGAAAAGTGTGAGGAGGAGGATAGAAGAGGATTGAAGTGAAGGATTTTGGAAAAAAAATGGTGGAATAAGTCCTTGAGAGAAGAGGTTACTGATTTATAGAATGAAGATCAAGACTTGGTGAAGGAAACTCAGGTAAACTTCTAGAATTTTCTGTTAGAATTCAGTTACAGATTCTGTTATGAACTTGTTTCAATTCTGTTGTGACAGTTAGGATTAGTTTCTTTCGGTTATGATCTGATATTGGTGAAATTCTGTGATATACAGGTTTTTTTAGAGTGAATGCTGAAGATTAATTGAGATAGAGCATGGAGATTTGTATGAAGTTGACATTCCTCTGAGATTCATTGCCTCTGTAGGCACTAGAGTACATGGGTTGGCATGTTGGTTTGATGTATTGTTCAATGGAAGTACTGTGCAAAGGTGGCTTACCACTGCTCCCGGTTCACCTACAACCCATTGGTACCAGTTACGCTGTGTTCTCTCCCAGCCAATTTATGTCATGGCAGGGCAAGAAATTACTGGCAGGCTTCGTTTGATTGCCCATAGTGCACAGAGTTATACAATACACTTAACTTTGTCTGCTAAAATGTGGGGTCCTGGTGCTGAACAAGGAGGGATTATTCAAACATCTTCTTGCAAGCTTGATCTGAAAGAACCCTACTATAGAATGTCCCAAGCACAAGCTTATCCTTTAGCCCAAGATCAGCAATCTCAACCACTTGTACAGACACAGTGACACTTTCTTTGACAGGATATAATAATTCAATTACATGAATTGGAAGAACCAGAAATAATGCAAAAGCTTTCGCCTAATTCACGTGCTCAGATTGATTCATTGATGCAGAAGATATAACTCAACAACTCCTAACATGAGCTTCTGTTCGTAACATGAATTTTCCATGCTACAGCAAGTTAGGGGACCTTGTCTTCATTTGGACACACCTCCTAGCCTGTAAATTCATCAGACATTATGTTGTATCCATTGAATTTAAATTGACTGAGGGTGGTAGACGGCGGAGATGAATATTCCGGCGGTGGCCCGAGAAGTGGTTTGGTTGCGTGTATGAAAGGGAGCAATTTGTAAGAGATTTTCGCAACCACTCTGTTGTTTTTTGTAGTAGAACTTGTAGGAGATTCTCTTAACTTATTTTGAATTTTCTGGTGTGATCTTGTAATTCAAAAATGGATTCTATTATTGTAATTGATTCTTTCTTGGATTTAGCTTCTCTTTTTCTGTATATGAATTCTGATAAGGAAAACAAGAAACAACTCAATCTCCTCCAACTTCTGTATCATTGATTGTAATTGAATTCAATCCAAATATCTAACCAATTTTTCCTGTTATTTATGTTTTATATTATCCAAAATTCTAAAAGCAACATCCTTTCCCCAATAAATCATTTCATTACCTAGGCCAGATAAAATATGGATATAAGACGACGGACCCCTTCATGAAATGACCCTTGCAAGAAAAATGGGCCTTAGAGTAGTGGGTTGTGAACATGGCTTAACAAACAAGGAGGGACACAAAAACATGTAAAGGGATTAGAATTTGACTAACACAAAAGTATGGACATGGATTATGGAAAAGGTTTGGAATGATTTCGGTAATTGGTAAACATGGTTTTATAACATGACGAATAATACTCGAATTTGTGAATAAGCCACAGAATGGATCCAAATGACACTGCATTGTGTTGGACAGACTTTAGATAGTGAATATGAATAGATTCTAATGCACCAAACTTGTATCTCTGATTACACTCCAACTTCAGTTCTCAACTCAAATCACCAGCAAAAACAACTATGAAGATCACTGACTTTCTTTGCAACCCGAAACCCTAGGTCACTCACATGGATGACCAGTGATGTTGAAGACTCTTACATCAGAATACTAATTCCACATTCCACTATCATAATCTGATGAAGAGAGCAGCCACCAATAATGAAAGGAAGTAAACCTTTAATCACATTGATAATATCCTAATTTAGCATTTTTTATGGATCCTCTGAATAGGAAGAATTTTAGAACTTGGTGATCCTCTGAATAAGAATATTCCCATGATGATGTGAATTTAGCCTTTATCTCAAACTTGAATGCAGCAAACAAGTATATCACATATGAATAGGAAAGATCATATCACCAGGAGATGTTTTGATCACATGCCTTAGGAATCAATGAAATGCATGGTTATGCTGTTATGACCTGGTGAGAAATGCGGATGAATGCAAAACGATAAGCCAATAGAGGGAATAAATATGAGGGCAAATTTTGGGGTATTACACCTTTGAATTTAACGGTGATTCCAAATTTGAACCTACTTTCTCCTAAAACATCCTCAAATGGCCGAATCGGCCTCACAGATTACGAAAGTCATTATGAATAATAAACGAGCAAGATAATCCAAAGATAAGCAAAAACAATGCTTACCAGTTGAAGAATTATCCTGAAGATCCTTTGCACGACGAGAGCTTTGGTTCGTTGCGAGAAAGAACGACTCCATTGGCGATCTGTGGCTGAGCTCCGACGGTTTTTGCCTCAAGATTTCCGGTAAGTCTTACTCTTCTCAAATTCGCGCTTCTACTATGTGTGTTGAATTGTTGTGCTAAATTCTGGTACAAATTTGATTTGTTGCTTGTTGCAGATGCAGAGAATTGAAAGAATTATTCATTGTTACGGATTGATGAAGATGAATGATGAAGGTTAGTTATTTGAAGGTTTGTTGATGTTTGTTACGAAGAGATCGAAGATGATGATATGCAGATGTTGAAGCTGAGTGTTGCAGTGAGAATCGAATACCAAGCTATTAAGTGAGCTTGAATCACAATTATTAAATGTTCACCACCGACTTTAATTTAATCCAAAGGGAAAAGGGAAAAATATCGTAAAACCCCTAAATAAGGAGAAACTAAGTTCGGGGGTTGATTATACCTAGAGAAGGTGTTAGCATCCTAAGCATCCGCGGTATCCTACGGGAACCTCTTGTTAATATTTGTGTTATTGTTACTTATTGCTTGCTAAAACTAAGGGAACCTAAGGCTTTTATTTCTAATGGTGCTCGAACAACATCGCATCGATGCCTACGTATCGGGTATAGAATCAGAGCAATAGTAGTTCTCCTAAGGATTAACGAACACTTGGTTACGCTCAAGGTTCGCATGGGAAGATAAGTGTTATGGCAAACACTCACGTGACTTTAGCAAAGTCACAAAAAGTTGTAAAATAAAAAGTCCTAATGGCTAAGGTCGAAAAGAACTTAGGGATGGTTAAACTTCCTATGACATTGAGTCAACTGCAGGAGTTCTTTCCCTTTTGGATTGAAAAGCAAAAAAAAAAAACAAATAAATGAGGGTGCAAGCTCCTAAGTCTAAGGCATAGGTTGCTACTTGCAAAAATGAACTGAATGAAGTAAATGGAAATACAAGATAAAAGGCTTAGTAATCGGGCTATGACTCGATATATGGATCGAGAATGCGGGGGTGGAAGACAAGCGTGGTGCGTCAATTTGCTTAAGTTGGAAAGTTGTGAAGTGTAAAGACCGTGCAGATGGCGATCGTAAAACGACCGATTTACGTGTGTGAGTGAAGTGTATATGAACTCAACTTGGCGTTGGACCATGGATTTATTATCTTTGAAAAATTAAAGTCTCAAATGGTGTGGCACTTTAAATTTTATCTTAGCATTTTATGGTCTTAGTGCAAAATAAAATCAAACAATACATACAACCAAAATAATAAAAAATTAAATCATGCACATATTCACACAAAAGAGAAATAAACCTAAATTTAATCTCTCACACTAAGAGACACATTAAGAAAGATCTAACTTAAACTACCTAACAACTATCTAAAACGAAAGAGAAAAAAAAGACATAATTTATTTTATTTTATTATTTTTAGATTTTTCAAAGGAAAAAGATAAATTGAAAGTAAATTCTAAAACATTAAGTTTGAAATAAGATAAAATTGATTTTTGAAAATAATTAGACAAAATAGAATAAACTATATATTTTTTATTTTTTTTAGATATACTTAAAGAAAGTAATAAATTAAAATTAAAAAGATAATAATAACAATTTTTAAATAGCAATAGTTTAATAAAGATAAAGAAATGTTTTTTTTAGAATAAACAAATATTAAGAAATAAATAAAAAAAGTTTTTTTTAATTTTATATATATATATATATATATATATATATATATATATATATATATATATATATATATATATATATATATATATATATATATATATATATATATATATTAAGTGAAAGTTAAATAAAATAAAAAAGGTTAATTATAAATTTTGTTTTTTGGGTTTTCTATAACAATATATGAAAATAAGTACGGTGAAAGCTAAAACTTGTTTTTTTTTTGTTTTTTTTTAAAAATATTTAAGAATAATAAAATAAGATAAATGACATAACTTTTTTATTTTTTATAATAATATCTAATAATAATAAAAGGAGATAAATGCTATGGTTTTTTTAATAAGACCTAAAAATAAGGAAAGGGAATAAAATATTAACTTTTTGATTTTTGTATAACAATATATAAAATTAAGGAAGGAAGATAAGTGCTAAAATATTTTTGTTCGTTTAAATTTTTTTGATTTTTTTCATACATAATAATGAAAGTTTAATAAATATGATTTTTGTTATATTTATAATAATATCTAAAAAATAAATAAATGAGAATAAATGCCTTATTATTTTTGAATTTTTTTAATATGCATAGAAAGTTAACGTTTTTAAGTCATTTTTTAGATATAGAAACTAATTTTAAATTTTTTTGATTTTTTTTGGATATTAAAAAAAAGAAAATATTACACTTGTATTTTTACATAAGAAAACATTTTTTTTAATTTTAAGATTAACAATAATAATAATAATAATAATAATAATAATAATAATAATAATAGTGACAAATAAATATGATAAAATAAAATGAATAAACTACACTAATAAAATTAATTTAAAAAAAGAAACTAAATAATGTAAAAAAAAACATAAAATAACCATCTA
Source organism: Lathyrus aphaca (assembly GCA_963966055.1). Lineage (NCBI taxonomy): Eukaryota > Viridiplantae > Streptophyta > Magnoliopsida > Fabales > Fabaceae > Lathyrus > Lathyrus aphaca. The sequence goes on from OZ014525.1 coordinate 175,538,461, forward strand.
AGATTTTCTCGTTAAGAACATTAAAATAAAAAATAAATAAAAAATTGATTCATGATACTATCACCATATATATTTTGAGATCTTTTAGATTAAAACTAACACACTTTTTTTATTTTTTGTTACTACTCCATTTTTTAATTTTTTAAATTAATACTAACATATCTTTTGGATTTTTAGAACTATCACTAAAATAAACACTTATTTTTGAATTTTGATATTACTATGTATTCTATATATTTTTTTTGGATTTTTTTTTATTGCAAAAAAAAATATAAAAAAAAATAATAGTAATAATAATAAATATACTAAAAACAACACTGGGATGAAACATTGGACAATGAAACATTGGACAATGAATGATTTTTATGGTTTTCTTTCCAAACTCTTTATCACTCTCCATTATTATATTCTTTAAAGTCTTTTCTCTCTCCAATTTTCAAAGAAAAAAAAAAGATTTTTATTAACATTGATTAAAAGAAAACAAACATTAAATTAAATAGAGTCCATTCTGATTAAAAAAAATACAACTATCCTTTTTCAATTTTCTTTCCCAAGATTCTCTCTGTCTCACTAGGTAAAATGCTTCAGCCTCACGAAGCAGAAAAAAATGGTGGAAACGAAAAATTACAAGTGAAGCTCTCTCACATCTCCTCACCAACTTCCTTACTCTCATTCTCACAAAACACTCTCTCTCATAATAACTCCATTCTCTGCAGTTCCTGTCTCTATCTCTTCAGTAAAACGTGTCAAAACCTAAACTAAACTCTTTCTAATTCGTGAGATCGAATGAACCACGAACAAACAAATCACACAGCAAGCAAAAGGATAACGCTGAAAATTAAAGAAGAAAAAAAAAGCGATAACCAAAATAGAAAGAAAAGAAGAAGGACTCACAATACCGAATCAAATTCCGTAAGCTTTAGCGTCGGTAGAAGGAAGAAAGATATGTTGAAAGCCTTTTTTGTACTCCTCTTCTCTACTCCTTTGCCCTTTTGTCTTGTATTGGTTAAGAAATTTGATTCAGACTTAGTATTTTTTTCTCTAGTTATTGTATTTTTTTTTGCTGTGTAAGTGTGATTTTAGGTGTTTTGTCTGTCTATGTGGTGGCTCTGTTTGAATGTGGTTAGATCTTTTTTGTGGCTGAGTTTTGATGAATAAATAGTAACATATATATGACAAGTTTAGGGTTTGTGTGATTTGAATTGTGAAAACTTGTTGAGGAAGGATAGTGAATCAATCCATTGGGGAACATGTTCGAATGTTTTGTGTTAGTGGTGTAGAGGTATGTTTTTGTGTATAGTGGAGGGAGTATTCTTTGAAAAGAAAAACCGTCTGTTAGTGAAAACAGTGAGGTGGTCCCACTGCAATTCCTGCTATGTAATGGCGAAAGAATGTATTGAATATGTTATAAAATGATAAAATATGTTGAATGGTGAATTGATAAGTGATCATGTTCTTGAAATTGAATGAATTAAAAATGTGTGGATTGAATTTGATTTTTTGAATGAATGAATGGTAACTTTGTTTTTTTATTTCAATTTCATGTGCAAATTGATGGATTTGGAATGATGAACAAATAGTCATGGGGAAAGAAGATTGCATGAATGCTGGGATATGAAGAAACCATGGAGTTACGTGGAAATTAAAAAAAATGTAACAATAATTAAAAAAAATTGGAAGTTTTTTGAACTTAAACACTAGTTTAATATAAATTCCTAATCATATATATAATACTAAAATGCATATAAATGGCATGTATGAATGAATGTTGATCATGTGGATTTGACGAATTTTGAATATATTGCTTTGAAGAATTATGTTTAAAACTTGAACAAAAATGTTATGAAAGAGTGGATTGAAATGAATGATTATGATATGAATTACTTAACATGAATTTTGAAATTGGATGAGAATGTTTATGCATGAAAAATGATTAATTTTGGATATGAACAAGTGACTAGTTAATTTAAAAAACAGAGAATAAATATGAATGAATACTTGAACATAAATATAACTAAAATTGAGAGGGATTTAATGGATGAAAGTTATTTGGTCCATGAGCATGAATAAAAATGGGGACTTAAAATGGGATGAATTTGAAATATTGATTGTATTTTTAGTGATGAGTTTGGAATGTGATCATGGGCTTAAGACTTAGAACTTGAAATATTGAAAATTAGAATTGGAATTTGGAGACAAGAAATTTGAATTAAACTTAAATTAGAATTGAAATTTGGACTAAAAATTTAGAATAAAGCTTAGAAATTGAAAAGAAAACTTGAAATGGAATTGAAAACAAAATTGGAATATAAACTTGAAAATTGAAAATGGAATTAAAAATAAAATTGGAAATAAAATTGACAATTAAATTGAAAGCTTGGAGTGGAATTTTGGCGATTAGACTAACAACACCCCAAAAGAGGAAACTATAGTCACACGATTCATAAGACCACTTTGAAAGAAGAAAAAAAAAGCTTGTTGAAAATCTAAAATACCTAGTATACACAAAGGTACATTAATGAAGAGACAAATGCGTGAATGAAACTTAGGGGTAAAATTTAGGGTGTGACAGTTGCCCCTATTTAAATAATTTCACCAGATGGCGTGAGTGATTGTAATCCTCATGGAATCAGTGTGAAAGGTATTTAAATATAGAAATAACCGGAAATTTTGCCCCTAAATGCAATGTTATGCTGGACTACAAACTATCTAACTTTTTTGTAATTCTTATGCAATGAATGATGATTATGGTATGAATGATTAGAATGAGATATATCGACGACCACAGGCCAAGACTCACTGGGGATGACATACACTGGGGATGACATACACTGGGGATAAAGAAACAAAAACGGGAAGTATTCAAAGTGATAAATCAACAGGTTCAAGTGTAACTGTTGACACTAAGAATAACAAAAGACGGGAACAAAAGGAAATCCAACGCGTTGGATCAACGAACACAGGTAAAGTCAAGTTGACACTTAGGATGACAAGAAAAAAAAATTCAAAGTGACTGCACAGTGGCTCGATTCGACCAGTTGACACTAAGAATACAGATAAAATAAACATTCAAAATGAACGCACAACAGGCCCATGACTGGTTGACACTAAGAATGGAAAGGTAAGATAACATATTCAAAGTAAATGCGCAAAGGATTCATAAACTGCTGACACTGAGAAAAAAACACAATATTTGAAGTGAATGCGCAGCGGCTCGATGCGACCAACTGACACTAAGAATAACAACAAAATAAACATTCAAAGTGAATGTGCAGCGATTCCATGCGACCAACTGAAACAAAGAATGGAAAACATAATATTCGAAGTGAATGCGCAACGGCTCTATGCGACCAACTGACACTAAGAATGGAAAAACATAATATTCGAAGTGAATGCGCAGCGGCTCGATGCGACCAACTGATACTAAGAATAAAGACAAATGAAAAACATTCAAAGTGAATGCGCAGCGGCCATTGCCGGTCAACTGACACTAAGAATGGAAACGACACAATATTCAAAGTGAATGCACAGCGGCTCTATGCAACCAACTGACACTGGAAATGATACAATTCAAAGTGAATGCGCAGCGGCTCTATGCGACCAACTGTCACTGGAAATGATACAATTCAAAATGAATGCACAGCGACTCTATGCGACCAATTGTCACTACGAATAAAGGAATGATAAAAAATAGTACATCCAAAGTGATGGATTAACAGGTTCAAGTGTTATTGCTTACATTAAGGATAGAGCAAAACAAATTCAAAGTGACTGCGCAACAGGTTCAAAACCGATTGACACTGAGAATAACAACAACAAACTTATTCAAAGTGAATGCACAGTGGCTTGATGCGACCAACTGACACCATGAATAACAACGAAATATTCGAAGTGAAAGCGCAATAGGTTCGAGACCTATTGACACTAAGAATAGAAGCCAAGATACACTCAAAGTGAATGCGCAACAGTTTCATGACCAGTCGACACTAAGAATGATAAAGACAAAGTAGTCAAAGTATTCAAAACGGTAAATTTGCATGTTCAAATGTAACTACTGACACTGAGGATAAGGAAGGAAAACACAGTGATTTAGTAGCGGCTCTATGCGACCAACTAACATTGGGAATAGAATGCAAATCACCCAAAGATAGATCAACGGCTCTAAGCGACCGGCTAACGCAAGGAATTAACAACAAAATATGTTGGAGTTTTCAAATAAGATAAAACATCCAACCTCTGGAAATTCCTCCAGGAACCATCAGGAGAAGGTACAAGTATGTGCCAAAATCAAATGGACTTGGATTTTAAGCAACAGGTTTCACGACCCACTTAAAATATTTGTGCCAATGACAATTGGACTTCAAGGAGATATTGGTGGTCATAAAGACAAATACCAACCACAATTAGAATTCCACGGGGGACACCAGCAATTATTGGGGACAAAAACATTGGTAAACCATACTTCGGGTACCAACAACAATGAATTCTCAAATTGAACACTAATGATATCTGGACTTGGAGTTAGTGTTGCACCCCAAAATTTGCCCTCACAATACAAGAATTTGTGTGCTAAGAAGGTTCACAAGACCTTTCATGAGGTTCATGAAGTCTACAAGACACTTTATGAGGTTCACAAGGTTCACAATACTTACAAGACCTTTCATGAGGTTCATAAAGTCTACAAGACACTTTATGAGGTTCACAAGGTTCACAATACTTACAAGACCTTTCAGGAGGTTCATGAAGTCTACAATATACTTTATGAGGTTCACAAGGTTCACAAGACATTTTATGATGGTTCACAAGGTTCACAAAGTTCACAAATAGTCAGAAGATTTGACAATTCCCTCAGACAATGCACCTCCTAAGCAGTGCATCCAAAACTAGGGTTTTAACTTTAATCAGGCTAAATGGACTTCCAAGACTTCAAGTGAGCTTCATAACATCTTATATGTGTTTAAGAACCCCCATGACAAGTTTCAAGACTTTTCTCAAAAGTTTGCTCAGTCAGATGATCAGATAAGTCAAAATCAGTCAAAGCAGTTAAAAAGTCAAACTGAGGTCAACTGTGGTCAAACCAAAGTCAAACTTCATGATTTTTTGCCAACATCAAGTATATTAAGTAAAATTCATCATTTGATCAAGGGTTGATCATGATTCATCAAGGAGATTTCAGATCATCAAGAATCAGGAGTTTCTAAATTAAGTTTCCTCAGGAAAAGTCAACTGAACTTTGACCAGCCATACCTTTCACATGCTTCATCACCAATTTTCCATCCAAAGCTCATTTTGAAGGAAATTGAATTCTCTACAACTTTGTGACTCACAAGCCAAGCCCAAAAATGCTTCATTTGGAAGGTATGAGCTAAGACATTATAGGTCCTTTTGAAAGTCAACAAAAAGTCAACAACTTCAAAAGGGCATAACTTGAGAATGGTAAATGATATGGACATGAAACCAGTGGGGTTGGTTAGAGGACTCTTCAAGCTTTACAAAATGTCCAAGAACACCCTCATAGCATTAAAATTGAAGGATGTGTGCCCTTGCAAAGTTGGGAAATTTTTGGTTGGTTTATGAAGAAAATGGAGGTTTAAAACCAATTTTTTCTAAATGGGTTTGCCATATAATGATCCAATCCATGCAAACACCTCATGCACGACCCAATGACAAGCAATTCTGATTTTTTATATTTTATTTGATATTTATTGGAATTTTATTCATTTTAAATCAAATTAAATCAAAATAAAATCTAAAAATCAAAGTTTGGACATGATTCTTCTTCTAGAAATTCATCAATGTTGTTTAACATGATTGGATCTTGTACAAATTTGTGCTAGACCAGATTGGAATACAAATATTTGATTTTTTCACATTTTTGGATCATGATATTCCTTCACACTCAAGGCATCCAAAGAAGCCCACAAATCCAAAATTTCTTGACCTAATTCAGTCCACTATAAGTATACAACATGAAGCAATACACTAGACACGAATTTCTGGCCTTCAAGTGCATATTCAAGTTTCAAAATTTCACTCAAAAAACTCACTTTCGGATTTTAAGGTAGGGGTGATTTCAAGGTGTTCTAAGGATTGCAATGCATTCTATGAGGTTCATTTAACATGTCTGGATCATAAACAACATCAAAAACACCCTAAATCACATAAACCGAATGGATGTTCATGCCGTGTTTGGTTTTTTTCGATTTCATGGTTTTGTTGTTTCTTAATTGATTTTGGTTGATTAATATTATTTGTTTCATTGTACTGAAGCTTTCTGGACAATTCCATTGGAGTTTCATGGACTGAATCCGCATATGCCATAGTTAGGGTTTGGCCCAAGCTTTTAGGGTTTCTTGATTAAGAACATATAAATGAATTTTGATGCCATAATTGAATTGTACAGGTCACAAGGAGTTTAAGGATGTCCTTAATTTGATAAAATCGTACTGGTTATGTATGGTTTGAAAAACACAGGTTTTGAACGCAAGAAAAGTTGCAGGAAATTTCCCAGGAAATTTCGCAGGAAAACCTGCGAAATCCCAAGGTTGAAGATGATCCCCAGCGCGCCAAATTCTATTTTAAAATTCATTATAATATTTTATTTTATATGGTTTGTATTTTATCAGAGTTGGTGGCTGGCTCAGTTGGTTGTGAACGTGCGCGTATTGCTTGAGGGTCTGGGTTCGATTCCTGGGCCAAACCACATTTTCTTATTTTTTCATTTAATTAGCAGTTTGAATATATTATGAATTGTGATGAGTCCATTGCCAGATGCGCCCTCCCGACTGGAATGGTAAGAGTGTTTGTGTGCTGTGTAAAGGTCCTGGGTTCGATCCCCCCAGGCCTTTTGTTTTGCTCTCTTTTTTCTTTGATTTTTCAGGTTAAACAACAAAACCAATTGAAGGGAATTGCTATCACGCGCGCGCCTGTAGCCCAGTGGTAACTCCTCATTCAGGTACCAGGGAGGTCCTGGGTTCAAATCCAGGCCTCCCAATTTTTTTAAGACCTAGCAATTTTTTTCTATTTTCCTTTTCTTATCTTATTCTTTAAATTTTAATTAATTATTATATTTTCATAAAATAAATTATATATATTTTGTATTGATACTTTATTTTATAAATTATTAATATGTATGTATTATTATTATATATAACTTATTTGTATAATTGAGTTAATATTTAATACTTTTGTATGTAAAACTTGATTTATTTTTATAAACCCTAAAAAATACATTTTTCTAAAACCCTAATTTTCTTTTTACTTAAAATTTAATTTTTAATTTCTTATTTATGAACTTTAATCATGTACATTTTAATATTTGTTTATAATTTAAATCTTGTATATAAATATGTTTAAAATTAAAATTCTTAATTTAATTTTGTTAATGTGGTAATATAAATTGTTTGTAATTTAAATTTTTATAAATAATTTTTAATATATGTTTAAAATTACTAATTTAATTTTTGTAATTATAATTTTATGTTTATAATTAATTTAATTTTTATAATTTGCATATAACTTAAAACTTTATAATAATTAATATAATTGTTCATATTTTCTTATTAATCTTAAATAATTGTTTATATAAAAATTTGATCTTTTAATTATTATAATATTCTTGCTTATTTCATATGATATTTTATTATTACTAACCCCATTTAACTTTGTATTATTTTTTATTATTATTATTTCACTAACCCAATTATTATTATTATTTAATATTTTGCTTATTTATTTAATTTGCTTTTATTATTATTATGTAATTGTTCCTGGATGTAATATTTTAATAATAGTATTTAAATATTTATTTTTATGCTATGGTTAGTAACAATAGGGAGTGTAACATGTTTGTATGTTTAAAATCAATTTAGATCACAAATTTAAAGATAAATATTAAAATTGTACATTCACACACGTAAGTCGATCTTTGATCGCCATCTCACTTCCTTAGGGATACCTCTCAAGTTGCTTAATCAAAAGGTCAAGTAGGGTGTATGAAGCAAAGTCCCTCAAATTCACATCATCTAGTCCCTTAACAGATAAAAGATCAAGTCCCTTTCGAATGTTGCCTTCGTAATGATCTTGTCCCTTTCGAATAAAGATGATAGTCCCTTTGAATTGCTTATACACCCCACAGTTGCCTAATAAACAGATGACCCTTCACTTGTCCCTCACATCCAAGGTAATGACTACCTATTCCTTAATAATAGGGATAGTCTTACCATTTAAAGGATTCAAGAACAGAAAAGACTTAAACTTAGGGTAGGTTCCTCTTAGATACTTGCTCACTCTTCAAAACATTTCAAATACTTCACACATTTTAAACAATTTTCAAAACAAAGGTTTTTTACGCATCCGTACATGGATCATTATGAAACTCTTAAGAAAATTTTTATTCACGCACTTCACATTTCAAAAACATTTTAAAGTGAGCTAAGTAACTAAGAGCCCATGGATAACCATGGATGTAAAGGGTGCTAACACCTTCCCTTTACATAACCTACCCCCCGGACCCAAAAATCTTTTAAAAGGTCTTTCCTGTTCTTTTATGCCTTTCCTTTGGATAAAATAAAAGTCGGTGGCGACTCTTGCTATCCGCAACATAACTAAAGTCAGTTCTCCCACCGTGTTACAGAACTGGCGACTCTGCTGGGGATTAAATTAAAGAGGGGTACCCTTAGGAACTAGATCACTTTAAATTGTTTGCCTTGTTTGCTTTATACTTATCTGTTGGGGTGCTCTTATGTGTGAAAGATCCTAACCCGGATCTAGTGTACCTTAGGTAAATGGCAATAGACCAAGGAAACTGTACGGCGTATACCGATATGGTTGATCTGGTGGCCATAGTTAGTGTGACTTCTTGGTTGGTGCTTATGTTCCTTAAGTCAAGTTGAGGATAATATGAGGCTGCCATATGTTGTCAATGCACTAACTAACTTTTAGAACCCTAGTTATCCCATCTTGGCCTTTAGAAAAGTAGTGAGGTAACCGGCTTTGGTGAAGACTGAAGTTGGTTGATACTCGATACTACACTCATTGAGATCCTAAACTTGGAGGGTTTTGGTTGGCAAGTAAGTTGCCTACTGAACAACCACCCTTGTGAAGGATCAATGATATTGAGATCCTTTAGAACCTGGTTACTTTGTAGGACAGGATGAACCAACTAACTTCAGGGGAGGGTACTTACCTTTGAACCTCATGCAAGCCTTTAAACCTAGGGCTATTGTGTGACTTGTTTGTGTGTGCCACATGTTTGTGACTAAGCATAACATCATGACATCATCATGCATCATAAGCATAGCATTTTCACTAACCATTTCAAGGACCAAAGGATTTATCTTTGTTCTTTGTTGCAGGTCATGGCTTCTGCTCGTAGAAACACCATCAGGATCAACTTTGTGGGCATACCTGCTAAGCTTAAAGAGTTGGTTTCTCAAGTGTCTGATCATTCCCAGTTCATCAAGAGACATGGTCATGGATCTAGTCATCTCAGGGTCCAATGAAGACATGATGAGTGTCCTGTTTCAGTTCTTTGATCCTAAGCACCATTGCTTCACATTCCCTGACTACCAGCTGGTTCCTACCATGGAGGAATTCTCCAAACTTCTGGGTATACCTGTTCTTGATCAAAGACCATTCACAGGCTTGGAAAAAGAGCCTAAACCTGAGGTTATTGCTGCAGCTCTACATCTGAAGAAGTCTGATATTGTTCTAGAAACAAGAAGCGGAGTTAAGGGTATTCTTGCTAAGGTATTAATGGATAAGGCTCAAGTGTTCTTGAAAGCCATGAGCTATGATGCTTTTGAGGAGATCTTAGCCTTGATGATCTATGGCTTAGTGTTGTTCCCCAATCCTGATCAGTTCATAGATGTTCATGCCATCAACATATTTCTGAGTCACAATCCAGTGCCTACATTGCTTTGAGACATCCTACATTCTCTTCATACTCGTACTACAAAGGCAAGAGGAACTCTGATGTGCTGCATACCTTTGCTTTCTAGGTGGTTTATTTCTCACCTTCCTCGCTCAGTAATGAAGAATGAACAAGGGTTCAGGTGGTCTAAAAGGATCATGTCACTCTCTCATTCAGATATCCATTGGTGCTCCAGATCTATGGAGAATGTCATTATCATTGACCGTTGTGGGGAGTTTCCTAATGTGCCACTTCTAGGCATAAGAGGAGGCATCACCTACAACCCCTCTCTAGCTTTACGACAGTTTGGTTACGCTCGGAGTGATGGTCCACACGACATGTTGATTCAGGGCATTGTGTTTGACTACGACAACGATCTTCAAGGTTACCGTCAGAGATTTATACGAGCATGGGGAAAAGTGAACAAGGTTGACAACAAGACTCTGGAGCCTAAGTATACTATTCCTATGGAAGCTTATCTCAGATGGGTGCGATCTCGTGCTCAGACTCTCATGATGCCATATCCTGCTATCCTTCCAATTACCATGGAACCTGTTGCTGAAGGAGATACTGATTATACCATCCTTCACCCAGACATGCCTACTGACATGGAAGACTTACAGAGATCCTGGATCCAGTTGAAGGAGCAAAGGGATACTTTCGAGGCTCATTACAAAGCAAGCCAAGAAAGAATCCTGGAACTAACAAAGCAACTTCACGAGGAACGGAATCTCAACTCATACATCAACACAAAGAGGAAACGTCCATGGGAGACTTAAAACCCCATCTCTTGTATTTATTTCATTTTTTGTAAGCCCAAGAGGCAAAACAGGTTTATTACTAATAAAAGTTTACCTTCTTGTTTGTTTAAGCAAATTTAAATCCTGCGGTCCTTGAAAACGTTGCATATACATTTACATTCCATATCATTGCATCACAGGTTTATTGTGCACAGGTTTCTTATCTTCTCGCTTTTTATTTCAGCAATGGCTCTTGAACAAACAGTTAAGGATCTCCAGGAACAAAATACACAGTTCCAAGAGCTGATCCTGAACTTGTCCAAGGGGCAGGATGAATTGAAGGCACTGCTGGCCAAGAAGACTAAGAAGACTAGAAGGTCAGGAGGCCTGATCAACATGGGAAGAAGGTTCAGAGGTCCTGTCAAGACCAAAGAACAGGTTGAAGATTATGAGTCTGAAGAGTCTGAGAAAGAGGGAGGCAGTCTCCACAACACTATGGGGGACTCTGATTCTGAGGCTAACTACTATCATGAGCCTAATGAGGACAAGTTCAAGATGCTGGTGGATAGAATGGATGCTATGGAATTACAGAAATCTTCTGGGCTGGATTTTGAAGACCTGAGTTTGATATCTGGGGTGGTTATACCCATTGGTTTCAAGGTTCCTACTTTTGTTGTTTATGATGGTGTCTCTTGTCCCAAGCTGCATTTGAGGTCCTATGTCAGGAGAATCCAACCCCATACTGCTGACAAGAAGTTGTGGATCCATTTCTTCCAAGAGAGCTTATCTGGAGCTCAATTGGAATGGTACTATCAGTTGGAGAGTGTCAACATCCGTGATTGGAATGATCTTGCTGAAGCCTTCTATAAGCAGTATCAATACAATGCTGATTTAGCTCCCACTCGCATGCAGCTGCAAAGCATGTCTATGGGTGCTAAAGAAAGTTTCAAGGAGTATGCTCAGAAGTGGAGAGATTTAGCTGGAAGAGTACAACCCCCTTTAACTGACAGGGAGTTGGTTGATATGTTCATGTGTACGCTGAATGGTCATTTTTACAGTCATCTCATTGGAAGCTCATCATCTGGCTTCACTGAGTTGATAATGACAAGAGAGCGCGTGGAAAATGGTATAAAGAGTGGCAAGATTCAAGTGGGTACTTCTTCATCAGGTGCTGCAAAGAAGCCTCCCAGTGGGAAGAAAGAGTCAAATGTTGTTTATGGTCAACCCGATCGTAATAGAAGGCATCAGTCTGTGAGTGCAGTTCACATCTCAAATCCAACTCCTACAACACCAGAGCAGCCATAGGGAAATCAATAGAGGGCTAGAAGGCAGTTCACTAAGATCAGCATGTCAATGGCTCATGCATTGCAACACTTGTTGAAGGCTGAACTTATCACTCTGAAAGATGCTCCTCAGAATCCTAATGTTACCTCTCCCAGGTACAATCCCAATGCACGATGTGCATATCATTCAAATTGTCAGGGACATGATACCAATAGTTGTTGGGTATTGAAGAACAAAATTCAAGATATGATTGAGGCTGGAGAAATTGAGTTTGACCCTCCAGGTACTCCAAATGTGATTACTGCTCCCATGCCAAATCATGAGAAGACTGTCAATGCCATTGATGAAGAATCACATATCTATTCAGTTGCAGAGTTGACCACACCATTGTCTGTTATCAAGAAGAAGTTAGTACAAGCTGGGTTCTTTCCAGGTTGTCGTGAAGATTGTTTGTATTGTACCTATAAGCCGGATAGTTGCTGGAGATTGAGAGATGGAATTCAACGTCTCATGGATAAATACACCATAGTGTTTGAGAGGACTCCATCTTCTGTAGAGAGTATGGTGGATCATATTACTAAAGGTAAGAAGATTGAAGAGGTGGATATGGTTGATAAAGTGCCAGTGAGGATCACTTCCAAAGGTCCTGTTAAAATCACTCATAAGGGTCCAATTAAGATTACTGCTGAAGGCCCTGTGAAGATTGTTGCTGAAGCTAGAGTGGCTCCTCTGGTCATTACCACTCTTGGTCCTATTCCGTATACTTCTGATAAAGCTGTGCCTTGGCATTATGGGTCTGATGTTTATATCCATGGTGTTAAGCAGGAACCCTTAGCTGATATGCCTGTTGATAATATTGCTGGATCTAGTAAGATCACACGAAGCGGAAGGGTTTTCTCTCCTCCAGTTACTTCCAAGAATGCAGTTACTCCAGCTGCTACCTCCACCACTGATGCTCGGGGCAAAGGTCCTGTTATTGAACCTATACCTACTGATGTGCCAGTTGCTGATGATCTCTCTAAGCAGATGGAAGAAGTATTGAAAATCATTCGCAAGAGTGATTATGACATTGTTGAACAATTGGGGCATACTCCCTCCAAGATTTCCATGCTGTCTTTGTTGTTATGTTCTGAGGCTCATGCCAAAGCTTTGATCAAGTTTCTGAAGACTGCTCATGTACCCAATGAAATTTTTGTTGATCAGTTTGAAAATTGTGTTGCCCACTTGACCTATGATAATGGGTTAGGTTTCTCTGATGCTGATTTGACTCCTGCCAAGAGGGATCATAACAGGGCCCTACATATCTCAATTGAATGCAGGGGCACTACCTTGTCACATGTATTGATAGACAATGGTTCCTCTCTGAATGTGCTGCCCAAAGAAGTCCTGAATAAGCTTAGTCCAGAAGATGTTGTGTTGAAACCCAGTAACATAGTGGTGAAGGCTTTTGATGGTTCGAGAAGAGTGGTGCATGGAGAAATTGATCTCCCAATCAAAGTTGGTTCTCAGGTTTTCAATGCTACCTTTTATGTCATGGATATTCATCTGTCGTATTCTTGTTTGCTTGGGCGTCCCTGGATCCATGGGGCAGGTGCTGTAACCTCTACATTACATCAGAAGCTGAGATATCCGGTAGAAGGGAAAGTTGTCACTGTTTACGGAGAAGAAGGATATGTTGTTAGCCATGTGAACACTTTTAAATATCTGGAAGTGGAAGGTGAATATGTTGAAACTCCGTGTCAGACGTTTGAAGTGATTCCTTGGGTTGTTAATGATTATGAAGCTCCTCCTGTTGTCAAGAAAGTTCCTGTGGTCACCAGAGTACCTCCAACAATGGCTTCCCTTAAAGATGCTAGAGCTGTGGTGGATGAAGGTGGTTGTACTATTTGGGGTCAGCTTCTTGATATTCCGTACAAGTCTGACAAATTTGGTTTGGGTTTCACTGCAGAGTCCCAGAAGGTTGTTCGTCGTGCTCGTGTTGTTCGTATCACCAATCAAGGGGTTATGAAGAACCAGATCAATGCTGTGGGTGACTATGATGAAGACTACAACCTGGATGATTGGATTTTTCCTACTGTGGGTGCTGGACTCAATAACTGGAAAGCTGAAGATGTTATTCCTATCTCCTTTAGTCAGGAGTAAATACTATTACTGTGATGTTGCTTTTAAGTTTGTAATTTCTTGAACAATAAAACTCTCAAGCCTTGTGCCTTACCCGGGGCACAATGGTGTGCTTGTTACGGGCTGTCATTTCATTTGCATATTTCATTCAATAAAAATCGGTGGATGTTTCGTTTTCGTAAATATTATGTTCCTTGTCTTTCTTTTATTTTATTTTTTACCTTTATCAGCTATGTGTTCTTACACACACCCACATCACTAAAATGCAGATCCTCATCCACTCTGGATCCTGTTGATAACAGTTCTACTATTGCCAATTATAATTTCGAGAATCCGATCTATCAAACTGAAGACGGAAATGAGGACGATTGTGAAGTACCTGTAGAGCTTGCTAGGTTGTTACAACAAGAAGAGAAAGCTATACAGCCACATGAAGAGCCAGTCGAAGTTGTGAATCTGGGAACTGAAGAAAACATGAAAGAGGTCAAGATAGGGGCTGAATTGGAGGATAGTGTCAAGAGCAGGCTGATTCAGATGTTACGTGACTATGTGGAGATCTTTGCTTGGTCTTATGAAGATATTCCAGGATTGGATACAAATATTGTGGTTCACCGTTTACCAGTGAAAGAATATTGTCGTCCAAAGAAGCAGAAGGTTCGTCGTATGCGTCCTGAAATGTCAGAGAAGATCAAAGCAGAGGTAATGAAACAATTTAATGCAGGATTCTTAGCTGTGACTTCTTATCCTCAATGGGTTGCAAATGTGGTGCCGGTACATAAGAAAGATGGTAAGGTACGTATGTGTGTGGACTACAGGGATTTGAACAAAGCCAGCCCCAAAGATGACTTTCCACTTCCTCATATTGATGTTCTGGTAGACAACACTGCCCAGCATAAGGTATTCTCTTTTATGGATGGTTTCTCTGGTTACAATCAAATCAAGATGGCACCTGAAGATATGGAGAAGACAACATTTGTTACACAGTGGGGCACTTTTTGTTATAAGGTGATGCCATTTGGTTTGAAGAATGCAGGGGCAACATATCAGCGTGCTATGGTGGCTTTGTTTCATGATATGATTCATCATGAGATAGAGGTATATGTGGATGATATGATAGCCAGGTCCCAGAATGAAGAGCAACATCTTGATCATTTGCATAAATTGTTTGAAAGGTTGAAGAAATACAAGTTGAGATTGAACCCAAACAAGTGTACTTTTGGAGTTAGGTCTGGTAAACTCCTGGGTTTCATAGTCAGTGGAAAAGGTATTGAAGTGGATCCTGCAAAAGTGAAAGCTATACGAGAGATGCCTGCTCCCCGTACTGAGAAGGAGGTTAGAGGTTTCTTGGGACGATTGAATTACATTGCAAGATTTATTTCCCAATTAACTGCCATCTGTGAGCCAATCTTCAAGTTGTTGAAGAAAGACCAGGTGATGGAATGGAATGATGAGTGCCAGACTGCCTTTGATGAAATCAAGAGATATTTGCTAGAACCTCCAATTTTGATGCCACCAGTTGATGGAAGACCTTTGATTATGTACTTAACAGTATTAGACAACTCAATGGGGTGTGTATTGGGGCAACATGACGAGTCTGGTCGAAAAGAGCAGGCAATATACTACCTTAGCAAAAAGTTTACCGACTGTGAAACAAGATACTCACTGCTCGAGAAAACTTGCTGCGCTTTGGCATGGGCTGCTCGCCGACTAAGACAGTATATGTTAGCCCATACCACCTTGTTGATTTCAAAGATGGATCCAATCAAGTACATATTCGAGAAACCTGCTCTCTCCGGAAGAATTGCAAGATGGCAAATGATCTTGACAGAATATGACATACAGTATACTACTCAGAAGGCCATTAAAGGAAGTGTTGTGGCTGATCATTTGGCTCATCAAGCAGTGGATGATTATCAGTCAATGAGTTTTGAGTTCCCTGATGAAGATATTATGATTATTACCAAAGAACCTGGACAATATGACGGACCTGAACAAGGATCCCGATGGACCATGGTTTTTGATGGAGCTTCTAATGCTCTTGGTAATGGTGTTGGTGTTGTGATCAGTTCCCCTGAAGGTTGTCATACCCCGATTACTGTCAGACTTTGTTTCTATTGTACCAATAACATGGCTGAGTATGAGGCATGTATCCTGGGTATCAAAGCTGCCATTGATATGAAGATTCAGTTCCTTGATGTGTATGGAGATTCAGCCCTGGTAGTAAGTCAGATTAAAGGAGATTGGGATACCAAGCATGATAATCTCATTCCTTACGGAGAGCATGTGTTGTCTTTAATCCCACATTTTAAAGAGATTACCTTTGGACATATTCTGCGAAGAGAGAATCAGTTGGCAGATGCATTAGCCACCATGGCATCCATGTTTGAGATCAGCTGGGATGATGAGGCTCCCAAGATTACTATTGATAGATTTAAAAAGCCTGCATACTGCAATGAGATTGGTACTGAAGAAGCAGAGGAGAAACTGTGGTTCTATGAAGTGAAAAGATATCTTGAAGCTCGGGAGTTCCCTGAGGGGCATCTGTCAAAGATAGAAAGTTTCTGAGAAGGTTTTCTGCTAAGTTCTTTTTGAGTAATGGGATTTTGTACAAGCGCAATCATGACTCAACTATGCTTCGATGTGTGGATAAGAAGGAAGCAACATAGATTATGGAAGATATGCATGATGGGATCTTTGGCACTCATTCTAGTGGTCATACTATGGCAAAGAAGATATTGAGAGCAGGTTACTATTGGTCTACCATGGAAGCTGATTGTTATCAACACTCCAGAACTTGTCACAAGTGTCAAATCTATGCTGATAAAGTACATATACCTCCATCACCATTGAATGTGTTGACTGCTCCTTGGCCCTTTGCCATGTGGGGCATTGATATGATTGGTGAAATTAAGCCTACTGCTTCTAATGGGCATCGTTTCATCCTGGTTGCTATTGATTACTTCACGAAGTGGGTGGAGGCAGCTTCATTTGCATCTGTTACCAAGAATGTTGTGGCTCGATTTATTAAGAATAATCTCATATGTAGGTATGGCATCCCTGAAAGGATTATCACTGACAATGGCTCTAATCTGAACAACACTATGATTACTGATCTCTGCACGCAGTTCAAGATTAAGCATCATAACTCTTCTCCGTATCGTCCAAAGATGAATGGGGCAGTTGAAGCTACTAATAAGAACATTAAGAAGATTCTACAGAAGATGACTGTGACTTATAAGGATTGGCATGAGATGTTACCATTTGCTCTTCATGGTTATCGTACCACAATACGTACTTCAACAGGGGCAACCCCATTCTCCTTAGTCTATGGTATGGAAGCAGTTCTGCCCATTGAAGTTCAGATTCCCTCCTTAAGAATTATGAAGGATGCAGGCTTGGATGAAGATGAGTGGATTCAGACTCGACTTGACCAGATAAATTTGATTGATGAGAAGAGGTTGGCAGCAGTTTGTCATGGCCAGATGTACCAGAAACGAATGATCAAAGCTTTTAACAAGAAGGTTAAGCCAAAGGTATATCAGGCTGGTGACTTGGTAATCAAGCGTATCATATTACCACAGGGTGATCCTAGGGGCAAGTGGACTCCTACATATGAAGGACCATTTGTAGTCAAGACAGTATTCTCGGGAGGTGCCATGATACTTACTACTATGGATGGTGAAAACTTCCCGCAGCCTGTAAACGCAGACATAGTTAAAAAATACTACGCATAAAGAGAGACCCGCTAGGTTGACTGGCCTAGGCAAAAATAAGGGCATCCCGGCGAACCAAAAGGGTTCGGGCAAAAATTAGGGATATATATAAAAAATGTACACCCGGCAAGTCGAAAACCTGAAAAGGCGGCTTGGGCAAAAAAGGGTATCCCGGTGGATTGAAAACCTGAAAGGGCAATCCAGGCAAAAGTTAGGGATTAAAGCGTATGACTATGTCTCGTTTGGATCACCCATGAAACTGTAACCAGTGGTACTTCTTACTCAAGCTCGAACAGATAAAGCTCAATCCAATCGTTTCCGTTTCAATAGCCGAGGATGAGATACTTGAAGATAATGGAAATAGTAGAATTGAAACTCAATAGGATTATTTCCCACATAGCTGATTTTCTTTGTTTTGTAAAAATTTTATGACAAAGTCCTCTTACTAGGATTTATGTCTCCTTGTACAAACTTACCCATGTATGGGTCACTTTTTTGATATGAATAAAATTCCATCTTTGAATCCTGATTTACTTTTACCCTATTTACATAAGCGAAACGTCCATTGATTGTGTTTGAGTGTATGTATGCTTTTGAATATGATTGATGTTTACCAGAAATGCATGTATGCTTAATATGATTGATGTTTACCAGAAATGCATGAAAATGCAGTAATAGTATTTACTAAGGACGAACGAGGGAAGGATTTCAACGAAGCTTCGCCGGTTCATCTTTACAAGACAGTTACAAATCCCCAGTAGGACAAATCCATCTTCATAAAGTCACATCTCCCCTGGAATTTATATCCATCTCTTTTATCCTCATACGGATATTCGGGAATTTACTTTCCAATAGGAGTACGACGAACGAAGACGGGGGGTTATGTATACCCTACTATCAAACGAAGACGGAAGGTTATGTATACCCTACTATCAAACGAAGACGGAAGGTTATGTATACTATATTATCAAACAAGACGGGAGCGAGTTCCTCATAATCTCCAACAACGAACCGGGATTTATTTTCCCTGGCCAGCAGTTGTTATACGAAGATATTCAGATGCTTCAAGTTACATGGTTCATACATACATCATTTACATCATGACATACATATACATAGATACATAGTACATTACTTAAGTGCATCATATTATACATGCATACATAATGCATAAGCTAATATACAGAATGTTATAATCCTGTTTTTCAGATTAATTCTCCAGCAGACAGATTTCATTAACAACTTGTGATTATCGGGACGTTGTTTATTTTCCTGAAAGCTATCATCATTTCCTCAGAACGTTGTTTACCCTTTGTAAACACCCCAAATTTTCCCTCACCCATTCACACCATGGCTTGTGATCATTTCATAAGCATAAACTCAGTCATAGCATCTCACATCACATTTTTGATTCACTGCATAGATTCAAAGTCATCTGCACCTAGGGTTTGTGATCTGAGCAATCCAAGAGCTTCTTGAGCCACTCCAAAGGTCATCAATCACTTCAAAGGGGTCCATGTGTGTTCAAGTATCATATTATATCCTCTCAAAGTCAAGAATTTCAAAGAATCACAAGAACTGGGGTTGGTATGGAAGCAGAGCCAGGTTTAACTGCACAGATGACCTAGAATTAGGGTTTTGGTTTCAGAGGCCATAACTCCAAGTTTTTTGGTCATTCTTGTTTCTATTGGTCTCTATATGGTATAGGGAGTATGCATGTCAATTTTCATGAAGAAATTCCATGGGGAAGTCATCTGATCAAGAGTTGACTTTTCAAGCAAGCCAGTGCAAAATCAGGGCATCTGAGGCCCTCAATGACCCAACCAAAGGGTGTTCTTCATCATTTTGATTGTATATGATCTTTATTTGATCATGGAAGATGTTGGAAGTTCACAAAATTGAAGAATTTCAAGTCTTTTGCAAAGTTGACTTTTTGGGCAAGTTTGACTTTTAATGAAATTGTCATTTTAGGCAACTTTTTCAACCTTTACTTTTTGATTCAAAAAAGCTTCAAATGGAAAAACTTTGGTCATGAAAGTTGTAGAATGGATCATTCCCTTTTCAAAAAGTAAAAGAACATGACCTAATTCATTTTGGATCAAAAGTTATGGCTTGTCAAAGTTGGCAAAAATCACAAAATTTCAAAGTTTCCACCAAAGAGGCAAAGTTGCAAATTCACTTCTCAAGGCAAATTAAGTCATCAAATGCATTTCTAAACTTCACCACATGATCACACAAGTCCTAAAAGTCAGATTGCACCCAAAGAATCACATGTTTTATGGCTTATGGATCAAGATATTTCATAAAGAACCAAAGGCAAGGCAAGTTGCAAAACTCATCATAAGACACAACCCACTTGCTTGCTAGCCTGCTGAGCCACCCTAGGCATCTCCCCTCATCATGCTGCGCAGGACACACCCTTTGTCCTTGGCTAGAAAGTAGCCCATACTTCTCTTACACCAACTTTGACATTTTGGCAAAAGGACCCATACCAATCAATAAAGCACACATCACTTCATCTGACCAATGGCAATTGTTTATACAAAGAAAAAAGCAAGCCAAAGCAACTACAACACAAGCCTGAAACACTCCATAACTCAGCATTCTCATTTTCACCTTCATGTGCAAGAGCCTTCGAAACTCATCACACAGGCCACAAACATACAAACAAACTTCACAAACCAACTCAACACATCTTCCTGGTCACAAAGCACCCTTCAAAACAGCCTGAAACTCAAAGAATCAAAAACACGATCACCACCTGCCATTGAACAGAACTCCTGCCATCTCTCAAACCAGCCATTGCAAACTTCAAACAAACATTGCAAGCTTCTTAGGGGGATCAATGGAGTGCATTTGAGCCAAAGAAACAGCCAGAAAGCTCCTGAATCGAAAGCTTCAGTTCAGGTAGTCAACTCAAAACTTTTTTCCAGAAACATGTTTTTAAGTTCTTAATAGCTTCTATGCACTCCCCTGATCATGAATATGTGCTTACTTTTGAAAATGGTTGAGAAACCAGGACGTATGCACTGTCTGAAACTTTTGCCCTAAAAAATGTTTTGATTCGATTCGTTTGATTGATGAAGAATAAATGAGATTTGAGTGGGGGTTTGATTTAGTTTGACATGGGGATGATTTCTGGGCTTTTAGTTTTCATTTTAGTGAAGTTTTGAGGATTTTAGAGATTTTCAGGTGAGGTTCCCACCGGAGAAGATGACCGGAAGTCTTCTCCGGCCACCTGAAAACAATTAGGGTTAATCCCTGTAATTAATGCAAGTTTGAATGCTGAGCGTAGGATTAGCTGACCAGGGTTGACTGGCGCGTGTTTTGATGGCCAGGATTTGTCCTTAGAAGTCCTAATCCTCATTAACTTAATTAACCTTGATTAATTAATTCATAAATCAGTTTTAGCCAGGTTTGAATTTCAGCCTTTAGATTGCGCGCGCAGTCAACAAATCCTTCCCCAGTTTCAATCCTGGCCTCTCATTCAGCATACTTCTCATTAATTCAATTTTATTTTCCTTTTTATTCATTTAATTTGTCCATTTAATTTAAAATAGTAAAACAATTTTAAAAATTCTGAAAATTTTTGTACAAACTTTTATTTAATTTCAGAAACCAAAAACATTTTTATTTTTATTTTTTGCATTTTAAAATATTTTTAAATCATTTAAAAGTTTATTTTTAATTAATTAATGAGAATTAATTAATTAAAAATACTTTTAGGTACTTAAAAATCACCAAAAAATTCATGAAACTTTCATAATTATTTAGAAACATTGTCCAACCCTCAAACCAAATTTCTTTTTTGATCTTGATGTCTTTTGAGAATTTTTCATGGAATTAAAATCATTTCAAGGCATTATTTTGATCCAACCTTCAAAAAATCATTTCTGCCTAACCATTGAGAGTTGGACTTTGATTCTTTTTGCATTGCATTTTGTTTAGCATGTAGTTTGTGAGATTAAATTGGCATGATTTGATCTTTCATTTTCAATTTGTTTGGCATTTTTCTTGTTAAGGTACCCTAAAACCCTAGAAATCTTAGGAAATTCATAACCCTAATTAGGTTAAGAGTTGGAACCTCTCCTTTGGGCAGTGAGTTAGTATAGGTTTAGGGTTCCTTTGAATGCATTTTCAATTTTTTATCTTGATGTTTGCTTCTGATTTTGGTTTTTGTTTGTTGCATTGATCATAAACCCTAATTTGGGATTCCATATGCATCCATCTTGCATTTGCTTGCATACCTTGACTTGCCATAGCATTTTGTGCACCCATTTGATTCATTTGACATCCTAAGACATATTGTAAACATGTTTGATCATTGCATCTTTCATTTGCCATGTTGTATGTCATTTGCATTCCATAATCTTTCATGTATGATCAGGGTTCTTAACTTGTTTCATTTGCATCCATAAGCTTGTATGATCATCCCCATGCTTTGTTTCATGTTTACACCATCTCATAGCATCATTATCATCTCATATATGCTTTTGGTTTTGGTTTGCATCATGCCATTTCATTCCATTTTGCATTGCATTGCATTTCTTTCACTAACTTTTCAGGTGGTAAGCAACTTTGAGAAGTGAATTTGCCTTCACTTCTCATAATTTCTTTTCATCTCTCTTATGCATCCATGCTGAATTTTGTTATGTGTTTGAGATTGAGCTTGCTCATTCTTTTTTTCTTCTTACTTTCTTTCCTCAAGGGACTTGTCTTCTTAAATGAAGCAAGTTACTTTGCTTCTCTTTGATCCTTTCATCTGCTTCCTGGTGGTTCTTCTGAAGATTTCTCTTGTAAACCTCACAAACCTTAGGAACAACCAAGCATGACAATGATTAGGGTTTTGATTAGTTCCCCACTTAGTTTCACCTTTGTGTCTCATTGAGTCTTCTCTTCTCACCTCATAATCAGGGACTAAACCCTAAAGGCTTTAAGGCTTTGTGATTAAGCTTGTGCCTGCATCCTTCTCTTAGGATGGAGTGTATAACTTTAATCCTAAGTGTTAAACCCTTAATGTGTTTAAATCCTTTAATCAATTCATCTAATAATCATCAAGACATCAAGCTTGTAACTTGGGCCTTGCATTAGGGTTCTAATTCTTCCTTAATTGGTTAAGAAGGACTAACCCTAGTGTTAATGGACAAGTCCCCCTCAAGTTGTCTTACAAATCATAAAACTCACTTCATCATCTCACCATTAAATAAAATCCACTTAATCAAAGGCATGTTTTGTCATGAGTTTAATCCCTAATCATGGATTAAGTTGAGGAGCTTTCCTCAGCTTAAACTTTCTCATCTATTATCCTTCTATTAGGATGGTGTAATGAGCCTGTTTAATCCCTGATTATGGCTTAATCTCATTACTCAACACTAAACAAAAACAACAAAAACATTTAAATAATCACAAGTAGGTTAATGATCTTAATCCTACACCAAAGGTGATTAAGTGTGAGAAGCTGACTTCACACTTAAGGTATTCTCATTACCCCTAATCAGAGGGAAGATGTGATGAGTTTACTAAATCCATTGGTTTAGGCTTAAGCTCATTAACTTATGACAAACTCTCAAAAGCAATAAAAGACTGAAAACTCAAAAAAACAAACAATAATCGTCTCCTTCGGGATTCTTTTCTCATCATCTTCACTCACAACCGAGAACTAGCTTCTTCCGTCTAATGCAAGACAGTTTGCACCTGAGCCAGACAGGTCATACACTTGAGCATAGACAAGTAAGCAGTTCACAAGTCAATTCATCTTTCAGTCTCTTTGGGTCGAACTACGGTGTTCTGACTTCCTCATTGCACGAGAGGATACGTAGGCATAACTTAACAGTTATCGAACAAAAGTCTCTGTATATCCCCCCCCCCCCTTCTAGCCTTATTCTTTAGCCTCATTATCATGAGCATTTCACTCTTGTTCTTACACTGACACTGTATATATCACACTTTGCACTTCCTTTACACTGACACCTGTACATTTTCTTCCAGCCTCTTTTACACACAAATTGCACTGACACTACCCCTTTAAAACACAAATCTTTTAAGCGTGGATCCCGTCGAGTACGACGGACAATCTGGGTGCTAATACCTTCCCAGGTTGTAACCAACCCCCTTTCTCAGTCTCTCTGGTTTGCGACCGTCTTATCCATATCTTTCCAGGTCTATGCAGCATTACCTTTCCTCCGGGATAAAAATGCCTAGCTGGCGACTCTTTTCATTCCCTGTGAGTTCACTCCTGTGTGTTCTCGCATCCCTTTTTCGCCGACCGTTCGCGTCTGTACCCCATTTGACCCGGCTTCATTTGGCGGGAGCGACAGCTTGGCGACTCTGCTGGGGATCCTTATACTGTAACCAGGGCTTCTGGTTCTTTTTGTGGGTTCCTCCTAGCGCTTGTTTGATTTGTGTTTACTGGGGTGTTATGTGCTATTTGTGCTTGTATTTGTATTTATTTTTGCTTTATGTACAGTTGTTTTATTGCTTTCTTTATAGCTTTATATATCATACTGTCATACTATGCTGGCTGGATCTGTTTTGTTGCTTTGGTGGGTGGGTGTTCTATTGAGAGTTGAGGTCCTATACCTGGGACCTGAGTGACACCTAGGCTAGAGTGGTTCATGTTCTTTCCAATTCCATTTCGGTCTGGTGCGGGAATATGAAACACGGTTCATATATGGGTTTCTTCTTGAGAACTCTGTGCTGCAGATTTCCTGTAGTGCTAGGGTTATCTAGGAAGCCTGCTAAGTCTGGATGACCTTTATTATGACCTTCAGAAACTGAGGTGAATCAGAGGAGGATCTTTTATGGTTATTGTAAACACTGTACCTCCGGGTTAGAAGTGTTTACACTTCTCATAACTGATCCAAGTCTGAGGATCTTTGTTCTAGAACATCACCTGTGAGGGGGTTGGGCTGTTTACAGGTTTGCAGGTACCCTTGACCTCAGCATACCCTGTTACTTTGTTTGATTAAGAGTACTCCATTTTGGAACAGTTCTTGTGATTTTAACCCTGGACATGTGGCTCTTTATTTGAGTCCCCCACCTTGGATACTAGACTTATGAACCTCCATCTGGATTTCTTAAACATACCTGGAGCACTTGATCAGATCCAGCTCAGTCACAAACCCTTGCATATCATTTGCATACATCATCATTGCATCATTTTAACATTTGCTTATTTGTTTTTCAGGGTATCCATCATATTTTGGCTTGGTTTTGACCCCTTTATCAGCATAGACCTATCTTCATCAGTATCTACCTCAGCTATCAGTTACCTGCTTCAGTCACCTACACCACCAGTCTCAGCCTGTCAGTGGTCCATCATCAGTATTATTCTCCATTCTCAGCATCTGTCTCAGCTTTTTCTTCAGCAGCATGGCACCCAAGAAGAGTAATATCTCCTACCATTTCTTTGAACCTGAGTTAGCTGGCATCAGGAAGATCCAGACCCTGATTACTCCAGACCATATACCACTATTCAGAGAACACTATGGAGGCATACTTGATGTGGTTATGGATTTGGACCCTTCACAGAGGAGCCTGATTCATACTTGCCTGCAGTTCTATGATCCCCCTCTGAGGTGTTTCACTTTTCAGGATTTCCAGTTGGGACCTTTATTAGAGGAGTATTCATCATTGGTTGGTATACCTATCAGGGGTGGAGTCCCCTTCAACCCTGAGATGGCTTTTCCAAGTAATGAAGACGTGGCAAAGGCATTGTATCTAGAACCTTGTCTGATTGGGCAGAATATGACTACCAAGGCTGGAGTCTCTGGTCTACATTTGGATTTCTTGACTTCCCAGGCCACCCTGAAGGCCTCCTCGGGAGAATGGAAGGCAGTCTGTGCATTATTGGCCCTGAGCATATATGGGGTCATATTATTTGCAGATGAGCCTAAGTTTGTTAGCAAGAATGCAATCCATCTTTTCATCCTGAGGAACCCAGTGCCCACCTTACTGGGAGATTTCTACTACTCTGTCCACCAGAGGAATGAAAAGCAAAGGGGAAGATTAGTGAGGTGTTGTGCTCCTTTGTTCCATACTTGGCTGCTCAAACATTTGCCAAAGACTGATGCATTCTTGAACCCTCACCAGCAAAGGAACTGGGCTAGAAGACTCACTACTTTGACCTCAGGTGATATCAGGTGGTGCACTCAAAGCACAAAAGGCAGGGACATCATTACTAGTTGTGGGCAATTTCCCAATGTACCTCTGATAGGAGTGAAGGGTTGCATCAACTACAACCCTCTGCTATTCAAAAGACAAATGGGCTATGCATTGGTCCACACTCCCAGAGCACAAGACTTGGCTGAGACTCTTTACTGTGAGATTAAGCCTAATCTAGCTATTGTCAGGCAAGCAGCCTGTGCCTGGGACAATGTCCAAACCAAGGGAATGGCTATTCTGGGAAGATGCAACAATGTGGCCTCAGCACAGTACTATGAGTGGTCCCATGCCAGGGCTCAATTTTCTGGGATGCCCTTCACCATGGAAGATATACCTGGACCATCCTCAGTACCACCTCCTGTCACTGTCAGTTTAGAAGAGTTTGAGAAACTGAAAGAGAGAAATGAGAAGCTGACTCAGGCTCTACAGAAGACCCTCTGGGAGAGGAGTGATGGTCGACTGGACATTGAGAGGTTAGAAAAGCTGAAGGTGGAGCATCTGGCCAGGATTGAAAAGTCAGAGGATTACATCAAGAAGTCTAGAGCAGGAGAGCAGATCTTGAAGAATGCCTGCAAGGAGGCTCAGTTCCAGAAGGCCAGGACTGATTTGTATCTGAAGGAGAGTAAGGCTAGGTGGGTCAGGATCACCGAAGCTCGTACTCTGGAAGATAAAAGGACTCAGGACAAGATTGAGCAGTTAGAGGCTGGTGCCAAGGAGCAACAGGAAGCCCTGCTAGAAGCCCAAAGAGAGATCTCAGAGTTGAAGATTAGAGCTGGTGTGAAGAGGTCAAAGGACCAGAGTCAACACAAGAAGCTAGCTGCAGCTGTTACTACCAGGAATCTCCTCATCAGGAACCTCACAGAGCGTCCAGCTGATCCTGTGACTGAAGCACTTCTAAAGGAAGTTCAGGAGGATGATTTTGGTCTTGGTGTCTGACTTTTGCTTGTTGTTGCTTTCATTCCATGTACTTTTATTTTCTTATATTGTATTTTGACCCCTCAGAGGGCATGATTTGTAAGAAACAAACTATGTATCATTTACTTTTTGTAATATATGTATCAGTTTGCTCTATCTGAGTTTCTTTCAAGCCACATCACAAGCATCTTCATCAAGGGTCTGGAAAGGTCAAAACCAAGTGCCAAGCCGGATACCTTGAAGACAAATAAGCATACTGCATTGCATGCTAACCTTTGTTTGTTTTGTAGGTTTGTTTTGTTTTTGTTGCTAACTCTGTTGTGACTTCAGGAACTATTGCTCGACGTCGGGTGTTCCCACTCAACCGTCCACACAGATATCCAACCCGTAACAACCTTCCGGGTATACAGATGGACCAGGTACAACAGGACCTTACAAAGGTCAGGAACCAAATGGCCAATGAGAGATTGGAAATGAGGAATCAGATGACATAATTTATGGAGGTGATGAATAATATGGCTCAAAGCCAAGAGAGATTAAGAGCACTGGTAGAGAGGCAGAATCAGGAAGACCCCCATCTAGGGACTGCTGGGACAAGCAACAATGAGAGGGTGCAGCCTCATATCAACCCACCTGTATTTGGACCCCACCTTCATCCAGAGATCAACATCCCTGCTAATGTTCAAGGGAATGCTACCACAGGCAGAGTGCTGCAAGAAGACCCCCAGGAAGATCAGTTCACAGTGATGGGAGCTGGGGATGAGGCCTATGACAGGAGGCTGGATGAAATTGCTGAAAAATTAAGGTCCTTGGAGTCTCAAAACTCTTTGGGTTTTGATGTTATGGACATGGGCTTAGTGGACGGGGTCAGGATTCCCCACAAATTTAAACCACCGTGCTTTGAGAAGTACAACGGGACTTCCTGTCCACGGACCCACTTGCAATCCTTTCTGGGGAGGCTGAAGGCATATACCATGGACGAAAAGCTATGGATGTTTTATTTTGAGGATAGCTTAACGGGAGCTTCAAGGGAATGGTACTCTCATCTGACTAGAGCAACCATCAGATGTTGGAAGGACTTGGCTGAGGCCTTCATTAGACAATACCAGTATAATTTGGATATGGCTCCCAACAGGACCCTCCTAATGGGAATGTCACAATCATCTAGAGAAAGCTTCCGAGAGTACGCCCAGAGGTGGAGACAGCTTGCTGCTGCTGTCCAACCACCCATGTCAGAGAGGGAGATGGCTGATATGTTTATGAACACTCTCCAAGGGACATACATTGATAGGCTAGCTGCCTTTTCTTCTACCAGCTTTGCAGATGTAGTCATAGCTGGAGAAAGAATTGAGAGCCTGTTAAAGATGGGCAAAATTTCTGACAACGGTGCCAGCTCATCCAGCAACCCAAGAAAGCCTTTTGTGGGCCCAAGAAGAACTGGTGAGACCAATGCTATCCATGCTAGCAGGGGCAGACCCCAATATGTTCATAGGTCTGTGGCAGCAGTCACCATTCCCGCTCCAATTCATCCACAACCAGCTTATCAACCACAGCAGCAAAATTATCAGCAACAAACTCAGTATCCTCCTCAGAGAAACTACAACAACACCAGCAACAACAATCAGCAAAGACCATTTCAACAGAGACCTTCTCAGGCCAATAGGGTGATCGATCCGATCCCTATGCCTTATGCCAAATTACTGCCACAACTCCTGAAACTCAACCTGGTTGAGCTAAGGACATTGGCACCTCCAGATCCTGCCAGCCTACCCAGAAATTACGACGCCAGCGCCAAATGTGCTTTTCATTCAAATGCACCTGGCCATAGTACAGAAAAGTGTAGAGCCTTACATATGAAGGTACAGGACCTAGTGGATTCCAAGGCCCTAAACTTTGCACCACCACCAAATGTTAACAAGAACCCTATGCCACACCACGGAGGACCCAGAATCAACGCTATTGAAGAAGACAAGCCGTCTTATTTGATAACCAGTGTGGGTCAGATTCGGACACCCTTGGTGGAGATTAAAGCTCAACTCCTTGAATGTCAAATGTTCCCTGGATGTGAGCTAGGATGTGCTTATTGCAACATTTCAGTGAATGGGTGTGATAACTTGAGGGATGGCATAGATGGTCTCATCCAGAGTGGCCTGCTTCAAATCACAACATCAATACCTACCAATCCAGCAATCTCCTTAACAACAGTTCCCGAATCTTCTACAACTGCAACAACCATTGTTCCAAACAACTCTTCAGTTTCGTCAACAAATGCTTCATCCGTTACTTCAATGGATCAAATATCAGCAAACATCCCTTCTACAACTTCAGCACCCCTTCATTCAGAGTCTCCTACAACATCAACAACAAACAATGAAAGCGTCTCAACAGTTACAATTTATTATGATCCTGCAGATAATTCTGCCTACAACTCACAAAATGCCACTCCTATCAGAGCACCAGTCACAATATACTATGATCCACAGACCATCATGGTCCCTTCCGCAGCTGCCATCAGTCCAGTCACTATCACAGTGCCTGGGCCAGTACCTTATGAAAGCAGTAATGCCATCCCTTGGCATTACGGCTCCGATCTATACTGCGAAGGACAGAAAATCACTCTTGAATCATCAACTTCTTCACCACAAATAGACAATGTGGGGGGAGGCGGAGGCTTCACTCGAAGCGGACGTCTCTTTGCCCCGCAAATTCAAAGACCCAGTGCCGAAGCAGAAGCTGCTGCCAAGGCAAAAGGGAAGAGCATGGTGCAAGAATAACAAATTGCTAAAGAAGTTTTGAAAACCCCTTTTGATCAAGAAGTTGATGAATTCATGAGAATCATCAAGAAAAGTGATTACAAGATAGTGGACCAGCTTCACCAGACGCCTTCCAAGATCTCTATTCTATCATTGCTTATGTGCTCCGAGGCTCATCGGAACGCACTACTAAAAGTCTTGCACGCAGCTTATGTGCCAGAAGAGATCACCGTCAATCAGTTGGAAGCTGTGGTTGGAAATGTTAATGCTAGTAACGGACTAGGATTTACCAACACTGATTTGACTACGGAAGGTCGCAATCATAACAAGGCTTTGCACATTACCATGGAATGTAAGGGTGCAGTTCTTTCCCATGTGCTGGTAGACACAGGATCATCCCTCAATGTCTTACCCAAAAAGGCCCTTGTGAAGTTGGAATATGAAGGATTGGCATTATGTCCCAGTAACTTGGTAGTGAGAGCCTTTGACGGCTCTAAGAGATCAGTTCTGGGAGAAATTGAGTTGCCTGTAACGATTGGCCCACAAACTTTCAAAACGACCTTCTACGTGATGGACATTCAGCCTGCCTACAACTGTTTGTTGGGTAGACCATGGATTCATGCCGCTGGCGCAGTTACGTCTACCCTTCACCAGAAGTTAAAATTCGAGTGGGAGGGCCAGGTCGTTACTATTTGTGGAGAGGAGGGTATTTTTGTTAGCCATCTGGCTACATACAAATACATTGAGATGGATGGGGAGATCCACGAAACGATGAGTCAAGGGTTTGAGGCCTTGAACATAAATGAAACATCTGTTGTACCTGGAACCTCAATGACATCTTATTAGCAAGCCCGGAGGGTTGTTGAAGAAGGGACTGCCCAAGGCTGGGGCAAATTGTTGCCTTTGGAGAAGAAAGAGGATAGATTTGGGTTGGGTTACAAACCAACTCAACAAGATCAAGCAGAGGCTGCTAAGGAGCCCAACTTTGTTAGTGGGGGGATGCTCACCCCTGATGCTGTCAACAGCTTGGAAGATGAGTCGGAAGATGACCGCAACCTGGAGAGTTGGATACGTCCAAAGATCCCGGGGAGCAGTATCTCAAACTGGTCTTCCCAGGAAATTATAAGAGTTACTCCTGCAGAGTAATTATTATTTCCTGTATATTTTAAGCATGCATCAAGTCTTGCATCTTGCCTAAGATGACAAGACTCATTTTGTAATCGGGCCATCTGTAATTTTTGTGCAACAAGATTAATCAATGAAATATCAGACATCTTTTGCAAATGAGTCTTTTTCTTTTTCGCTCACTGTTTTCCCATTTTTCTTTTTGTACAAAAAATAAATGGCAATGTTTTCAAAATGTTAACTTCATTTCACTTTTCTAAACAAGATTAAAATCAATCACTAAAATGAACAAACTGAACCCTTGCAGAGAGTGCCTTTCAGACCGCACCGACAACAGCACGGCTATGACTTCGTATGACTTTGACAATCCAATCAATCAAGCTGATGAAGGGGTTGAAGAAGATTACGAGCTCCCTGAAGAGCTAGCCAGATTGTTGAGACAAGAGGAGAAGGTTATCACTCCTCATCGGGAGGAGGTCGAAACGATTAATCTTGGTACGGATGAGGACGTGAAAGAAGTTAAAATCGGGGCCTGCTTACAAGTCTCAGTGAAGAGACAACTGATTGACCTGCTTCAGGAATATGTGGATGTGTTTGCTTGGTCTTATCAAGATATGCCAGGGTTGGACACCAACATTGTTATGCACAAGCTGCCTTTAAGAGAAGAATGCCCACCGGTTAAACAGAAACTACGCCGTACTCGCCCAGACATGGCAATGAAGATCAAAGAAGAGGTGCAAAAGCAATGGGACGCCGGGTTCCTTGCTGTAACTAGCTATCCACCGTGGGTTGCTAATATTGTGCCTGTGCCTAAGAAAGACGGCAAAGTAAGGATGTGTGTTGACTACCGGGATCTGAACAGAGCCAGCCCGAAAGATGACTTCCCATTACCTCACATTGATGTATTGGTGGATAACACGGCTCAGTTCTCGGTATTCTCCTTCATGGACGGATTTTCTGGATACAATCAGATCAAAATGTAACCTGAAGACATGGAGAAGACAACTTTCATCACGCCCTGGGGCACATTCTGTTACAAGGTGATGCCATTCGGACTGAAGAATGCTGGTGCAACATATCAACGGGCTATGGTGACATTATTCCACGATATGATCCATAAAGAAATCGAGTGTTACGTGGATGACATGATTGCCAAGTCCCTCACGGAAGAAGACCACCTGGTAAATCTGTTGAAGCTATTCAAGCGTCTGAGGAAGTACCAACTAAAGCTGAACCCCAACAAGTGCACATTCGGGGTGCGATCTGGTAAGCTGCTGGGCTTTATTGTAAGCGAGAAAGGGATTGAGGTTGACCCTGATAAAGTCAAAGCCATTCAAGAAATGCCTGCACCGAAGTCTGAAAAAGAAGTTCGAGGGTTTTTGGGACGATTGAACTACATCTCACGGTTCATATCTCACCTTACGGCAACCTGTGAACCCTTGTTCAAGCTGCTAAGAAAAGAACAAACGGTCAGGTGGAACGAAGACTGCCAGAAGGCTTTTGACAAGATCAAGGAATACTTGCAAGAACCTCCAATCCTTATGCCTCCAGTTGAAGGAAGACCTCTGATAATGTACTTGACAGTATTAGAAGAGTCGATGGGGTGTGTGCTGGGCCAGCATGACGAGTCTGGTCGAAAAGAGTATGCAATATACTACCTAAGCAAAAAGTTTACCGACTGTGAACAACGTTATTCACTGCTCGAAAAAACTTGCTGTGCTTTAGCGTGGGCTGCTCGCCGACTGAGACAGTATATGCTGACCCACACTACTTTATTGATCTCAAAGATGGATCCAGTTAAGTACATTTTTGAGAAGCCAGCACTTACCGGACGGGTTGCAAGATGGCAAATGATCCTCACAGAATATGACATCCAGTACACTTCTCAGAAAGCCATCAAGGGCAGTGTATTGTCCGAATATCTTGCTGAGCAACCTATTGATGATTACCAGCCTATGAGATTTGACTTCCCTGATGAAGACATCATGTTCATAAAAGCAAAAGATCATGAAGAGCCTGTTCACACCGAAGGGCCTGACCCAGAAGAAGAATGGACTATGATGTTTGATGGGGCTGTTAATATGAATGGTCGCGGTGTTGGTGCAGTACTCATTACGCCTAAGGGAGTTCACATGCCTTTCTTGGCAAAACTCACTTTCAACTGCACTAACAACGAAGCTGAATACGAAGCTTGCATTATGGGTCTTGAGGAAGCCATTGACCTCAGGATCAAGACATTGACTGTGTTCGGAGATTCGGCTCTGGTAGTTAATCAAACCAACGGCAAATGGTACACCCATCAGGATCATCTGATACCTTATAGGGATTATACAAGGAGGTTATTGACTTTCTTTACAACGGTCAAGCTTGAGTATATCCCCCGGGACGAGAATCAGTTTGCAGATGCTCTGGCTACCATTTCATCTATGATCAAAGTTCAAGCTGTCAACTTTGTACCTCAGATTTCAGTGTCCAGACTTGACAGACCAGCATATGTATTTGCAGCAGATATTGTCAAAGATGATAAGCCTTGGTTCCATGACATTAAGTGCTTCTTGGAGGATCAAACATACCCATCTGGGGCATCTTCCAATGATAAGAAGACTTTGAGAAGGCTTGCTGGTAGTTTCTTCCTGAACACTGATGGTTCCCTGTACAAGAGAAACTTTGATATGGTACTCCTCAGATGCGTTGATAGAACAGAAGCAGACTTGTTAATGCACGAGGTGCACGAAGGATCCTTTGGTACCCATGCAGGAGGGCATGCCATGGCCAAGAAGTTGTTGAGATCAGGCTATTACTGGATCACAATGGATGCCGACTGTTGTGCCTATGCCAGAAAATGCCATAAATGCTAGATCTATGCGGATAAAGTACATGTACCTCCCAATCCTTTGAATGTGATGTCTTCACCCTGGCCCTTTGCCATGTGGGGCATTGACATGATTGGCAAGATTGAGCCGACTGCTTCAAACGGCCCCAGATTCATCCTGGTTGCCATTGACTATTTCACCAAGTGGGTCGAAGAAGCTTCCTATGCAAATGTTACAAGGCAAGTGGTAGCCAGATTTCTGAAGAGAGATATCATCTGTCGATACGGAGTTCCCGAGCGAATCATTACTGATAATGGTTCCAACTTAAACAATAAAATGATGGCAGAACTGTGCCGGGACTTCAAGATCCAACACCACAATTCTTCTCCTTACAGGCCAAAGATGAACGGCGCTGTTGAGGCAGCTGTCGCTCCCACCAAATGAAGCCGGGTCAAATGGGGTACAGACGCGAACGGTCGGTGAAAAGAGAAATGAATAGAGTCGCCAGCTAGGCATTTTTATCCCGGAGGAAAGGCAATGCTGCATAGGCCTAGAAAGATATGGATAAGACGGTTGCGAACCAGAGAGACTGAGAAAGGGGGTTGGTTACAACCTGGGAAGGTATTAGCACCCAGATTGTCCGTCGTACTCGACGGGATCCACGCTTAAAAGATTTGTGTTTAAAGGGGTAGTGTCAGTGCAATTTTTGTATAAAATAGCTGGAAAAGAATGCAAGTGTTAGTGTGAAAGAATGTGCAGTGTATAAATGTACAGTGTCAGTGTGAGAACAAGAATGAAGTGCCCAAGATAAAGAGGCTAAAGAATAAAGCTAGAAGGAGGGGGAATATACAGAGACTTTTGTTCGATAACTGTTAAGTTATGCCTACATATCCTCTCGTGCAATGAGGAAGTCAGAACACCGTAGTTCGACCCAAAGAGACTGAAAGATGAATTGACTTGATGAACTGCTTACTTGTCTATGCTCAAGTGTATGACCTGTCTGGCTCAGGTGCAAACTGTCTTGCATTAGACGGAAGAAGCAAGTTCTCGTTTGTGAGTGAATGAGGTGAGAAAAGAATCCCGGAGGAGACGTTTATTGTTTTGTTTTTGAGTTTTCAGTCTTTTATTGCTTTTGAAAGTTTGTCATAAATTAATGAGCTTAAGCCTAAACCAATGGGTTAGTAAACTCATCACATCCTCCCTCTGATTAGGGGTAATGAGAATACCTTAAGTGTGAAGTCAGCTTCTCACACTTAAACACCTTTGATGTAGGATTAAGATCATTAACCTACTTGTGATTATTTAGATGTTTTTGGTGTTTTTGTTTAGTGTTGAGTAATGAGGTTAAGCCATAATCAAGGATTAAACAGACTCATTACACCATCCTAATAGAAGGATAATAGATGAGAATGTTTAAGCTGAGGAAAGCTCCTCAACTTAATCCATGATTAGGGATTAAACTCATGACAAAACATGCCTTTGATTAAGTGGATTTTATTTAATGGTGAGATGATGAAGTGAGTTTTATGATTTGTAAGACAACTTGAGGGGGACTTGTCCATTAACACTAGGGTTAGTCCTTCTTAACCAATTAAGGAAGAATTAGAACCCCAATGCAAGGCCCAAGTTACAAGTGTGATGTCTTGATGATTATTAGATGGATTGATTAAAGGAGTTAAACACATTAAGGGTTTAACACTTAGGATTAAAGTTATACACTCCATCCTAATAGAAGGATGCAGGCATAAGCTTAATCACAAAGCCTTAAAACCTTTAGGGTTTAGTCCCTGATTATGAGATGAGAAGAGAAGACTCAAAGAGACACAAAGGTAAAAACTAAGTGGGGGACTAATCAAAACCCTAATCATTGTCATGCTTGGTTGTTCCTAAGGTTTGTGAGGTTTACAAGAGAAATCTTCAATGGAACCACCAGGAAACAGATGAAAGGAGCAAGGAGAAGCAAAGCAACTTGCTTCATTGAAGAAGACAAGTCACTTGAGGAAAGAAAGTAAGAAGAAGAAGAAAGAGCAAGCTCAATCTCAAACACATAACAAAATGCAGCAAGGATGCATGAAAGAGATGAAAAGAAAATGTGAGAAGTGAAGGCAAATTCACTTCTCAAAGTTACTTACCCCCTGAAAAGTTAGTGAAAAGAATGCAATGCAATGCAACATGAGATGGGATGACATGATACAAATCAAAACCAGAAGCATATATGAGATGATAATGATGTTATGAGATGGTGCAAACATGAAACAAGGCATGAGAATGATCACATGAACAAATGAATGCAAATGAGACAAGTTTAGAACCATGAACATACATGAAAAGTTATGAAATGCAAATGGCATACAACATGGCAAATGCAAGATGCAATGATAAAACATGCTTTTAATATGTCTTAAGATGTCAAATGAATCAAATGGATGCACAAAATGCTATGGCAAGTCAAGGTATGCAAGCAAATGCAAGATGGATGCAAAAGGAAGCTCAAATTAGGGTTTATGATCAATGCATCAAACAAAAACCAAAATCAGAAGCAAACATCAAGATAAAAAAATTGAAAATGAACTCAAAGGAACCCTAAAACTATACTAACTCACTGCCCAAAGGAGAGGTTCCAACTCTTAATCCTAATTTAAGTTATGAATTTCCTAAGTTTTCTAGGGTTTTAGGGTACCTTAACAAGAAAAATGCCAAACAAATGGAAAATGAAAAATCAAATCATGCCAATTTAATCTCACAAACTACATGATATGCTAAACACAATGCAAAAAGAATCAAAGTCCAACTCTCAATGGTTAGGCAGAAATGATTTTTTGAAGTTTGGATCAAAATAATGCCTTGAAATGATTTTAATTCCATGAAAAATTCTCAAAAGACATCAAGATCAAAAAAGAAATTTGGTTTGAGGGTTGAACAATGTTTCTAAATGATTATGAAGGTTTCATGAATTTTTTGGTGATTTTTAAATACCTAAAAGTATTTTTAATTAATTAATTCTCATTAATTAATTAAAAATAAACTTTTAAATGATTTAAAAATATTTTTTAATGCAAAAAATAAAAATGAAAATGTTTTTGGTTTCTGAAATTAAATAAAAGTTTGTACAAAAAAATCTCAGAATTTTTAAAATGATTTTGCTATTTTAAAATAAATGGACAAAAGAAATACAAAATAAATGAATTAAAATTAAAATAAAAGAAAGTAAACGCATTGGACGGATCAGATTGAAACTGGGAGAGAGGCTGTTGACTGCGCGCGCAATCCTAAGGTCCACATTCAAACTGAGTTAATTTCCATTTATGAATTAATTAATCCAGATTAATAAAGTCAACTAGGATTAGGGCAAAATAGAGTGATCCTGGGCGTCCAAATGCGCGCGAGTCAACACATCCAAGGGACCAAATTCAAACTTCATTAAACACAGGGATTAGCCCTAATTATTTTCAGGTGGCCGGAGAAGACCTCCGGTCGTCTTCTCCGGTGGGAACCCCACCTGAAAATCCCTAAAATCTTCAAAACTTCACTAAAACAAAAACTAACAACCCAGAAATCATTCCCACACCTCACTGAATCAAAACCCCCACTCAAATCTCATTTTTTACTCATCAATCAGCTGAATCGAAACCAAACAGTTTTTAGGGCAAAAGTTTCAGACATTGCATACATCCTCATTTTTCACTCATTTTCAAAAGTAAACA
Organism: Lathyrus aphaca; assembly: GCA_963966055.1. Lineage (NCBI taxonomy): Eukaryota > Viridiplantae > Streptophyta > Magnoliopsida > Fabales > Fabaceae > Lathyrus > Lathyrus aphaca. The sequence continues at coordinate 175,575,705 of OZ014525.1, forward strand.
TATATTCATGATCAGGGAAGCATGCAGATTCATTTAGAAACTTAAAACACACGTTCTGGAAAAAAGGTTCATGAAGCTACCTGAGTTTGAAGCTTTTCAGTTTGGAACTTTCAGACCTCTTCTCTTGTGCAAAACTGCTCCTATGACCTCCCTTGTTCTTCTGAAAGGCTTGGAGCAAGTTTATTTTGGATGGCTTGAGAGATTGAACAAGTTCTATTCAGTGCAGTGAGGGAATCGTGTTTTTGATTCTTTGAGTTTCAGGTTGTTTTGAAGGGTGCTTTGTGACCAGGAAGATGTGTTGAGATTGTTTGTGAAGTTGGTTTGTGTGTTTGTGGCCTGTGTGATGAGTTTCGAAAGCTTTTGCTCAAGAGGGTGAAAATGAGAATGCTGAGTTGTGGAGTGCTTCAGGCTTGCTTCTTGTTGTGTTTGGCTTGCATTTGATTAGTATAAAGAATTGTGATTGGTCAGAAGAAGTGACATGTGCTTTATTGATTGGTATGGGTCCTTTTGCAAAAATGTCAAAGTTGGTGTAATAAGGCATGAGCTACTTTCTAGCTAAGTACAAGGAGGGTGTGCTGCGCAGCATGATGTGAGGAAGGGCCTAGGTTGATCAGAAAGCTAGCCAGCAAGTGGATGAGAAGCTATGATGAGTTTTGCAACTTGCCTTGCCTTTGGTTCTTATGAAAGAAACTTGATCCATGGGCCATAAAACATGTGAGTCTTTGGGTGCAATCTGACTTTTAGGACTTGTATGATCATGTGGTGAAGTTTAGAAGTCCATTTGATGACTTAATTGGCCTTGAGAAGTGAATTTGCAACTTTGCCTCTTTGGTGCATGACTTGAAATTTAGTGATTTTTGCCAACTTTGACAAACCATAACTTTTGATCCAAAATGAATTAGGTCATGTTCTTGTACTTATTGAAAAGGGAATGATCTATTCTACAACTTTCATGACCAAAGTTTTTTTCATTTGAAGCTTTTTTGAATCAAAAAGTAAGGGTTGAAAAGTTGCCTAAAATGACAAATTCATTAAAAGTCAAACTTGCCCAAAAAGTCAACTTTGCAAAATACTTGAAATTCTTCAATTTTGTGAACTTCCAATGTCTTCCATGATCAAATAAAGATCATATACAATCAAAATGATGAAGAACACCCTTTGGTTGGGTCATTTGGGGCCTCAGATGCCCTGATTTTGTACTGACTTGCTTGAAAAGTCAACTCTTGATCAGATGACTTCCCCATTGAATTTCTTCATGAAAATTGATATGCATGATCCCTATACTATATAGAGACCAATAGAAACAAGAATGACCAAAAAATTTGGAGTTATGGCCTCTGAAACCAAAACCCTAATTTTAGGTCATCTGTGCAGTCAAGCCTGGCTCTGCTTCCATACCAATCCCAGTTCTTGTGATTTTTTTGACATTCTTGACTTTGAGAGGATATAATATGATGTTTGAACACACATGGACCCCTTTGAAGTGATTGATGGCCTTTGGAGTGGCTCAAGAAGCTCTTGGATAGCTCAGATCACAAACCCTAGATGCAGATGACTTTAAACCAATGCAATGAATCAAAAATGTGGTGTGAGATGCTATGATTGTGTTTATGCATATGAAATGGTCACAAGCCATGGTGTGAATGGGTGAGGGAAAATTTGGGGTGTTTACAGCTGCCCCTATTCAAACATGAGTTAGCTGTGCAGGATGTAAGCTAAGGCTTAACACGCAAACAAGATAACTTGTGGTTGAATACCAAAGACAGTCCAAAATTTGCACTCACAGAATGAAGAAGAAAATGGATATAGATTGTAAAGGAAAATAAAGTATATTGTAAAGTATGGGCGACGGAGGACGACCGTCGAGCAGGGGACGACTGCTGGGTAAAGAGCAATGACGGGGACGGCCGACATGCTGGTAAAGGTGTGGGAAATAAAGCGATGACAGGGACGGCCGACATGCTGGGGATAAAAGGGATCATGATGGGGACGGCCATCAAGATAAAGTTGTAAGATTCTCTGAGGATTAAATGAAACATGACGGGGACGGCCATCAAGTTCATAAAGCAAAGTAACCAATGATGGGGACGGCCATCGGGCTAAAAAGAAAAGGGACCACGACGGGGACGGCCATCGGGTTAAAGAATAAATGAAATAAACAGATGATGAGGTACGGTCATCAAAGGTGAAGGACGATCACCTAGCAGGGGACGGCTGCTCTGTAAGGGTTAAGATGAGGGACGGTCATCGAAGGTGGAGGACGACCACTTGGCAGGGTACGGCTGCCGAAAATATCGCGACATAGGACGAATGCCGGATCAAAGATCAACGATGGGGACGGCCATCGGATGAGCATGATGGAGGACGACCATCAAGAGGTGGAGGACGACCACCTAGCAGGGGACGGCTGCTCTCAAGGTTTATCATGACATAGGACGAATGTCAGATAACCAAAATCAACAATAGGGACGGCCATTGGATAAAATGATGAAGGACGATCATCAAGAGGTGGAGAACGACCACCTAGCAGGGGACGGCTGCTAAATATCACGATACAGGACGAGTGTCGGATAGAAAATCAACGATGGGGACGGCCATCGGGTGAGCATGATGAAGGACGATCATCAAGAGGTGGAGGACGACCACCTAGCAGGGGACGGCTGCTCTCAAGGTTTATCATGACATAGGACGAATGTCAGATAAAAGAAAATCGCTTTGTGGGAGATCTACTGGGGAATAGCAAACACTGACGAGTGTTTACATCCAAAAACAAAAAGTATAAGTGTTTAGATGTGTATAGATTTAAAGATGCGGACGATGATTCTTAAGACTATGATACAGACGAGTATCAGGTAGAAACAAATACTGACACGTGTTCAGAGATGATGATACGGACGAGTATCAACTGGTTAACAAAGAACACGGATGAGTGTTGAATCTAAAGGGACTCTTCTGGGGAGTAGTAGACACAGACGAGTGTCTATATTCAAGAAGACAAAAGTGTTTGACACGTGTATGGATTAAAGATGCGGACGAGCATCCTTAAGACTATGATACGGACGAGTATCAGGTAGAAACAAACGCTTGACGCATGTTCTGAGATGATGGTACAGACGAGTACCAACGGGTTAACAGAGAACACGGACGGGTGTCGAACCTGCGGGGATATAAAAGGTGTATACAGGATACGGACGAGTATCTGTATAAGTAGAAAAGCATGAGTGGTGTATATGAGTGTCCAACCTGCTGGGGGGAGCGACACGGACGAGTGTCGAAAGGAGAAAAGTATAGTATAAACAAGTATCTGGTATACAAAGTGTTTATAATACTGTGCTGGGAAAATGACATGGACAGACGTCGAGGAAATGTATATATAAGTACATGTGAGTGCAAAGAGGATGTCTTTGGCTTTCTGCTGGGGATATGACACGGACGGGTGCCACAAGGAGTATGTATTTGTATTGGTGAATGTGAGGCAACTGCTTTTGCTGGAGAATCCGGGGAGTATTCTGTATATTGTTGATGGATTGTTAATATTCACAAGTGCTTGATTCAAGACATGGCTTATGATTATGCAATATGTTTGACTTCTGCCGTAATGCTCCGTATTCAACGGAATGCTACGCTTTGTGGGTGAATATGATGCGAATTCCATGATTATGCAAAGATACCAATCCGGGATTCGGATCCCGTTGTTGTGAAGATCTCTGGTTGATCCGTTTGAAGTGGACATCCCAGCTGGGGATGAGATCATTGGTAGATCTGATAAGATGTATCTGCTTGGGGAAATGGGTCGATGATAGACCTATTCCAGTAAATGAGGGACCCAGTTGGGGTTTGTAGAAGCTTTCGTCGCTCTGTTGTGATTCCCTCGCGTGTTGCTCTTCTGGATAGAGGCTGAAACTCTGTGGGGAGATGGTTCCCAGGCTTTTTGTATTTGGATGAGGAGGAGTAACGGATGGCAACTCAGCTGGGGAGAAAATAACAAGTGGCAACTCAGCTGGGGAGCAAGCACTTGGGTGCTAAGACTGAGTGAGTGTTGATTTTCCAGCTTGCTGGGATGAAGCTTTCATGCCCCATGTCGCGCTTTTGAATACCTGCAATCCTGCAAAGACAGAGAAACGCACAAGTAATCCCGAGGCATCCCTTACCGGATTCCGTCATAGGAGTGAGATACTCCCGAGAATAAGTATATTTCCTGCAAGCACGTAGTTTTTATTTTCTGAGGATAAGCATCTGTATTCATGCAATCAGTATTTTAAAGATATCAGACATTTTTGCAAATAAAATGAAGTGTACGAGGTGAAACTTGACTGAAAATCTGATTTTATTAATTCGTATGCCCTGAATTGGCAAGATACAGTCAAAGAAACATATCTCCTGAAATGAGGAGATTGTTACAAATTGAGAAACAAAATGTTGGCAATGTTGACGACGCTTCAAGGAGCTTCCCCTCTTGCTATGACTCGTATGACTTTTGACGTTCTTCTCGTCTTACTTTCTGAAGAAGGCTGATTCTGACAGAAGCTTGGTCCTTTTGAAGCTTAACTGGTTGTGAGTGATACAGACGAATTCAGAATGCAGTTGTTCGCTTGTTCCCTTATTTTGCATGGATCGCCCTTTCGGGTTTTCAATCCATCGGGATACCCATTTTTGCCTGAGTTGTCCAATGCAGCTTTTCAACTTAGCGGGTGTACATTTTTTGTTTATTTCCCTTATTTTTGCCCAAGTCTTTTATTCTGTTTTTGACTTGCCGGGATGCCCTATTTTTGCCTGGACTTACATTCTGTTTTTATGTCCAGCGGGTCATTTTTACGCGAAGTATTTTTTTAACTGCATCTGAATTCACAGGGGACAGGAAATCTTCACCATCCATAGTGTTGAGCATCAGTGCTCCGCCAGAGAAAACTTTCTTTACTACAAATGGTCCTTCATAGTTCGGAGTCCACTTGCCCCTGTGATCTGTATGAGGAGGGAGGATTCTTTTCAGCACAAGATCTCCTACTTGGTACTCTCGGTGCCTGACTTTCTGATCGAAGGCTCTCTTCATTCTCTTCTGATACAACTGCCCATGACAAATTGCAGCCAATCTTTTCTCTTCAATCAGACTCAGTTGTTCGTATCGGGATCGAACCCATTCTGCTTCGTTCAGCTTAACATCCATCAGTACTCGCAAGGAGGGTAATTCAACTTCAACAGGTAGGACTGCCTCCATACCATACACAAGCTGATACGGTGTTGCCCCAGTGGATGTTCTGATTAACGTGCGGTACCCATGCAAGGCAAACGGTAGCATCTCATGGCAGTCTTTGTAGGTGACCACCATCTTCTGCACAATCTTCTTAATATTCTTGTTAGCTGCCTCCACAACGCCGTTCATCTTTGGCCTGTAAGGAGAAGAATTGTGGTGTTGGATCTTGAAGTCCCGACATAGCTCAGCCATCATTTTATTGTTTAGATTGGAACCATTATCAGTAATGATTCGCTCGGGAACTCCGTATCGACAGATGATGTCTCTTTTCAGAAATCTGGCTACCACTTGTCTTGTAACATTGGCATAAGAAACTGCTTCAACCCACTTGGTAAAATAGTCAATGGCTACCAGGATGAATCTGTGGCCATTTGAAGCAGTAGGCTCAATTTTTCCAATCATATCAATACCCCACATAGCAAAGGGCCATGGTGAAGACATTACATTCAAAGGATTGGGAGGCACATGCACCTTATCCGCATAAATCTGGCATTTATGGCATTTTCTGGCATAGGCACAACAGTCAGCATCCATTGTGATCCAGTAATAGCCTGATCTTAGCAACTTCTTGGCCATGGCATGCCCTCCTGCATGGGTACCAAAGGATCCTTCGTGCACCTCGTGCATTAGCAAATCTGCTTCTGTTCTATCAACGCATCTGAGGAGTACCATATCAAAGTTTCTCTTGTACAGGGAACCATCAGTGTTCAGAAAGAAACTACCAGCAAGCCTTCTCAAAGTCTTCTTATCATTGGAAGATACCCCAGATGGGTATGTTTGATCCTCCAAGAAGCACTTAATGTCATGGAACCAAGGCTTATCATCTTTGACAATATCTGCTGCAAATACATATGCTGGTCTGTCAAGTCTGGACACTGAGATCTGAGGTACAAAGTTGGCAGCTTGCACTTTGATCATGGATGAAATGGTAGCCAGAGCATCTGCAAACTGATTCTCGTCCCGAGGGATATACTCAAGCTTGACTGTCGTGAAGAAAGTCAATAACCTTCTTGTATAATCCCTGTAAGGTATCAGATGATCCTGGTGGGTGTACCACTTGCCGTTGGTTTGATTAACTACCAGATTTGAATCCCCGAATACAGTTAAAGTCTTGATCCTGAGGTCAATGGCTTCCTCAAGACCCATAATGCAAGCTTCGTATTCAGCTTCGTTGTTAGTGCAGTTGAAAGTGAGTTTTGCCGAGAAAGGCATGTGAACTCCTTTAGGTGTAATAAGTACTGCACCAACACCACGACCATTCATGTTAACAGCCCCATCAAACATCATAGTCCATTCCTCTTCCGGGTCAGGCCCTTCAGTGTGAATAGGCCCTTCATGATCTCTTGCTTTAATGAACATGATGTCCTCATCGGGGAAGTCAAATCTCATAGGCTGGTAATCATCAATTGGTTGCTCAGCAAGATATTCAGACAATACACTGCCCTTGATGGCTTTCTGAGATGTGTATTGAATGTGATATTCCGTGAGAATCATTTGCCATCTTGCAACCCGTCCGGTAAGAGCTGGCTTCTCAAAAATGTACTTAACTGGGTCCATTTTTGAAATCAATAAAGTGGTGTGAGTCAACATATACTGTCTCAGTCGGCGAGCAGCCCACGCTAAAGCACAGCAAGTTTTCTCGAGCAGTGAATAACGTTGTTCACAGTCGGTAAACTTTTTGCTCAGGTAGTATATTGCATACTCTTTTCGACCAGACTCGTCATGCTGGCCCAACACACACCCCATTGACTCTTCTAATACTGTCAAGTACATTATCAGAGGTCTTCCTTCGACTGGAGGCATAAGGATTGGAGGTTCTTGCAAGTATTCCTTGATCTTGTCAAAAGCCTTCTGGCAGTCTTCGTTCCACCTGACCGTCTGTTCTTTTCTTAGCAGTTTGAACAAAGGTTCACAGGTTGTTGTAAGGTGAGATATGAACCGTGAAATGTAGTTCAATCGGCCTAAGAACCCTCGAACTTCTTTTTCTGACTTTGGTGCAGGCATTTCTTGAATGGCTTTGACTTTATCAGGGTCAACTTCAATCCCTTTCTCGCTTACAATAAAGCCCAGCAGCTTACCAGATCGCACCCCGAATGTGCACTTGTTGGGGTTCAGCTTCAATTGATACTTCCTCAGACGCTTGAATAGCTTCAACAGATTTACCAGGTGGTCTTCTTCTGTGAGGGACTTGGCAATCATGTCATCCACATAACACTCGATTTCTTTATGGATCATATCGTGGAATAATGTTACCATAGCCCGTTGATATGTTGCACCAGCATTCTTCAGTCCGAATGGCATCACCTTGTAACAGAACGTGCCCCAGGGTGTGATGAAAGTTGTCTTCTCCATGTCTTCAGGTGACATTTTGATTTGGTTGTATCCTGAAAATCCGTCCATGAAGGAGAATACCGAGAACTGAGCCGTATTATCCACCAATACATCAATGTTAGGTAATGGGAAATCATCTTTCGGGCTGGCTCTGTTCAGGTCCCGGTAGTCAATGCACATTCTTACTTTGCCGTCTTTCTTAGGCACAGGTACTATATTAGAAACCCACGGTGGATAGCTAGTTACAGCAAGGAACCCGGCGTCCCACTGCTTTTGTACCTCTTCTTTGATCTTCATTGCCATGTCCGGGCGAGTACGGCGCAGTTTCTGTTTAACCGGTGGGCATTCTTCCCTTAAAGGCAGCTTGTGCATAACAATATCGGTGTCCAACCCTGGCATATCCTGGTAAGACCAAGAAAACACGTCCACATATTCTTGAAGCAGGTCAATCAGTTGTTTCTTCACTGAGTCTTGTAAGCAGGCCCCGATTTTAACTTCTTTCACCTCTTCATCTGTACCAAGATTAATCGTTTCTACCTCCTCCTGATGAGGAGTGATAACCTTTTCCTCTTGTCTCAACAATCTGGCTAGCTCTTCAGGAAGCTCGTAATCTTCTTCAACCCCTTCATCAGCTTGATTGATCGGATTGTCAGAGTCATACGAAGTCATAGCCGTGCTGTTGTCGGTGCGGTCTGGAAGGCACTCTCTACAAGGGTTCAGTTTGTTCATTTTAGTGATTGATTTTAATCTTGTTTAGAAAAGTGGAATAAAGTTGTCATTTTGAAAACATTGCCATTTATTTTTGTACAAAAAGAAAAAACGAAAAAAACAGTGAGCGGAAAAGAAAAGACTCATTTGCAAAAGATGTCTGATATTTCATTAATTAATCTTGTTGCACAAAAATTACAGATGGCCCGATTACAAAATGAGTCTTGTCATCTTGGGCGAGATGCAAGACTTGATGCATGCTTAAAATATACAGGAAATAATAATTACTCTGCAGGAGTAACCCTTATAATTTCCTGGGAAGACCAGTTTGAGATACGACCCCCCGGGATCCTTGGACGAATCCAACTTTCCAGGTTGCGTTCATCTTCCGACTCATCTTCCAAGTTGTTGACAGCATCAGGGGTGAGCATCCCCCCACTAACAAAGTTGGGCTCCTTAGCAGCCTCTGCTTGATCTTGTTGAGTTGGTTTGTAACCCAACCCAAATCTATCTTCTTTCTTCTCCACAGGCAACAGTTTGCCCCAGCCTTGAGCATTCCCTTCTTCCACAACCCTCCGGGCTTGCTTGTAGGATGTCATGGAAGTCCCAAATACATCAGATGTTTCATTAACATTCAGGGCCTCAAACCCTTGACTCATCGTTTCGTGGATCTCCCCATCCATCTCAATGTATTTGTATGTAGCCAGATGGCTGACAAAAATATCTTCCTCTCCACAAATAGTAACGACTTGGCCCTCCCACTCGAATTTTAACTTCTGGTGAAGGGTAGACGTAACTGCGCCAGCGGCATGAATCCATGGTCTACCCAACAAACAGCTGTAGGCAGGCTGAATGTCCATCACGTAGAAAGTCGTTTTGAAAGTTTGTGGGCCAATCGTTACAGGCAACTTAATTTCCCCCAGAACTGATCTCTTAGAGCCGTCAAAGGCTCTTACTACCAAGTTACTGGGTCGTAATGCCAATCCTTCATACTCCAGCTTCACAAGGGCTTTTTTAGGCAAGACATTGAGGGATGACCCTGTGTCTACCAGTACATGTGAAAGAACTGCACCCTTACATTCCATGGTAATGTGCAAAGCCTTGTTATGATTGCGGCCTTCCGAAGTCAAATCAGTGTTGGTAAATCCTAGTCTATTACTAGCATTAACATTTCCAACCACAGCTTCCAACTGATTGACGGTGATCTCTTCTGGCACATAAGCTGCGTGCAAGACTTTTAGTAGTGCGTTCCGATGAGCCTCGGAGCACATAAGCAATGATAGAATGGAGATCTTGGAAGGTGTCTGGTGAAGCTGGTCCACTATCTTGTAATCACTTTTCTTGATGATTCTCATGAATTCATCAACTTCTTGATCAAAAGGTGTTTTCAAAGCTTCTTTAACAATATGCTCTTCTTGCACCATGCTCTTCCCTTTTGCCTTGGCAGCAGCTTCTGCTTCAGCAGTGGGTCTTTGAATTTGTGGGGCAAAGAGACGTCCGCTTCGAGTGAAGCCTCCGCCTCCCCCCACATTGTCTATTTGTGGTGAAGAAGTTGATGATTCGAGAGTGATTTTCTGTCCTTCGCAGTATAGATCGGAGCCGTAATGCCAAGGGATGGCATTATTGCTTTCATAAGGTACTGGCCCAGGCACTGTGATAGTGACTGGACTGATGGCAGCTGCAGAAGGGACCATGATAGTTTGTGGATCATAGTATATTGTGACTGGTGCTCTGATAGGAGTGGCATTTTGTGAGTTGTAGGCAGAATCATTTGCAGGGTCATAATAAATTGTAACTGTTGAGACATTTGCTGTTGATGTTGTAGGAGACATTGTTGGAAGGATGGGTGTTGTTGTTGTAGGAGACTCTGAATGAAGGGGTGCTGAAGTTGTAGAAGGGATGTTTGTTGATATCTGGTCCGTTGAAGTAACAAATGAAGCATTTGTTGATGAGATTGAAGAGTTGTTTGGAACAATGGTTGTTGCAGTTGTAGAAGACTCGGGAACTGTTGTTAAGGAGATTGCTGGATTGGTAGGAATTGATGTTGTGATTTGAAGCAGGCCACTCTGGATGAGACCATCTATGCCATCCCTCAAGTTATCACAACCATTCACTGAAATGTTGCAATAAGCACACCCTAGCTCACATCCCGGGAATATTTGACATTCAAGGAGTTGAGCTTTAATCTCCACCAAGGGTGTCCGAATCTGACCCACACTGGTTATCAAGTAAGACGGCTTGTCTTCTTCAATAGCATTGATTCGGGGTCCCCCGTGGTGTGGCATAGGGTTTTTGTTAACATTTGGTGGTGGTGCAAAGTTTAGAGCTTTGGAATCTACCAGGTCTTGTACCTTCATGTGCAAAGCTCTGCACTTCTCTGTACTGTGGCCAGGTGCATTCGAGTGAAAAGCACATCTGGCGCTGGCGTCATAATTTCTGGGCAGACTGGCAGGATCTGGAGGTGCCAATGTCCTTAGCTCAACCAGGTTGAGTTTTAGGAGTTGTGGCAGTAATGTGGCATAGGGCATGGGAATCGGATCGATCACCCTATTGGCCTGAGATGGCCTCTGTTGATATGGTCTTTGCTGATTGTTGTTGTTGGTGTTGTTGTTGTTATAATTTCTCTGAGGAGGATACTGAGTTTGTTGCTGGTAATTTTGTTGTTGTGGTTGATAAGCTGGTTGTGGATGAATTAGAGCGGGAATGGTGACTGCTGCCACAGACCTATGAACATATTGGGGTCTGCTCCTGCTGGTATGGATAGCATTGGTTTCACCAGTTCTTCTTGGGCCTACAAAAGGCTTTCTTGGGTTGCTGGACGAGCTTGCACCGTTGTCAGAAATTTTACCCATCTTTAATAGGCTCTCAATTCTCTCTCCAGCTATAACAACATCTGCAAAGCTGGTAGAAGAAAAGGCAGCTAGCCTATCAATGTATGTCCCTTGGAGGGTGTTCATAAACATATCAGCCATCTCCCTCTCTGACATGGGTGGCTGGACGGCAGCAGCAAGCTGTCTCCATCTCTGGGTGTACTCCCGAAAGCTTTCCCTGGATGACTGTGACATTCCCATCAGGAGGGTCCTGTTGGGTGCCATATCCAAATTGTACTGGTACTGTCTTATGAAGGCCTCTGCCAAGTCCTTCCAACATCTGATGGTTGCTCTAGTCAGATGAGAGTACCATTCCCTTGAAGCTCCTGTTAAGATATCCTCAAAATAAAACATCCATAGCTTTTCGTCCATGGTATATGCCTTCAGCCTCCCCAGAAAGGATTGCAAGTGGGTCCGTGGGCAGGAAGTCCCGTTGTACTTCTCAAAGCACGGTGGTTTAAATTTGTGGGGAATCCTGACCCCGTCCACTAAGCCCATGTCCATAACATCAAAGCCCAGAGAATTCTGGGACTCCAGGGATCTTAGTTTCTCAGCAATCTCATCTAGCCTTCTGTCATAGGCTTCCTCCCCAGCTCCCATCACTGTGAACTGATCTTCCTGGGGGTCTTCTTGCAGTACTCTACCTGCAGTGGCAGTCCCTTGCACATTAACAGGGATGTTGATCTCTGGATGAAGGTGGGGTCCATAGACCGGAGGATTAGCATGAGGTTGAACTCTCTCATTATTGCTTGTCCCAGCAGTCCCTAGATGGGGGTCTTCTTGATTCTGCCTCTCTACCATTGCTCTTAATCTCTCTTGGCTTTGAGCCATATTATTCATCACCTCCATAAATTGTGTCATCTGAGCCCTCATTTCCAATCTCTCATTGGCCATTTGGTTCCTGACCTCTGTAAGGTCCTGTTGTACCTGGTCCATCTGTATACCCGGAAGGTTGTTACGGGTTGGATATCTGTGTGGACGGTTGAGTGGAAACACCCGGCGTTGAGCAATAGTTCCTGAAGTCACAACAGAGTTAGTAACAATAAAACAAAAACCTACAAAACAAAACAAAAGGTTAGTATGCAATGCAGTATGCTTATTTGTTTCCAAGGTATCCGGCTTGGCACTTGGTTTTGACCTTTCTAGACCCCTGAAGAAGACGCTTTTGATGTTGCTTGAAGAATTCAGATAAAACAAACCAACACATATATTACAAAAAGTAACTGGTACATAGTTTGTTCCTTTTTACAATACAAGCCCTCTGAGGGGTCAAAATACAACATAAGAAAATAAAAGTACATGAAATGAAAGCAACAACAAGCAAAAATCAAACACCAAGACCAAACTCATCCTCCTGAACTTCCTTGAGAAGTGCTTCAGTCACAGGATCAGCTGGACGCTCTGTAAGGTTCCTGATGAGAAGATTCCTGGTAGTAACAGCTGCAGCTAGCTTCTTGTGTTGACTCTGGTCCTTTGATCTCTTCACACCAGCTCTAATCTTCAACTCTGAGATCTCTCTCTGGGCTGCTGCCAGGGCTTCCTGTTGCTCTTTTGCATTAGCCTCCAGCTGCTCAATCTTGTCCTGAGTCCTTTTATCCTCCTGAGTACGAGCTTCGGTGATCCTGACCCACCTAGCTTGACTCTCCTTCAGATACAAATCAGTCCTGGCCTTTTGGAACTGGGCTTCTTTGCAGGCATTCTTCAAGATCTGCTCTCCAGCCCTTGACTTCTTGATATAGTCCTCTGACTTCTCAATTCTGGCTAGATGCTCCACTTTTAGCTTTTCTAACCTTTCAATGTCCAAGCGACCATCACTCCTCTCCCAGAGGGTCTTCTGTAGAGCCTGAGTCAGTTTCTCATTTCTCTCTTTCAATTTCTCAAACTCCTCTAAGCTGACAGTTACTGGAGGTGGTGCTGTGGAGGGCCCAGGCACATCTTCAATGGTAAAGGGCATCCCAGTAATTTGAGCCCTGGCATGAGACCACTCATAGTACTGAGCTGAGGCCACATTGTTGCATCTCCCCAAAATGGTTACCCCTTTAGTCTGGACATTGTCCCAAGCCCAGGATGCTTGCCTGACAATGGCCAGATTAGGCTTGATCTCACAATAAAGGGTCTCAGCTAGATCTTGTGCTCTAGGAGGGTGGACCAATGCATAGCCCAGTTGTCTTTTGAATAGCAGAGGGTTGTAGTTGATGCAACCCTTCACCCCAATCAGAGGCACATTGGGAAACTGCCCACAACTTGTAATGATGTCCCTGCCCTTAGTACTCTGAGTGCACCACCTAATATCTTCTGAGGTTAAAGCAACAAGTCTCCTAGCCCAGTTTTTCTGCTGGTGAGGGTTCAAGAATGCATCAGTCTTTGGCAAATGTTTGAGCAGCCAGGTATGGAACAGGGGAGCACAGCACCTCACTAATCTTCCCCTTTGCTTTTCATTCCTTTGATGAACAGAATAGTAGAAATCTCCCAGTAAGGTGGGCACTGGGTTTCTCAGGATGAAAAGGTGGATTGCATTCTTGCTAATGAACCTAGGCTCATCTGCAAATAATATGACCCCATATATGCTAAGGGCCAATAAAGCACAGACTGCCTTCCATTCTCCTGAGGAGGCCTTCAGGGTAGCTTGAGAGATCAAGAAATCCAAATGTAGACCAGAGACTCCAGCCTTGGTAGTCATATTCTGCCCAATCAGACCTGGCTCCAGATACAAGGCCTTTGCCACTTCTTCATTACTTGGAAAAGCCATCTCAGGGTTGAAGGGGACTCCACCCCTGATAGGTATACCAATCAATGATGAATACTCCTCTAATAAAGGCCCTAACTGAAAATCCTGAAAAGTGAAACACCTCAGAGGGGGATCATAGAACTGCAAGCAAGTATGAATCAGGCTCCTCTGTGAAGGGTCCAAATCCATAACCACATCAAGTATGCCTCCATAGTGTTCTCTGAATAGTGGTATATGGTCTGGAGTAATCAGGGTCTGAATCTTCCTGATGCTAGCCAACTCAGGCTCAAAGAAATGGTAGGAGATATTACTCTTCTTAGGTGCCATGTTGCTGAAGAGAAGCTGAGACAGATGCTGATGATGACACTGAAAATGGGCCACTGACAGGCTGAGACTGGTGGTGCAGGTGACTGAAACAGGTAGCAGATAGCTGAAGCAGACACTGATGAGGATAGGTCTATGCTGATGATGGGGTCAAAACCAAGCCAAAATAAAGTATGGATACCCTGAAAAACAAATAAGCAAATGTTAAAATGATGCAATGATGATGTATGCAAATGATATGCAAGGGTTTGTGACTGAGCTGGATCTGATCAAGTGCTCTGATATAAGTCCATGTATGTTCAAGAAATCCAGATGGAGGTTCATAAGTCCAGTAACCAAGGTGGGGGACTCAAATAAAGAGTCACATGTCCAGGGTTAAAAAAAATAAAAAAAAATCACAAGAACTGTTCCAACATGGAGTACTCTTAATCAAAACAAAGTAACAGGGTATGCTGAGGCCAAAGGTACCTGCAAACCTGTAAACAGCCCAACCCCCTCACAGGTGGTGTTCTAAAACAAGGATCCTCAGACTTGGATCAGTTATGAGAAGTGTAAACACTTCTAACCCGGAGGTACAGTGTTTACAATAACCATAAAAGATCCTCCTCTAATTCACCTCAGTTTCTGAAGGTCAATACTAAAGGTCATCCAGACTTAGCAGGCTTCCCAGATAGCCCTAGCACTACAGGAAATCTGCAGCACAGAGTTCTCAAGAAGAAACCCATATCTGAACCGTGTTTCATATTCCCGCACCAGACCGAGATGGAATGGGAAAGAAAATGAACCACTCTAGCCTAGGTGTCACTCAGGTCCCAGGTATAGGACCTCAACTCTCAATGGAACACCCACCCACCAAAGCAACAAAACAGATCCAGCCAGCATAGTATGACAGTATGATATATGTAAAGCTATAAAGAAAACAATAAAACAACTGCACATAAAGCAAAAATAAATACAGAACAAGCACAAATAGCACATAACACCCCAGTAAACACAAATCAATCAAGCGCTAGGAGGAACCCACAAAAAGAACCAGAAGCCCTGGTTGCAGTATAAGGGTCCCCAGCAGAGTCGCCAAGCTGTCGCTCCCACCAAATGAAGCCGGGTCAAATGGGGTACAGACGCGAACGGTCGGCGAAAAGAGAAATGAATAAAGTCGCCAGCTAGGCATTTTTATCCCGGAGGAAAGGCAATGCTGCATAGGCCTAGAAAGATATGGATAAGACGGTTGCGAACCAGAGAGACTGAGAAAGGGGGTTGGTTACAACCTGGGAAGGTATTAGCACCCAGATTGTCCGTCGTACTCGACGGGATCCACGCTTAAAAGATTTGTGTTTAAAGGGGTAGTGTCAGTGCAATTTGTGTATAAAATAGCTGGAAAAGAATGCAAGTGTCAGTGTGAAAGAATGTGCAGTGTATAAATGTACAGTGTCAGTGTGAGAACAAGAATGAAGTGCCCAAGATAAAGAGGCTAAAGAATAAAGCTAGAAGGAGGGGGAATATACAGAGACTTTTGTTCGATAACTGTTAAGTTATGCCTATGTATCCTCTCGTGCAATGAGGAAGTCAGAACACCGTAGTTCGACCCAAAGAGACTGAAAGATGAATTGACTTGATGAACTGCTTACTTGTCTATGCTCAAGTGTATGACCTGTCTGGCTCAGGTGCAAACTGTCTTGCATTAGACGGAAGAAGCAAGTTCTCGTTTGTGAGTGAATGAGGTGAGAAAAGAATCCCGGAGGAGACGTTTATTGTTTTGTTTTTGAGTTTTCAGTCTTTTATTGCTTTTGAAAGTTTGTCATAAATTAATGAGCTTAAGCCTAAACCAATGGGTTAGTAAACTCATCACATCCTCCCTCTGATTAGGGGTAATGAGAATACCTTAAGTGTGAAGTCAGCTTCTCACACTTAAACACCTTTGATGTAGGATTAAGATCATTAACCTACTTGTGATTATTTAGATGTTTTTGGTGTTTTTGTTTAGTGTTGAGTAATGAGGTTAAGCCATAATCAAGGATTAAACAGACTCATTACACCATCCTAATAGAAGGATAATAGATGAGAATGTTTAAGCTGAGGAAAGCTCCTCAACTTAATCCATGATTAGGGATTAAACTCATGACAAAACAAGCCTTTGATTAAGTGGATTTTATTTAATGATAAAATGATGAAGTGATTTTTATGGTTTGTAAGACAACTTGAGGGGGACTTGTCCATTAACACCAGGGTTAGTCCTTCTTAACCAATTAAGGAAGAATTAGAACCTCAATGCAAGGCCCAAGTTACAAGTGTGATGTCTTGATGATTATTAGATGGATTGATTAAAGGAGTTAAACACATTAAGGGTTTAACACTTAGGATTAAAGTTATACACTCCATCCTAATAGAAGGATGCAGGCATAAGCTTAATCACAAAGCCTTAAAACCTTTAGGGTTTAGTCCCTGATTATGAGATGAGAAGAGAAGACTCAAAGAGACACAAAGGTAAAAACTAAGTTGGGGACTAATCAAAACCCTAATCATTGTCATGCTTGGTTGTTCCTAAGGTTTGTGAGGTTTACAAGAGAAATCTTCAATGGAACCACCAGGAAACAGATGAAAGGAGCAAGGAGAAGCAAAGCAACTTGCTTCATTGAAGAAGACAAGTCACTTGAGGAAAGAAAGTAAGAAGAAGAAGAAAGAGCAAGCTCAATCTCAAACACATAACAAAATGCAGCAAGGATGCATGAAAGAGATGAAAAGAAAATGTGAGAAGTGAAGGCAAATTCACTTCTCAAAGTTACTTACCCCCTGAAAAGTTAGTGAAAAGAATGCAATGTAATGCAACATGAGATGGGATGACATGATACAAATCAAAACCAGAAGCATATATGAGATGATAATGATGTTATGAGATGGTGCAAACATGAAACAAGGCATGAGAATGATCACATGAACAAATGAATGCAAATGAGACAAGTTTAGAACCATGAACATACATGAAAAGTTATGAAATGCAAATGGCATACAACATGGCAAATGCAAGATGCAATGATCAAACATTCTTTTAATATGTCTTAAGATGTCAAATGAATCAAATGGATGCACAAAATGCTATGGCAAGTCAAGGTATGCAAGCAAATGCAAGATGGATGCAAAAGGAAGCTCAAATTAGGGTTTATGATCAATGCATCAAACAAAAACCAAAATCAGAAGCAAACATCAAGATAAAAAAATTGAAAATGCACTCAAAGGAACCCTAAAACTATACTAACTCACTGCCCAAAGGAGAGGTTCCAACTCTTAATCCTAATTTAAGTTATGAATTTCCTTAGTTTTCTAGGGTTTTAGGGTACCTTAACAAGAAAAATGCCAAACAAATGGAAAATGAAAAATCAAATCATGCCAATTTAATCTCACAAACTACATGATATGCTAAACACAATGCAAAAAGAATCAAAGTCCAACTCTCAATGGTTAGGCAGAAATGATTTTTTGAAGTTTGGATCAAAATAATGCCTTGAAATGATTTTAATTCCATGAAAAATTCTCAAAAGACATCAAGATCAAAAAAGAAATTTGGTTTGAGGGTTGGACAATGTTTCTAAATGATTATGAAGGTTTCATGAATTTTTTGGTGATTTTTAAATACCTAAAAGTATTTTTAATTAATTAATTCTCATTAATTAATTAAAAATAAACTATGATTTAAAAATATTTTTTAATGCAAAAAATAAAAATGAAAATGTTTTTGGTTTCTGAAATTAAATAAAAGTTTGTACAAAAAAATCTCAGAATTTTTAAAATGATTTTGCTATTTTAAAAGAAATGGACAAAAGAAATACAAAATAAATGAATTAAAATTAAAATAAAAGAAAGTAAATGCATTGGACGGATCAGATTGAAACTGGGGGAGAGGCTGTTGACTGCGCGCGCAATCCTAAGGTCCACATTCAAACTGAGTTAATTTCCATTTATGAATTAATTAATCCAGATTAATAAAGTCAACTAGGATTAGGGCAAAATAGAGTGATCCTGGGCGTCCAAATGCGCGCGAGTCAACACATCCAAGGGACCAAATTCAAACTTCATTAAACACAGGGATTAGCCCTAATTATTTTCAGGTGGCCGGAGAAGACCTCCGGTCGTCTTCTCCGGTGGGAACCCCACCTGAAAATCCCTAAAATCTTTAAAACTTCACTAAAACAAAAACTAACAACCCAGAAATCATTCCCACACCTCACTGAATCAAAACCCCCACTCAAATCTCATTTTTTACTCATCAATCAGCTGAATCGAAACCAAACAGTTTTTAGGGCAAAAGTTTCAGACATTGCATACATCCTCATTTTTCACTCATTTTCAAAAGTAAACATATATTCATGATCAGGGAAGCATGCAGATTCATTTAGAAACTTAAAACACACGTTCTGGAAAAAAGGTTCATGAAGCTACCTGAGTTTGAAGCTTTTCAGTTTGGAACTTTCAGACCTCTTCTCTTGTGCAAAACTGCTCCTATGACCTCCCTTGTTCTTCTGAAAGGCTTGGAGCAAGTTTATTTTGGCTGGCTTGAGAGATTGAACAAGTTCTGTTCAGTGCAGTGAGGGAATCGTGTTTTTGATTCTTTGAGTTTCAGGTTGTTTTGAAGGGTGCTTTGTGACCAGGAAGATGTGTTGAGATTGTTTGTGAAGTTGGTTTGTGTGTTTGTGGCCTGTGTGATGAGTTTCGAAAGCTTTTGCTCAAGAGGGTGAAAATGAGAATGCTGAGTTGTGGAGTGCTTCAGGCTTGCTTCTTGTTGTGTTTGGCTTGCATTTGATTAGTATAAAGAATTGTGATTGGTCAGAAGAAGTGACATGTGCTTTATAGATTGGTATGGGTCCTTTTGCAAAAATGTCAAAGTTGGTGTAAGAAGGCATGGGCTACTTTCTAGCTAAGTACAAGGAGGGTGTGCTGAGCAGCATGATGTGAGGAAGGGCCTAGGATTGATCAGCAAGCTAGCCAGCAAGTGGATGAGAAGCTATGATGAGTTTTGCAACTTGCCTTGCCTTTGGTTCTTATGAAAGAAACTTGATCCATGGGCCATAAAACATGTGATTCTTTGGGTGCAATCTGACTTTTAGGACTTGTATGATCATGTGGTGAAGTTTAGAAGTCCATTTGATGACTTAATTGGCCTTGAGAAGTGAATTTGCAACTTTGCCTCTTTGGTGCATGACTTGAAATTTAGTGATTTTTGCCAACTTTGACAAACCATAACTTTTGATCCAAAATGAATTAGGTCATGTTCTTGTACTTTTTGAAAAGGGAATGATCTATTCTACAACTTTCATGACCAAAGTTTTTTCATTTGAAGCTTTTTTGAATCAAAAAGTAAGGGTTGAAAAGTTGCCTAAAATGACAAATTCATTAAAAGTCAAACTTGCCCAAAAAGTCAACTTTGCAAAAGACTTGAAATTCTTCGATTTTGTGAACTTCCAATGTCTTCTATGATCAAATAAAGATCATATACAATCAAAATGATGAAGAACACCCTTTGGTTGGGTCATTTGGGGCCTCAGATGCCCTGATTTTGTACTGACTTGCTTGAAAAGTCAACTCTTGATCAGATGACTTCCCCATTGAATTTCTTCATGAAAATTGATATGCATGCTCCCTATACTATATAGAGACCAATATAAACAAGAATGACCAAAAAATTTGGAGTTATGGCCTCTGAAACCAAAACCCTAATTTTAGGTCATCTGTGCAGTTAAGCCTGGCTCTGCTTCCATACCAATCCCAGTTCTTGTGATTTTTTTGACATTCTTGACTTTGAGAGGATATAATATGATGTTTGAACACACATGGACCCCTTTGAAGTGATTGATGGCCTTTGGAGTGGCTCAAGAAGCTCTTGGATAGCTCAGATCACAAACCCTAGATGCAGATGACTTTAAACCAATGCAATGAATCAAAAATGTGGTGTGAGATGCTATGATTGTGTTTATGCATATGAAATGGTCACAAGCCATGGTGTGAATGGGTTAGGGCAAATTTGGTGTGTTTACAGCAGCTAATAAGAATATCAAGAAGATTGTGCAGAAGATGGTAGTCACCTACAAAGACTGGCATGAGATGCTACCATTTGCCTTGCATGGGTACCGCACGTCAATCAGGACATCCACTGGGGCAACACCATATCGGCTTGTGTATGGTATGGAGGCAGTCCTACCTGTTGAAGTTGAATTACCCTCCCTACGGGTACTGATGGATGTTAAGCTGAACGAAGCAGAATGGGTCCGGTCCCGATACGAACAACTGAGTCTGGTTGAAGAGAAAAGATTGGCTGCGATCTGTCATGGGCAGCTATATCAGAAAAGAATGAAGAGAGCCTTCGATCAGAAAGTCAGGCACCGAGAGTACCAAGTAGGAGATCTTGTACTGAAAAGAATCCTCCCTCCTCATACAGACCACAGGGGCAAATGGACTCCAAACTATGAAGGACCATTCGTGGTAAAGAAAGTTTTCTCTGGTGGAGCACTGATGCTCAGTACTATGGATGGTGAAGACTTCCCGTCCCCTGTGAATTCAGATGCAGTTAAAAAATACTTCGCATAAAAATGACCCGCTGGACATAAAAACAGAATGTAAGTCCAGGCAAAAATAGGGCATCCCGGCGAGTCAAAAACAGAATAAAAGACTCGGGCAAAAATAAGGGAAAATAAACAAAAAAATGTACACCCGCTGAGTTGAAAAGCCGCATTGGACAGCTCAGGCAAAAATGGGTATCCCGATGGATTGAAAACCCGAAAGGGCGATCCATGCAAAATAAGGGAATAAGCGAACAACTGCATTCTAAATTCGTCTGCATCGTTTACAACTTGGTAAGCTTTGAAAGGATCAAGCCTCTTTCAGAATCAGCCTTCTTCAGAAAGCAAGACAAGAAGAACGTCAAATGTCATACGAGTCATAGCAAGAGGAAGCTCCTTAAAGTGTCGTCAACATTGCCAGCATTTTGTTTCTCAATTTGTAACAATCTCCTCATTTCAGGGGATACGTTTCTTTGGTGTATCTTGCCAATTCAGGGCACATGAATTAATAAAAACAGATTTTTTCAGTCACACAATGTCTCGTACATTTTTGTTTGCAAAAAATGTCTGATGTCTTTAAAATATTGATTGCATGAATACAAATGCTTATCTTCAAAAATAAAAATGCGTGCTTGCAGGGAATGTACTTACTCTCAGAAGTGTCTAACTCCTGCGACGGAATCCGGTAAGGGATACCTCGGGATTACTTGTGCGTCTCTTGTCTTTGCAGGACTGCAGGTATTCAAAGCGCAACATGGGGCATGTAAGCTTCATCCCAGCAAGCTGGCAAATCAACACTCATTCTTAGCACCCAAAGGGTTTTCTCCCCAGCTAAGTTGCCACTTGTTATTTCTTCCCCCAGCCGAGTTGCCAATCATTCTTCCTCAGCCAAGCACAAAAGCCAGGGAACCATTTCCCCACAAGAGTTTCAGCCTCTATTCAGAAGAGCAACGCATGAAGGAATCACAACAGAGTGACGAAAGCTTCTACAAACCCCAGCTGGGTCCCCTCATTACCAAGGATGGGCCTATCAGTGACCTATCTCCCCAAGCAGAATCATTTCATCAGATCTACCGACGATCTCATCCCCAGCTGGGATGTTCACTTCAAACAGATCGACCAGAGATCTTCACAGCAATGGGATCCGAATCCCGGATCGGTATCTTTCGCATAGTCATAGCATTCGCATCATATTCACCCACAAAGCGTAGCATTCCGTTTAATACGGAGAATTACGGCAAAAATCAAACACATTGCATAATCATAAGCCATGGTCCGAATCGAATACTTGTGAATAATGACAATCCATCAGCAATATACGGAATACCCCCCAGATTCCCCAGCAAAAGCAGTTGCCTCCCATTCTCCCAAACACCAGTGTTTACTCCTTGTGGCACCCGTCCGTGTTATACCCCCAACAGAAAGCCAAAGCGTCCCCTTTGCACTCACAGATATTTATACATACATTTCCCCGACATCCGTCCATGTCACTTTCCCCAGCACAGTAACATAAACACTTTGTATATCATATACTTGTTTATACTATACTTTTCCCCTTTCAACACTCGTCCGTGTCACTCTCCCCAGCAGGTTGAACACTTAAATATACACCAGTCATACTTATACAGATGCTCGTCCGTATCTTATATACACCATTTATATCCCCGCAGATTCGACACTCGTCCGTGTTCTTTGTTAACCAGTTGGTACCCGTCCGTATCATCATCTCAGAACGTGCGTCTAGCGTTTGTTTCTACATGATACTCGTCCGTATCATAAGTCTTAAGGATGCTCGTCCGCATCTTTAACCCATACACCGTGTCAAACACTTTTGTCTTCTTGAATATAGATACTCGTCTATTATTCCCAGAAGAGTCCCCTCAGATTCAACACTCATTCGTGTTCTCTGTTAACCGGTTGATACTCGTCCGTATCATCATCTTTGAACACGTGTCAGTATTTGTTTCTACCCGATACTCGTCCGTATCGTAGTCTTAGGGATGCTCGTCCGCATCTTTAATCCATACACAGCATCTAAACATTTATACTTTTTGTTTTCTTGGATATAAACACTCGTCCGTGTTTGCTATTCCCCAGTAGATCACCAACAAAGCAAATTTTCTTTTCTATCTGACATTCGTCCTATGTCATGATAAACCCTGAGAGCAGCCGTACCCTGCTAGGTGGTCGTCCTCCACCTCTTGATGATCGTCCTTCATCATGCTCGTCCGATGGCCGTCCCCATCGTTGATTTTCTATCCGACATTCGTCCTATGTCGTGATATTTAGCAGTCGTCCCCTGCTAGGTGATCGTCCTTCACCTTCTTGATGATCGTCCTTCATCATTTTATCCAATGGCCGTCCCCATTGTTGATTTTGGTTATCTGACATTCGTCCTATGTCATGATAAACCTTGAGAGCAGCCGTCCCCTGCTAGGTGGTCGTCCTCCACCTCTTGATGATCGTCCTTCATCATGCTCGTCCGATGGTCGTCCCCATCGTTGACCTTTTATCCGGCATTCGTCCTATGTCGCGATATTTTCGGCAGCTGTACCCTGCCAGGTGGTCATCCTCCACCTTAGATGACCGTCCCTCATCTTAACCCTTACAGAGCAGCCGTCCCCTGCTAGGTGATCGTCCTTCACCTTTGATGACCGTACCTCATCATCTGTTTATTTCATTTATTCTTTAACCCGATGGCCGTCCCCGTCGTGGTCCCTTTTCCTTTTCCTGATGATCGTCCTTCATCAGTTTAGCCCGATGGCCGTCCCCATCGTTGGTTACTTTACTTTATGAACTTGATGGCCGTCCCCGTCATGTTTCATTAATCCCCAGAGAATCTTACAACTTTACTTGATGGCCGTCCCCATCATAATTCTTTTTCTCCCCAGCATGTCGGCCGTCCCCGTCATCGCTTTATTCCCCGCACTTTTCCAGCATGTCGGCCGTCCCCGTCATTGCTCTTTACCCAGCAGTCGTCCTCTGCTCAACGGTCGTCCTCCGTCGCCCATACTTTACAATATATTTTACTTTCTATTACAATCTATATCCATTTTCTTCTTCATTCTGTGAGTGCAAATTTTGGACTGTCTTTGGTATTCAACCACAAGTTATCTTGTTTGCATGTTAAGCCGTTGCTTACATCCTACACAGCTAACTCATGTTTGAATAGGGGCAGCTGTAAACACCCCAAATTTGCCCTCACCCATTCACACCATGGCTTGTGATCATTTCATAAGCATAAACTCAGTCATAGCATCTCACATCACATTTTTGATTCACTGCATAGATTTAAAGTCATCTGCACCTAGGGTTTGTGATCTGAGCAATCCAAGAGCTTCTTGAGCCACTCCAAAGGTCATCAATCAATTCAAAGGGGTCCATGTGTGTTCAAGTATCATATTATATCCTCTCAAAGTCAAGAATGTCAAATAATCACAAGAACTGGGGTTGGTATGGAAGCAGAGCCAGGTTTAACTACACAGATGACCTAGAATTATGGTTTTGGTTTCAGAGGCCATAACTCCAAGTTTTTTGGTCATTCTTGTTTCTATTGGTCTCTATATGGTATAGGGAGTATGCATGTCAATTTTCATGAAGAAATTCCATGGGGAAGTCATCTGATCAAGAGTTGACTTTTCAAGCAAGCCAGTGCAAAATCAGGGCATCTGAGGCCCTCAATGACCCAACCAAAGGGTGTTCTTCATCATTTTGATTGTATATGATCTTTATTTGATCATGGAAGATGTTGGAAGTTCACAAAATTGAAGAATTTCAAGTCTTTTGCAAAGTTGACTTTTTGGGCAAGTTTGACTTTTAATGAAATTGTCATTTTAGGCAACTTTTTCAACCTTTACTTTTTGATTCAAAAAAGCTTCAAATGGAAAAACTTTGGTCATGAAAGTTGTAGAATGGATCATTCCCTTTTCAAAAAGTACAAGAACATGACCTAATTCATTTTGGATCAAAAGTTATGGCTTGTCAAAGTTGGCAAAAATCACAAAATTTCAAAGTTTCCACCAAAGAGGCAAAGTTGCAAATTCACTTCTCAAGGCAAATTAAGTCATCAAATGCATTTCTAAACTTCACCACATGATCACACAAGTCCTAAAAGTCAGATTGCACCCAAAGAATCACATGTTTTATGGCTTATGGATCAAGATATTTCATAAAGAACCAAAGGCAAGGCAAGTTGCAAAACTCATCATAAGACACAACCCACTTGCTTGCTAGCCTGCTGAGCCACCCTAGGCATCTCCCTTCATCATGCTGCGCAGGACACACCCTTTGTCCTTGGCTAGAAAGTAGCCCATACTTCTCTTACACCAACTTTGACATTTTGGCAAAAGGACCCATACCAATCAATAAAGCACACATCACTTCATCTGACCAATGGCAATTGTTTATACAAAGAAAAAAGCAAGCCAAAGCAACTACAACACAAGCCTGAAACACTCCATAACTCAACATTCTCATTTTCACCTTCATGTGCAAGAGCCTTCGAAACTCATCACACAGGCCACAAACATACAAACAAACTTCACAAACCAACTCAACACATCTTCCTGGTCACAAAGCACCCTTCAAAACAGCCTGAAACTCAAAGAATCAAAAACACGATCACGACCTGCCATTGAACAGAACTCCTGCCATCTATCAAACCAGCCATTGCAAACTTCAAACAATCATTGCAAGCTTCTTAGGGGGATCATTGGAGCGCATTTGAGCCAAAGAAACAGCCAGAAAGCTCCTGAATCGAAAGCTTCAGTTCAGGTAGTCAACTCAAAACTTTTTTCCAGAAACATGTTTTTAAGTTCTTAATAGCTTCTATGCACTCCCCTGATCATGAATATGTGCTTACTTTTGAAAATGGTTGAGAAACCAGGACGTATGCACTGTCTGAAACTTTTGCCCTAAAAAATGTTTTGATTCGATTCGTTTGATTGATGAAGAATAAATGAGATTTGAGTGGGGGGTTTGATTTAGTTTGACATGGGGATGATTTCTGGGCTTTTAGTTTTCATTTTAGTGAAGTTTTGAGGATTTTAGAGATTTTCAGGTGAGGTTCCCACCGGAGAAGATGACCGGAAGTCTTCTCCGGCCACCTGAAAACAATTAGGGTTAATCCCTGTAATTAATGCAAGTTTGAATGCTGAGCGTAGGATTAGCTGACCAGGGTTGACTGGCGCGTGTTTTGATGGCCAGGATTTGTCCTTAGAAGCCCTAATCCTCATTAACTTAATTAACCTTGATTAATTAATTCATAAATCAATTTTAGCCAGGTTTGAATTTCAGCCTTTAGATTGCGCGCGCAGTCAACAAATCCTTCCCCAGTTTCAATCCTGGCCTCTCATTCAGCATACTTCTCATTAATTCAATTTTATTTTCCTTTTTATTCATTTAATTTGTCCATTTAATTTAAAATAGTAAAACAATTTTAAAAATTCTGAAAATTTTTGAACAAACTTTTATTTAATTTCAGAAACCAAAAACATTTTTATTTTTATTTTTTGCATTTTAAAATATTTTTAAATCATTTAAAAGTTTATTTTTAATTAATTAATGAGAATTAATTAATTAAAAATACTTTTAGGTACTTAAAAATCACCAAAAAATTCATGAAACCTTCATAATCATTTAGAAACATTGTCCAACCCTCAAACCAAATTTCGTTTTTGATCTTGATGTCTTTTGAGAATTTTTCATGGAATTAAAATCATTTCAAGGCATTATTTTGATCCAACCTTCAAAAAATCATTTCTGCCTAACCATTGAGAGTTGGACTTTGATTCTTTTTGCATTGCATTTTGTTTAGCATGTAGTTTGTGAGATTAAATTGGCATGATTTGATCTTTCATTTTCAATTTGTTTGGCATTTTTCTTGTTAAGGTACCCTAAAACCCTAGAAATCTTAGGAAATTCATAACCCTAATTAGGTTAAGAGTTGGAACCTCTCCTTTGGGCAGTGAGTTAGTATAGGTTTAGGGTTCCTTTGAATGCATTTTCAATTTTTTATCTTGATGTTTGCTTCTGATTTTGGTTTTTGTTTGTTGCATTGATCATAAACCCTAATTTGGGCTTCCATATGCATCCATCTTGCATTTGCTTGCATACCTTGACTTGCCATAGCATTTTGTGCACCCATTTGATTCATTTGACATCCTAAGACATATTGTAAACATGTTTGATCATTGCATCTTTCATTTGCCATGTTGTATGTCATTTGCATTCCATAATCTTTCATGTATGATCAGGGCTCTTAACTTGTTTCATTTGCATCCATAAGCTTGTATGATCATCTCCATGCTTTGTTTCATGTTTGCACCATCTCATAGCATCATTATCATCTCATATATGCTTCTGGTTTTGGTTTGCATCATGCCATTTCATTCCATTTTGCATTGCATTGCATTTCTTTCACTAACTTTTCAGGTGGTAAGCAACTTTGAGAAGTGAATTTGCCTTCACTTCTCATAATTTCTTTTCATCTCTCTTATGCATCCATGCTGCATTTTGTTATGTGTTTGAGATTGAGCTTGCTCATTCTTTTCTTCTTCTTACTTTCTTTCCTCAAGGGACTTGTCTTCTTAAATGAAGCAAGTTACTTTGCTTCTCTTTGATCCTTTCATCTGCTTCCTGGTGGTTCTTCTGAAGATTTCTCTTGTAAACCTCACAAACCTTAGGAACAAACAAGCATGACAATGATTAGGGTTTTGATTAGTTCCCCACTTAGTTTCACCTTTGTGTCTCATTGAGTCTTCTCTTCTCACCTCATAATCAGGGACTAAACCCTAAAGGCTTTAAGGCTTTGTGATTAAGCTTGTGCCTGCATCCTTCTCTTAGGATGGAGTGTATAACTTTAATCCTAAGTGTTAAACCCTTAATGTGTTTAAATCCTTTAATCAATTCATCTAATAATCATCAAGACATCAAGCTTGTAACTTGGGCCTTGCATTAGGGTTCTAATTCTTCCTTAATTGGTTAAGAAGGACTAACCCTAGTGTTAATGGACAAGTCCCCCTCAAGTTGTCTTACAAATCATAAAACTCACTTCATCATCTCACCATTAAATAAAATCCACTTAATCAAAGGCATGTTTTGTCATGAGTTTAATCCCTAATCATGGATTAAGTTGAGGAGCTTTCCTCAGCTTAAACTTTCTCATCTATTATCCTTCTATTAGGATGGTGTAATGAGCCTGTTTAATCCCTGATTATGGCTTAATCTCATTACTCAACACTAAACAAAAACAACAAAAACATTTAAATAATCACAAGTAGGTTAATGATCTTAATCCTACACCAAAGGTGATTAAGTGTGAGAAGCTGACTTCACACTTAAGGTATTCTCATTACCCCTAATCAGAGGGAAGATGTGATGAGTTTACTAAATCCATTGGTTTAGGCTTAAGCTCATTAACTTATGACAAACTCTCAAAAGAAATAAAAGACTGAAAACTCAAAAAAACAAACAATAATCGTCTCCTTCGGGATTCTTTTCTCATCATCTTCACTCACAACCGAGAACTAGCTTCTTCCGTCTAATGCAAGACAGTTTGCACCTGAGCCAGACAGGTCATACACTTGAGCATAGACAAGTAAGCAGTTCACAAGTCAATTCATCTTTCAATCTCTTTGGGTCGAACTACGGTGTTCTGACTTCCTCATTGCACGAGAGGATACGTAGGCATAACTTAACAGTTATCGAACAAAAGTCTCTGTATATCCCCCCCCTTCTAGCCTTATTCTTTAGCCTCATTATCATGAGCATTTCACTCTTGTTCTTACACTGACACTGTATATATCACACTTTGCACTTCCTTTACACTGACACCTGTACATTTTCTTCCAGCCTCTTTTACACACAAATTGCACTGACACTACCCCTTTAAAACACAAATCTTTTAAGCGTGGATCCCGTCGAGTACGACGGACAATCTGGGTGCTAATACCTTCCCAGGTTGTAACCAACCCCCTTTCTCAGTCTCTCTGGTTCGCGACCGTCTTATCCATATCTTTCCAGGTCTATGCAGCATTACCTTTCCTCCGGGATAAAAATGCCTAGCTGGCGACTCTTTTCATTCCCTGTGAGTTCACTCCTGTGTGTTCTCGCATCCCTTTTTCGCCGACCGTTCGCGTCTGTACCCCATTTGACCCGGCTTCATTTGGCGGGAGCGACACCCTTCTGAAAGCATATCATTGCCTTGGGCCGTTGTTTATCTTCCCAAAGGTTATATCATTTCCTCAGGACGTTGTTTATCCTCCTGAAAGCATATTATCTCCTCGGGACGTTGTTTATCTTCCTGAAAGCTATCATCATTTCCTCAGAACGTTGTTTACCCTTCTGAAAGCATATCATTGCCTTGGGCCGTTGTTTATCTTCCCAAAGGTTATATCATTTCCTCAGGACGTTGTTTATCCTCCTGAAAGCATATTATCTCCTCGGGATGTTGTTTATCTTCCTGAAAGCTATCATCACTTCCTCAGGACGTTGTTTATTCTCCTGAAAGCATATTATCTCCTTGGGACGTTGTTTATCTTCCTGAAAGCTATCATCACTTCCTCAGGACGTTGTTTATTCTCCTGAAAGCATATTATTGCCTTGGGCCGTTGTTTATCTTCCCAAAGGTTACCTCATTCCCTCAGGACGTTGTTTATCTTCCTGAAAGCATATTATTACTTTGGTCCGTTGTTTATCTTCCCAAAGGTCATATCATTTCCTCAGAACGTTATTCATCCTTCTGAAAGCATACCACTACCTCAGGACGTTGTTTATCTTCCTAAAAGCTATTACCACTACCTCAGGACGTTGTTTATCCTCCTGAAAGCTATCATTATATCTTCATATTTTGGACTGCTTTATCCTCCAAAAGAAATATATCTGAAGAGCTTTTCTCCATGTGGCATCTTTAAGCCCACTCAAGCATATACAACCAGTCATTAATACTACTCTACGCACCGGTGAGTGCAAATTTTTGGGCTTTTGTGTTCAATCCCCTTCAACCTTCCAGGTCACGACTGGCAAATATACCAATCTAACCCCTCAGGTTTCAAAAAATTGAACAGGGGCAGCTGTTGCACCCCAAAATTTTCCCTCACAATACAAGACTTTGTGTGCTAAGAAGGTTCACAAGGTTAACAAGACCTTTCACGAGGTTCATGAAGTCTACAAGACACTTTATGAGGTTCACAAGGTTCACAATACTTACAAGACCTTTCATGAGGTTCATAAAGTCTACAAGACACTTTATGAGGTTCACAAGGTTCACAATACTTACAAGACCTTTCAGGAGGTTCATGAAGTCTACAAGATACTTTATGAGGTTCACAAGGTTCACAAGACATTTTATGATGGTTCACAAGGTTCACAAAGTTCACAAATAGTCAGAAGATTTGACAATTCCCTCAGACAATGCACCTCCTAAGCAGTGCATCCAAAACTAGGGTTTTAACTTTAATCAGGCTAAATGGACTTCCAAGACTTCAAGTGAGCTTCATAACATCTTATATGTGTTTAAGAACCCCCATGACAAGTTTCAAGACTTTTCTCAAAAGTTTGCTCAGTCAGATGATCAGATAAGTCAAAATCAGTCAAAGTAGTTAAAAAGTCAAACTGAGGTCAACTGTGGTCAAACCAAAGTCAAACTTCATGATTTTTTGCCAACATCAAGTATATGAAGTAAAATTCATCATTTGATCAAGGGTTGATCATGATTCATCAAGGAGATTTCAGATCATCAAGAATCAGGAGTTTCTAAATTAGGGTTTCCTTAGGAAAAGTCAACTGAACTTTGACCAGCCATAATTTTCGCATGCTTCATCACCAATTTTCCATCCAAAGCTCATTTTGAAGGAAATTGAATTATCTACAACTTTGTGTCTCACAAGCCAAGCCCAAAAATGCTTCATTTGGAAGGTATGAGCTAAGACATTATAGGTCCTTTTGAAAGTCAACAAAAAGTCAACAACTTCAAAAGGGCATAACTTGAGAATGGTAAATGATATGGACATGAAACCAGTGGGGTTGGTTAGAGGACTCTTCAAGCTTTCCAAAATGTCCAAGAACACCCTCATAGCATTAAAATTTAAGGATGTGTGCCCTTGCAAAGTTGGGAAATTTTTGGTTGGTTTATGAAGAAAATGGAGGTTTAAAACCAATTTTTTCTAAATGGGATTGCCATATAATATCCAATCCATGCAAACACCTCATGCACGACCCAATGACAAGCAATTCTGATTTTTTATATTTTATTTGATATTTATTTGAATTTTATTCATTTTAAATCAAATTAAATCAAAATAAAATCTAAAAATCAAAGTTTGGACATGATTCTTCTTCTAGAAATTCATCAATGTTGTTTAACATGATTGGATCTTGTACAAATTCGTGCTAGACCAGATTGGAATACAAATATTTGATTTTTTCACATTTTTGGATCATGATATTCCTTCACACTCAAGGCATCCAAAGAAGCCCACAAATCCAAAATTTCTTGACCTAATTCAGTCCACTATAAGTATACAACATGAAGCAATACACTAGACACGAATTTCTGGCCTTCAAGTGCACATTCAAGTTTCAAAATTTCACTCAAAAAACTCACTTTCGGATTTTAAGGTAGGGGTGATTTCAAGGTGTTCTAAGGATTGCAATGCATTCTATGAGGTTCATTTAACATGTCTGGATCATAAACAACATCAAAAACACCCTAAATCACATAAACCGAATGGATGTTCATGCCGTGTTTGGTTTTTTTCGATTTCATGGTTTTGTTGTTCTTAATTGATTTTGATTGATTAATATTATTTGTTTCATTGTACTGAAGCTTTCTGGACAATTCCATTGGAGTTTCATGGACTGAATCTGCATATGCCATAGTTAGGGTTTGGCCCAAGCTTTTAGGGTTTCTTGATTAAGAACATATAAATGAATTTTGATGTCATAATTGAATTGTACAGGTCACAAGGAGTTTAAGGATGTCCTTAATTTGATAAAATCGTACTGGTTATGTATGGTTTGAAAAACACAGGTTTTGAACGCAGGAAAAGTTGCAGGAAATTTCCCAGGAAATTTCGCAGGAAAACCTGCGAAATCCTAAGGTTGAAGATGATCCCCAGCGCGCCAAATTCTATTTTAAAATTCATTATAATATTTTATTTTATATGGTTTGTATTTTATCAGAGTTGGTGGCTGGCTCAGTTGGTTGTGAACGTGCGCGTATTGCTTGAGGGTCTGGGTTCGATTCCTGGGCCAAACCACTTTTTCTTGTTTTTTCATTTAATTAGCAGTTTGAATATATTATGAATTATGATGAGTCCATTGCCAGATAAGCCCTCCCGGCTGGAATGGTAAGAGTGTTTGTGTGCTGTGTAAAGGTCCTGGGTTCGATCCCCCCAGGCCTTTTGTTTTGCTCTCTTTTTTCTTTGATTTTTCAGGTTAAACAACAAAACCAATTGAAGGGAATTGCTATCACGCGCGCGCCTGTAGCCCAGTGGTAACTCCTCATTCAGGTACCAGGGAGGTCCTGGGTTCAAATCCAGGCCTCCCAATTTTTTTAAAACCTAGCAATTTTTTTCTATTTTCCTTTTCTTATCTTATTCTTTAAATTTTAATTAATTATTATGTTTTCCTAAAATAAATTATATATATTTTGTATTGATACTTTATTTTATAAATTATTAATATGTATGTATTATTATTATATATAACTTATTTGTATAATTGAGTTAATATTTAATACTTTTGTATGTAAAACTTGATTTATTTTTATAAACCCTAAAAAATACATTTTTCTAAAACCCTAATTTTCTTTTTACTTAAAATTTAATTTTTAATTTCTTATTTATGAACTTTAATCATGTACATTTTAATATTTGTTTATAATTTAAATCTTGTATATAAATATGTTTAAAATTAAAATTCTTAATTTAATTTTGTTAATGTGGTAATATAAATTGTTTGTAATTTAAATTTTTATAAATAATTTTTAATATATGTTTAAAATTACTAATTTAATTTTTGTAATTATAATTTTATGTTTATAATTAATTTAATTTTTATAATTTGCATATAACTTAAAAATTTATAATAATTAATATAATTGTTCATATTTTCTTATTAATCTTAAATAATTGTTTATATAAAAATTTGATCTTTTAATTATTATAATATTCTTGCTTATTTCATATGATATTTTATTATTACTAACCCCATTTAACTTTGTATTATTTATTATTATTATTTCACTAACCCAATTATTATTATTATTTAATATTTTGCTTATTTATTTAATTTGCTTTTATTATTATTATGTAATTGTTCCTGGATGTAATATTTTAATAATAGTATTTAAATATTTATTTTTATGCTATGGTTAGTAACAATAGGGAGTGTAACATGTTTGTATGTTTAAAATCAATTTAGATCACAAATTTAAAGATAAATATTAAAATTGTACATTCACACACGTAAGTCGATCTTTGATCGCCATCTCACTTCCTTAGGGATACCTCTCAAGTTGCTTAATCAAAAGGTCAAGTAGGGTGTATGAAGCAAAGTCCCTCAAATTCACATCATCTAGTCCCTTAACAGATAAAAGATCAAGTCCCTTTCGAATGTTGCCTTCGTAATGATCTTGTCCCTTTCGAATAAAGATGATAGTCCCTTTGAATTGCTTATACACCCCACAGTTGCCTAATAAACAGATGACCCTTCACTTGTCCCTCACATCCAAGGTAATGACTACCTATTCCTTAATAATAGGGATAGTCTTACCATTTAAAGGATTCAAGAACAGAAAAGACTTAAACTTAGGGTAGGTTCCTCTTAGATACTTGCTCACTCTTCAAAACATTTCAAATACTTCACACATTTTAAACAATTTTCAAAACAAAGGTTTTTTACGCATCCGTACATGGATCATTATGAAACTCTTAAGAAAATTTTTATTCACGCACTTCACATTTCAAAAACATTTTAAAGTGAGCTAAGTAACTAAGAGCCCATGGATAACCATGGATGTAAAGGGTGCTAACACCTTCCCTTTACATAACCTACCCCCCGGACCCAAAAATCTTTTAAAAGGTCTTTCCTGTTCTTTTATGCCTTTCCTTTGGATAAAATAAAAGTTGGTGGCGACTCTTGCTATCCGCAACATAACTAAAGTCAGTTCTCCCACCGTGTTACAGTTAGACAGACGACAACTGGGGAAAGAAAAATGCTAATGTCAAATGCGCATGATTGAGCATGATGAGAATGATCATGATATGCAAATGTTGACTCTAAAGAGACAAAGAGTTTTGAAAAGACTCAATGGGGAGTAAGATCTCAACATTAATACTTAGATGATCAATATGAAAAACACTGGGGAGATGTCTTCAAACTTGGAAATCATGCTTGGTCCAAGGATCCATCCAAGAGTGTTATCAGTTTTGAACTTCTATGGGGATTTCTGTAATAATGGTATAGAAGTGTTGTTGCAAAACAAGACTTCTTGGGGAAACAAAAGGTTTTTCCAATATTTCCAAAGTCAAAGAAACTTGAAAGTTTTTCAGTATGTTTTCAAAAAACATTTCCTTAAAAAAAAACTTGTCATTTTCAGAGTTAAATTGTAATCAAGTAAATGCATTTTGCATAACAAAAGAAAATAAGAGGCTGAACAACAAAATTCATAGGCAAAGTTTGTATTTTATTCAAGAATGGTAGCTTGCCAATGGCAAAAACTCCATGGAAAATTACAATTTAAAAATGGCAATGGGGAAAGGTCTACATTGAATCCAAACGACCACTACAAACCCTAATGACTAAGACTGCCCAACACTTTGCTTCTGTCAAGAGCAACTAGACTGGTCTTCAAATAAGTTTCTTTAGCAATGGTAAACACCATCTGATACAGTCAAATGCCTTTGTCCCTAACTTTTTCCTGGACCGTCCTTTCGGGTTTTCAATCCACCGGAACGCTCTTTTTTGCCTAAACCGCCCTTTCGAGTTTTCAACTTAGCAAGCTCTTATTTTTTCATTTTTATCCCTAAATTTTGCCTGGATCTCCTTCATAGGTTTTGATCCATCGGGATACCCTTTTTTGCATGGGTCGCCATTTCTGGTTTTCGACCTATCGGGTTTTATTTAGGCATAATATTTTTTGACTGCATCAGAATTCACCGGGTGTTTCAGCTGTTCACCATCCATAGTTGTAAGGATTAAGGAACCTCCGGAGAATGCCACCTTCACAACATATGGGCCTTCATAGTTAGGATTCCATTTTCCACGCATGTCTTTGTGGACTGGCAAGATTTTCTTGAGTACAAGATCTCCTTCTTTGAATTCTTGATGCGCTTCTGGTACAACTGGCCATGGCACATGGCGGTCATTATCTTCTCATCAATGAGGTTCAGTTGGTCATACCTGTTCTTGACCCACTCAACTTCCTCCAATTTGGTTTCCATCAATATTCTCAAAGATGGTATCTCTACTTCAATAGGGAGAACTGCATCCATCCCATATACCAGAGAAAAAGGGGTTGCCCCTGTTGAAGTGCAAACTGATGTTCTGTATCCATGTAAAGCATATGGCAACATCTCATTCCAATCATTATAAGTCTTCACCATCTTCTGCAAGATCTTTTTAATGTTCTTGTTCGCAGCTTCAACGGATCCATTCATCTTCGGACGATACGGAGAAGAGTTATGATGTTCAATCTTGAATGTATCACACAACTCTTTCATTGTCTTGTTGTTCAAATTGGTCCCATTATCTGTGATGATTCATCTTGGGATCCCATAGCGGCTGATAATTTGGTTCTTGATGAAACGGGCAACCACATGCTTTGTCACATTGGCGTAGGAAGCCGCTTCTACCCACTTGGTAAAGTAATCGATCGCAATCAAGATAAACCGGTGACCATTGGAAGCTTTAATCTCAATTGCCCATATCATGTCAATGTCCCACATTGAGAAAGGCCAAGGCGATGACAGAACATTCAAAAGGGTCGGAGGTACATGCACCTTGTCGGCATAAATCTGGCATTTATTACACTTCCTGGCATATTGGAAACAATCTGATTCCATGGTAAACCAGAAGTAACCAGATCTCAAGATCTTCCTGAACATGGCATGTCCATTGGCATGTGTTCCAAATGATCCTTCGTGGATTTCTCTGATCAATAAATCTACTTCGCGCTTGTCCACACATCTGAGCAGAACCATATCATGATTTCTCTTGTATAGCACATTGTTGCTAAGGAAAAACTTGGACGCCAATCTTCTCAGAGTCTTCTTGTCTAGAGTTGTTGCATTTTTTGGGTACTCCTGATTTTGCAAGTAGTTCTTAATGTCATAGAACCATGGTTTCTCATCAGTTTCTTCCTCGACCAGCAGACAGTAGGTTGGTGTAGTTCTTCGCTCGATTGTAATGAGCAGAGCCTTATTTAGAAATCTGACTTGAAACATAGAGGCCAACATATCCAAGGCGTCTGCTATTTGATTCTCTGCCTTTGGAACGTGATGGAAAGTGACTTCATCAAAGTATTTGATCAATTCCACAATATGGGCACGGTATGGGATCAACTTCTCATCACGAGTCTCCCATTCACCTTTGACTTGGTAGATCACCAAAGTTGAATCCCCATATACTTCAAGGACCTTGATTCTGGTATCAATTGCATGTTCGATACCCAAAACACACGCTTCATACTCTGCAATGTTGTTTGTACATTCAAAACATAATCTGGATGTGAAAGGAGTATAACCACCATTGGGATTCATCAAAACAGCTCCTACACCATGCCCCATATAATTGGAGGAACCATTAAACATCATCTTCCAACAAGAACCTGGCTCGGGACCTTCATCTGGACCGGGAAATTCACAATCCTTTACCAACATAATATCCTCGTCTGGGAAATCAAACTTCAAAGGTTCATATTCTTCAACAGGTTGATCAGCAAGGTAATCAGACAAAACACTTCCTTTGATAGACTTTTGGGTTACATATTGGATGTCGTATTCAGATAACAACATGTGCCAACGGGCGAGTCTTCCGATCAAAGCGGGCTTCTCAAAAATATACTTTATCGGGTCCATTTTCGAGATCAACAAAGTAGTGTGACAAATCATATATTGCCTAAGGCGCCTGGCAGCCCATGCTAAAGCACAACAAGTCTTTTCTAAAAGTGAATATCTGCTTTCACAATCGGTAAACTTCTTGCTCAAGTAATAAATTACATGTTCTTTACGACCAATTTCATCTTGTTGGCCTAATACACAACCCATAGATCCTTCTAGTACATTCAAATACATGAAGAGAGGTTTCCCTGGAGTAGGTGGGATTAATATAGGAGGTTCCTGCAGGTATACCTTAATCTTCTCAAAATCCCGTTGACAATCAGAGTTCCACTCAATTGCTTGATCCTTTCGGAGCAACTTGAATAAGGGCTCACATGTAGCCGTCATGTTGGAGATAAATCTGGAGATGTAGTTCAATCTTCCAAGAAAACCTCTAACTTGCTTTTCTATTTTTGGAGCTAGCATTTCTTGAATTGCTCTGACCTTGTCCGGATCTACTTCAATTTCTTGCTGACTAACAATAAAACCAAGTAACTTCCCTGATCGGACACCAAAGGTACACTTAGCTGGATTAAGACGCAGTTGGAACTTTCTGAGGCGTTCGAATAACTTCAGGAGATGATTCAAATGATCATCCTCACTCTGTGATTTGGCAATCATGTCATCCACATAAACTTCTATCTCTTTATGCATCATATCATGGAAAAGGGTGACCATTGCCCTCTGATTGGTGGCACCTGCATTTCTGAGACCAAATGGTATAACCTTGTAACAATAAGTGCCCCATGGTGTGATGAAAGTGGTCTTTTCCATATCATCAGGATCCATCTTGATCTGGTTGTATTCTGAAAACTCATCCATGAAGGAGAAGACAACAAACTTAGCAGTGTTGTCAACCAAAGTATCAATATGCGGAAGGGGGAAGTCATCCTTTGGACTAGCTTTATTCAAATCCCTATAGTCCACACACATTCTGACTTTGCCATCCTTTTTAGGGACTGGCACAATGTTAGCTACCCACTCAGGGTACTTTGTAACAACAAGGAATCCAGCATCAAACTGTCTTTTGACTTCCTCTCGAATCTTCAAAGCCATGTCTGGTCTTGTTCTTCGGAGCTTTTGCTTTACTGGCGGGCAATATGGTTGAAGCTGCAACTTATGAACAACTATGTTTGTGTCCAAACCGGGCATATCCTGATACGACCATGCAAACACATCCACGTACTCTTTGAGAAGCTTGACCAATATTTCTCTGACGTCAGCCCCAAGCGTTGTACCAATCTTTACCTCTTTCTTGTCTTCATCAGTGCCAAGGTTGATTGTCTCTACTTGCTCTTTATGTGGCTGGAGATCTGTATACTCATACTCAACCAATCTTGCCAGTTCCTCGGGAACATCATAATCTTCCTCATTTTCATCTTCTGCTTGGTAAATGGGCAAATCAAAGTTAGGAGAGAATGTAGAGTCATTGGATTCAACAGGGTTTTCATTTATTCTGCATATGGGAATGATTTTCTTTTATTAAAAGTGGAAAAATAGAGAAATGCAAGAGAAGAAACTTTTTTATTGGTTTTGGAAGATTGCCATTTTCTTTTAAGAGTGAAAAGAGGAAAAACAGTAAATGATCAAAATAAGAGTTTAACAAAATGCCTTCATTGATAATAACTTTGAAAATGAGAAGGGGATCTACAAAATACTCCCATAGCCTTGGGAAGAGCTAGGGAACTTTGAAAACACTTTAAAAAAACAATAAATTACTTTGACAATGGAAAAAACTTTGGGATCTCGACTGCCTCCCAATTTCCCAAGGCTGCTTTACACTGATACACCAAATGATTCACATCTTCATCTTCAGAATCTCCACCAATTGCATTAACCTGATAACCAACACTGGAAAACACCTCTTGAATGGCCTTCTGACGTCCTTCAATGGAGGTTGATGCTCCTTCCTTCACATGAGTCGGTTTGTAATCCAACCCATAGCGATCCAGCTTCAGCTTGACGTCGATGACATCACCCCAGCCTTCATGGCTTCCTTCTTCAATGGTGGAAATGGTACTCTTCAGCGATGCAAAAGATGGGATACCCTTCCCTATTGGTTCCTCTACTTCCACAAGGACAACATTGGCTATCTCAAGAGTTTGGAAAGAAGTTTCTAAAGCATCTTCATCAGCCTCAATATAGCTAAAGGATGAAAGGTTGCTAACCATGAGATCTTCTTCCCCAAACACAGTTACCAGCTTATTATCGACCACAAACTTCATCTTTTGATGTAGGGTAGAAGTGACTGCCCCTGTGGCATGTATCCATGGTCTTCCCAATAAACAACTGTAACTAGGGTTAATATCCATAACCTGAAAAATGACTTTGAACACCTGTGGTGCAATCAAGATTGGCAGGTCCACCTCTCCGATAACAGTCCTTCGTGACCCATCAAAAGCTTTAACAATCAGTGTGTTGGGTCTCATTTCTTCCCCTTGATATGATAAATTAGCAAGCGTCCTTTTCGGATAAACATTCAATGAAGATCCAGTATCCACAAGGACTTTTGCTAAAGTGTCTTCTTGGCATTTCACAGATATATGAAGAGCACGGTTATGGTCTAGGCCATCTTTTGGAAGATCCTCCATACTGAAGCTGATATTATTGCATGCAGTGATATTAACAATGACACCATCAAACTGATTCACACTTATATCATGCGTAACATGTGCTTGAGCTAGCAACTTCTGAAGCGCACTTCGAGGAGCCGGCGAATGCATAAGAAGTGACAAGATAGATATTTTGGAAGGTGTTTGATGTAGTTGATCAATAACCTTATAGTCACTCTTCTTAATGATTTTGAGAAATTATGCATCCTCATCTTCCAAGACCACTCCTTTATCTTTGTTGGCAATAGCGGGAATGACTTCTTTAGGAGGAACTAGTGGAACTGTATTGACTTGTTGAGTATAAACACGACCGCTGCGAGTTATTCGACTTGCACCTGCTATATCAACACTTGCTACTTTCAAACTTTCCCTCTGACCAGCCTGCTCAGTCTTCTGATGAACTCCCCCTATACCATACTTCCATGGAACTGCTTTGGTATTCTCATAAGGGAAAAGGTTACTCCTTTGCTCAATCCTTGAATATGGTAAATTGAAAATTGGCACCACAGATTCTGGAATATTGAAGATGGGTTGAACTCATGAAGATTCAAGTATGTTCAATACTGGTGCTATGGTAGAATCAGACTCAGGCAAGTTGAAGATAAGTTCAATCATTTCCACTTCATTCTTCTTCATATGACCGCTCACTTGTAAAACACCTTCATTAATCAAATCTTGAACATCTTTCAAGACCAGTTCACATCCCCTTGGACTATCAGCACAATCTTCACAATTCTTATGACAGCTTTTTAGTATACCCGCCCCCACTAATTTTGCATGGAAGTCTCGAAGCGGGGTCTTGATCTCAGTAGCATCGAAAATCAAATCTTTGTTAGATTCATCAACAATGGCATTTATGGATCCATGTTTGGGTAAAGGATTATCTTTGACATTCGAACCAGCATTTCCAAATGACATAATGTTTTTCTCCATCAAATCTTTCACGATGTACTTCAAAGCATAACAACCCTCCAAATCGTGCCCTGGGGCACCTTCATGGAATAAACAGTGGGCATTTGGGTTGTAATTTGGTGGGAGCGGATTTTGTGGAGGACCTAAAGGCGTTGGAGTAACCAAACCTTTTTTCAGCTGTGAAGGATATAATTCAGTATAGGTCATAGGGATTCGAGGATTAAGAGGCTTTCCTCCTGGTCTTCTGTTCTGAAAGTTGGAATTCGGATGAGGAGCTGGAGTCCTCTGTTTATAGGCTGAAGCGTTGGGCGCTTGTTGATAACCTGGAGCGTTGAGCACTGGTTGATAGGCTGGAACCACTGGAGCTGTTAGTTGATACATCGGTACTGCTTGATTTGGCCGATACATTGGAATATGTTGATTATATGATGGTTAAACTGCTGCCACATATGGATGTTGAACGTACTGTGGTGGATGGGCATACTGTTGTTGAGCCACAAATGGAGGCCTCTGCCAAAGCTGATTTCTCTTATGACTCGCCATTACTGCATTTGTTTCGCCTTCTTTATTTTTGTGGAAATTGCCAATGAACTTCTTAGCATTATTTCCATTGTCGTTGCTAGAGCTGTCGGATGCACCACCCATCTTGCCATTCTTCAGACCAAGTTTTACCTTGATTCCCACAGCCACTAGATCAGAGAAATTAGCAGTTATGTTCTCCACCATTCTCTCATAGAATTATGTTCGCACAGTGTCAACGAACCAATCAGCTAATTCTTTTTCGGTCAATGGGGGCTCTACTTGAGAAGCATTCCCTCTCCACCTTTGAGCATATTCTTTAAAAGACTCAGAGTCTTTCTGGGACATGCTCAGCAATTGCCTCCTGTCGGGGGCAAGATCCATATAGTACTTGTATTGTTGAATGAAGGCATCAGTCAGGTCTTGGAAACAACGAATTTTTGACTGATCTAGAGTCAGATACCACTTGGAGGAAATTCCTTTCAAACTATCCTGGAAGCAGTGGATCATCAGTTTGTCATTGTCAACTTGTGTTGCCATTCTCCGATATTACATTAAAAGATGGCTTTTAGGACAGGTTGCGCCTTCATACATATCAAAGGTGGGCGTCTTGAACTTGGGAGGTATCACTAGTCCAGACACAAGGCACATCTCTCTGGCAGCAGCACCAAAAATATGGTCACCTTCAATTGCTCTCAACCTCTTTTCAAGAGTGTCAAAATTCTCCTGCAGTCTCTCGTCTTTCTCATTACCGTTTTCAGACATGTCTGGCACATCGTACACCTGATGAGGATCGTTAAAATATAGTTGAATACGGGTGTGCACAATAGTTAGGAACCACGTGGTTCTCCTCATTAGTCAAAGGAATGGTTTGTTGAGTGGTAAATCCTTGAGGAGGAGGCATGAAACCTTGTGAAGGAAGTGCAAATCCTTGGGAAGGAGGTACAAAACCTTGAGAAGAAAATCCTTGGGAAGGAGGTATAAAACCTTGGGAAGAAAATCCTTGGGAAGGAGGTATAAAACCTTGAGAAGAGAATCCTTGGGAAAGAGGTATAAAACCGTGAGAAGCAAATCCTCGGGGAGGAGGTACAAACCCGTGAGGAAGCCCAAAAGGGGGACAAGTTACGGGGTAGTGACTGATGGTGTAGGCTCAGTCGTTGAAGTGACAATCTCAGAAACCACATTATGTTGGGTATCCATCTTTGCTCGAATGACTTGCAGCATTTCCATTATCTGGCCCACATTTCTACGAAGATCAGTAAGCTCCTTATTAACCTTGTCCATCTCTGGGTCTCTGTCAGCCATCTTCTTCCTGACCTGAGCTCGAGTGGAGTATTTGCGTGAGATCCTCAGTGTGAAAGCTGGAGAGGAGATGACGGGAATAAGTTTTAAAGGAAAAAGAAATGCAAATGAAATGCCAAATGTATGAGTGCAATGCAAAAATTATATTTATTCAAGGA
The DNA here is from genome assembly GCA_963966055.1 of Lathyrus aphaca. Taxonomy (NCBI): domain Eukaryota; kingdom Viridiplantae; phylum Streptophyta; class Magnoliopsida; order Fabales; family Fabaceae; genus Lathyrus; species Lathyrus aphaca. The sequence goes on from OZ014525.1 coordinate 175,618,068, forward strand.
ACTCAAAAGATGATTTGCAAGTATCAAAAAATATAACAATGGCCAAAAGGAACTCATTTCATTAATTTCAAAAAGCATTACAAAGTTTTGAGTACATCTTCAAAAGGCCCTAAAATAAAGCTAAATAAAAGGATAAAATAAAAGGCCTAAGGAGATTCTCCTAAAAGCCTCAAGTTGAGCTTATCGATTTGTGCTTCCATATGAGCCTTCTCGAGCACAAGATGGTCCACATTTAACTTCCACGAACTGTCCCCTTGCATGCTAGAGGAAACTAAATCCCCTTGCGTTTTCCTTTTCTTGTTGGAGAGATCTTCTTCCTCCTTCCTCTTTAGTTGTCTTCGAAGTTCTTCATTCTCATTACTGATGATCTGATGTTGATTCTTCCATGCATCTTTCTCTCGCTGCTCCTTCTTCAATGCAATCTTCAACTTTTCCGCATCGTCCATAAATACTAGAATGGGTTTCCTGTCAACCAGAGGCAAAGGTGTTTGGCGGGAATGAGGCATTTTCAAACCAATGGCCCTATCTTGCACCCACTTGAGATAAGGTTCCAAAGAGACACAATTTGTCCTTCCTAAAACACTCTTTTCCAAAATGTGAACATGATCCCAAGATTTTGCAATCTTCTTTCTCAGCTCATCACTACCTTCACCATCCACAAAGAATATTCCCTCCAAGTAAATATTATTAGGTATATCCTTCATTGGGTAACCGAGTTGACGACGTGCTAGAGTTGGGTTGTAGCTGATACCTCCACTCGTACCAAGAAGAGGCACATTGGAGAATCCTCTACAGCTGTCAATGATACTAACTCCATCATAAACTCGACTATACCAATCAATATCTGAATGCGTGAGTGACATGATCTTCTATGACCATAAAAGACCATCCTTCAAGTCCCAAAAAGCACGAGACTTAGGAAAATGAGTAGTGAACCATTTGTACAACATGGGTACGCAACAAGTAATCATTCCATCTCCATAGGAATTCCTCAGGTGAACCGAATGGTAAGCATCGGTGATCAATGTGGGAATCGGATTTCCCGTTAAGAAAATCTTAATAGCCTTCATGGCAACAAAATCGTCAAAACTAGGAAACAGGAAGATTCCATAGACAAGTATAGCCAATATGGCCTCAAATGCAACCATACTCTTCATCCGAGCAATATACCGAGCTTTATTGATCAAGAACTGAGCCGACAATCCGCGTATTTTCCCCTTTGTAGTTATGTGACCCTTGATCTCTGATATCTTCAAATGAGTTGCCTATGAGATCTCTTGATCCTTAAGATCTCCCTCTAATCCAGAAAATGGAGTTTGATCCTTAGGAATAGGTACACCCAGCAGATAAGAATACTCTTCAAGGGTTGGCATTAGCTGGTAGTCAGGAAAGGTAAAACAATGATACACAGGGTCATAGAACTGAAGTAAAGTACTAAGAAGTCCATCTGCCATGTCGATCTTCATGAGATAAAGCAAATCCCCATACTTCTGTTTGAAAGCATCAATGTCACCAACCAAAGAACCTAAACTTCTTAGACTTCCTATCTTAGGGCTTTTGAAGGTATACTTTCGAGTCTTTCTCCTTTCAAAATCCATGATAAACCTGTGATGTTTGCAAATAACACTTTTAAGTTCCTTGAAAATTTGTTGGAAAGAAAGATGTTTATGATGCATGAATGAATGTACAAACACACAGACAAAGGTGCAAGGATTACATGAGGTCGAAGGTTCAACCCTCCCAAAGGTATATACTAGGGGTTTATTTGTACTTGTACAACGGGTTTTACAAGTTCCTAGAATCATTGTCCATCTTTCGGATATTATCAATTTCCCAACTCACTTGGTAGTTAATAATATTCTTAAGAGAGTCTCATCTGAGTGCAGCATGGCGTATCAACTATTTCAGATTTACACCCTCATAGTCATCGCACTACATCCTAAAAAGGCCAAGTGGGGGTAAGTGTTCTACGATCCTCAGCTTTAACGGCTCTCAGGTCGAAAGTAGTAATGTTTTCACGACTGAACTCGATCAATAAAACTACCCTCGAGGAGGCCTACACTGAGTGGTGGATTCTCGATTCAGTATGTTCGGGACTAAACTCCCTATACGCCTACTCGACTATACCACCGTCCAATCTTATTTTGCACTCAAATTAGGGTTATGACTTATCTCACCACACATGGAACACCCAACAAAAATCCCAAATAATTACAAGCAATACAATAACAAATATACAAGGTGGGTTTAACCCTCAAAAATAAAAAAGTCTCCCCAGTGAAGTCGCCATTTCTGTTGCGGTGAGAATCGGATAACAAGCTATTAAGTGAGCTTGAATCACAATTATTAAATGTTCACCACCGACTTTAATTTAATCCAAAGGGAAAAGGGAAAAAGATCGTAAAACCCCTAAATAAGGAGAAACTAAGTTCGGGGGTTGATTATACCTAGAGAAGGTGTTAGCATCCTAAGCATCCGCAGTATCCTACGGGAACCTCTTGTTAATATTTGTGTTATTGTTACTTATTGCTTGCTAAAACTAAGGGAACCTAAGGCTTTTATTTCTAATGGTGCTCGAACAACATCGCATCGATGCCTACGTATCGGGTATAGAATCAGAGCAATAGTAGTTCTCCTAAGGTTTAACGAACACTTGGTTACGCTCAAGGTTCACAGGGGAAGATAAGTGTTATAGCAAATACTCACGTGACTTTAGCAAAGTCACAAAAAGTTGTAAAATAAAAAGTCCTAATGGTTAAGGTCGAAAAGAACTTAGGGATGGCTAAACTTCCTATGACATTGAGTCAACTGCAGGAGTTCTTTCCCTTTTGGATTGAAAAGCAAAAAATAAATAAATAAAGCAAATAAATGAGGGTGCAAGCTCCTAAGTCTAAGGCATAAGTTGCTACTTGCAAAAATGAACTGAATGAAGTAAATGGAAATACAAGATAAAAGGCTTAGTAATCGGGCTATAACTCGATATATGGATCGAGAATGCGGGGGTGGAAGACAAGCGTGGTGTGTTAATTTGCTTAAGTTGGAAAGTTGTGAAGTGTAAAGACCGTGCAGATGACGATCGTAAAACGACCGACTTACGTGTGTGAGTGAAGTGTATATGAACTCAACTTGGCGTTGGACCATGGATTTATTATCTTTGAAAAATTAAAGTCTCAAATGGTGTGGCACTTTAAATTTTATCTTAGCATTTTATGGTCTTAGTGCAAAATAAAATCAAACAATACATACAACCAAAATAATGAAAAATTAAATCATGCACATATTCACACAAAAGAGAAATAAACCTAAATTTAATCTCTCACACTAAGAGACACATTTAGAAAGATCTAACTTAAACTACCTAACAACTATCTAAAACGAAAGAAGAAGAAAAAAAGACATCATTTATTTTATTTTATTATTTTTAGATTTTTCAAAGGAAAAAGATAAATTGAAAGTAAATTCTAAAACATTAAGTTTGAAATAAGATAAAATTGATTTTTGAAAATAATTAGACAAAATAGAATAAACTATATATTTTTTATTTTTTTTTAGATATACTTAAAGAAAGTAATAAATTAAAATTAAAATGATAATAATAACAATTTTTAAATAACAATAGTTTAATAAAGATAAAGAAATGTTTTTTTATAGAATAAACAAATATTAAGAAATAAATTTAAAAAAAGTTTTTTTTTTCGATTTTATATATATATATTAAGTGAAAGTTAAATAAAATAAAAATGGTTAATTATAAATATATTTTTTTGGGTTTTCTATAACAATATATGAAAATAAGGTAAGGTGAAAGCTAAAACTTGTTTTATTTTTATTTTTTTCTAACAAATATTTAAGAATAATAAAACGAGATAAATGACATTACTTTTTTATTTTTTATAATAATATCTAATAATAATAAAAGGAGATAAATGCTATGATTTTTTTTAATAAGACCTAAAAATAAAGAAAGAGAATAAAATATTAACTTTTTGATTTTTGTATAACAATATCTAAAATTAAGGAATGAAGATAAGTGCTAAAATATTTTTGTTTATTTTTTTTATAATGACACCTAAAGAAATGAGGAATAAAAAAAAACTGATATTAAATTTTTTTGATTTTTTTTCATACATAATCTACATAATAATGAAAGTTTAATAAATATGATTTTTTTATATTTATAATAATATCTAAAAAATAAATAAATGAGAATAAATGCCTTATTATTTTTTAATTTTTTTAATATGCATAGAAAGTTAACGTTTTTAAGTCATTTTTTAGATATAGAAACTAATTTTAAATTTTTTTGATTTTTTTTGGATATTAAGAAAAAGAAAATATTACACTTGTATTTTTACATAAAAAAATATTTTTTTTTAATTTTAAGATTAACAATAATAATAATAGTGACAAATAAATATTATAAAATAAAATGAATAAATTACACTAATAAAATTAATTTAAAAAAAGAAACTAAATAATGTAAAAAAAACATAAAATAACCATCTAAGATTTTCTTGTTAAGAAAATTAAAATAAAAAATAAATAAAAAATTTGATTCATGATAATATCACCATATATATTTTGAGATCTTTTAGATTAAAACTAATACACTTTATTTTTTATTTTTTGTTATTACTCCATTTTTAAAATTTTTAAATTAATACTAACATATCTTTTGAATTTTTAGAACTATCACTAAAATAAACACTTATTTTTGAATTTTGATATTACTATGTATTCTATATATTTTTTTTGGATTTTTTTTACTTGCAAAAAAATAAAAATAAAAATAATAGTAATAATAATAAATATACTAAAAACAACACTAGGATGAAACATTGGACAATGAATGGTTTTTATCGTTTTCTTTCCAAACTCTTTATCACTCTCCATTATTATATTCTTTAAAGCCTTTTCTCTCTCCAATTTTCAAAGAAAAAAAAGATTTTTATTAATATTGATTAAAAGAAAACAAACATTAAATTAAATATCCAATTTTCAAAGAATTTTTTTTTTTATTAACATTGGTTAAAAGAAAACAAACATTAAATTAAATAGAGTCCATTCTGATTCCTAAGAAGAAGAAAATACAACGATCCTTTTTCAACTTTCTTTCTCCAGATTCTCTCTGTCTCACTAGGTAAAACGCGTCAGCCTCACGAAGGCAGAAAAAAAATGGTGGAAACGAAAAATTACAAGTGAAGCTCTCTCACATCTCCTCACCAAGGTTTGCTTCCTTACTCTCTTTCTCACCAAACACTCACTCTCACAATAACCCCAGTTTCTATCTCACTCTCTTCAGTAAAACGTGTCAAAACTTAAACTAAACTCTTTCTAATTCGTCAGATCGAATGAACCACGAACAAACAAAGGAAAACGCGTGTCAAAACCTAAACTAAACTCTTTCTAATTCGACACGAACAAACAAAGGAAAACGCTGGAGTGAAAATTAAAGGAAAAAAAAGCGATAACCAAAATAGAAAGAAAAGAAGAAGGACTCACAATACCGAATCAAGTTTGGTAAGCTTTAGCGTCGGTAGGAGGAAGAACGGTATGTTGAAAGCCTTTTTTGGACTCCTCTTCTCTACTCCTTTGCCCCTTTACTGTTGTATTTTTCTCTGATTATTGAGTTTTTTTTGCCGTGTAAGTGTGATTTTAGGTTTTTTGTCTGTGGCTCTGTTTGAATGTGGTTATATTTTTTTGTTGTTGAGTTTTGATGAATAAATAGTAACATATATAGGACAGGTTTAGGGTTTGTGTGATTTGAATTTTGAAAACTTGTTGAGGAAGGGTAGTGAATCAATCCGTTGGGGAACATGTTCGAATGTTTTGTGTTAGTGGTGTAGAAGTCTGTTTTTGAGTATAGTGGATGGAGTATTCTTTGAAAAGAAAAATCGCAGTGAAAACAGAGAAAACAGATTGCAATTCCTGTTGGTGCCTCTTTTTTTTTGGAAATTCTGATTTTCATTATGTGACATTAGGCATGCTATGTAATGGTGAAAGAATGTATTGAATATTTTATAAAATGATAAAATGTGTTGAATGGTGAATTGATAAGTGATCATGTTCTTGAAATTGAATGAATTAAAAATGTGTGGATTGAATTTGATTTTTTGAATGAATGAATGCTAACTTTGTTTTTTTTTTTCAATTTCATGTGCAAATTAATGGATTTGGAATGATGGACAAATAGTCATGGAGAAAAAAGATTTCATGAATGCTGGGATATGAAGAAACCATGGAGTTACTTGGAAATTAAAAAAAAGATGTAACAATAATAAATTTTTTTTTGGAAGTTTTGTGAACTTAAACACTAGTTTAATGTAAATTCCTAATCATATATGTAATACTAAAATGCATATGAATGACATGTATGAATGAATGTTGATCATGTGGATTTGATGAATTTTGAATATATTGCTTTGATGAATTATGTTTAAAACTTGAACAAAAATATTATGAAAGAGTGGATTGAAATGAATGATTATGATATGAATTAGTTAACATGAATTTTGAAATTGGATGAGAATGTTTATGCATGAAAACTGATTAATTTTGGATATGAACAAGTGACTAGTTAATTTAAAAAAAAAAGAATAAATATGAATGAATACTTGAACATAAATATAACTAAAATTGAGAGGGATTTAATGGATGAAAGTTATTTGGTCCATGAGCATGAATAAAAATGGGGACTTGAAATGGGATGAATTTGAAATATTGATTGTATTTTTGGTGATGAGCTTGGAATGTGATCATGGACTTAGAACTTGAAATATTGAAAATTAGAATTGGAATTTAGAGACAAGAAATTTGAATTATACTTAAATTAGAATTGAAATTTGGACTAAAAATTTAGAATAAATCTTAGAAATTGAAAAGAAAACTTGAAATGGAATTGAAAACAAAATTGGAATATAAACTTGAAAATTGAAAATGGAATTAAAAATAAAATTGGAAATAAACTTGACAATTAAATTGAAAGATAGGAGTGGAATTTTGGCGATTAGACTAACAACACCCCAAAAGAGGAAACTATAGTGACACTATTCATAAGACCACTTTGAAAGAAGAAAAAAAAACTTTTTGAAAATCTAAAATACCTAGTATACACAAAGGTACATTAATGATGAGACAAATGCGTGTAAACACCTCAAATTTTCACTCACTAAGTTCACACCATGGCTTGTGATCTTTCATGTTTGCATTAGTATAAGCATACCATCTCATATTGCATTTTTGATTCACTGCATAGTTCAAGATCATCTGCATCTAGGGTTTGTGATCTGAGCAATCCAAGGATCCATCTGAGCCACTCCAAAGGTATCCAATAACTCCAAGAGGGTCCATGTGTGTTCTATCATCATATTATATCCCTCAAAGATCAAGGAAGTCAAGAAATCACAAGAACTTGGAAAGCATGGAAGCAGAGCTAAGGTTTCACTGCACAGATGACCTGGAATTAGGGTTTTGGTTTCAGAGGCCATAACTCCAAATTTTTTGGTCATTCTTGTTTCTAATAGTCTCAATATGTTATAAGGATCATGTGTACCAAGTTTGATGAAGAAATTCATTGTGGAAGTCATCTGTTCACTGGGTAACTTCTTGAGCAAGTCAGAGCAAAATCAGGACATCTGAGGCCCCCAACAATGGAACCAAAGTGGTATTTTCATCAAATTGAAGGTATATGATCTTTATTTGATCATTGAAGTGCTTGGAAGTTCACAAAATTGAAGAAATTTGAGCTAAACCAAAAGTTGCCAAAAATGGAAATGACTTGTAACGGAAACTTTCCATTTTGGGAAAGTTCTTCAACCTCCTATTTCTCAACCAAAAATGTTTCAAATGAAAAATTGTTGGTCATGAAAGTTGTAGATTGGATCATTCCCTTTTCAAAAAGTACAAGAACATGTCATAACTCATTATGGAACTCAAGTTATGACCTTGCAAAGTTGGCAAAAATCCTATAATTTTCACTTTCACACCAAAGAGGATTTTTTGCAATTTCACATACCAAGCCATTTTGTGACCTCTAATTAATATCTAAGCATCATACCAACAAAATACATTGTATTGTGACCAAAATTGCCCAAAGAATCACAAGTTTTTATGGCTTGCATCACAAGAAATCACAAAGGGGGCAAAATGCATAACACTTGCAAAATCTATGAGATCTTTCCCTCCAAGCCATCCAACTGCATAATCTCAATCCCATGGCTCTCCTTGATCAATGTTGAGCCAGGACATGCCATAGAACAGCTGCTACATAAGCCCATACCTCAAGTACACAATTTGTTGACTTTTTGCAAATGGACCCATACCAATCAGCTGCAGCCACAACCACTCTCTGGCCAATAGGGTTATGTTATGTGGACCAAAAGCAAGCCATAACACAACACAAACAAGCCTGAATCATCAGATACACCAAGTTTCACAAAATCACCCTCAAGCTTCAAACTTTCGAAACACTCTGCTCAGCCTCTCAAACCACAAACAAACTTCACCATTCAACTCACCATCATCATTAGAACATTTCCCAACCATTACCAAGCCCTAAAAGCCAGCAAAACACAAACACGATTTCAGACCAGTTGAGGTGCAACCACTCAATCCAGTTATTCTAAACTCTTTCAAAGCATTGCAACATCATCAGGGGGTCAAGTGAAGTGGATTTGCACAAGAGAGAGGTCCAGAAAGTGCCAAACTGAGAAAGCTCAAGCTCATGTAACCTCAATAACTTTTTTCCAGAAATGTAATTTTAAGTTTCTAAATGAATCTATGTGATGTGCTGATGTCTTTATTTTTGAAAATGGTTGTGTATTAAGGATTTCATGGTTGTCTGAAAGTTTTGACATTTTTAGGTTTTGATTCGAATCTTGTTATTGAGGAATGAGAAATTATTTTTAGAGTCAGATTCTTGTTTAGAATGATGTAAGGATCATTTCTGGAGAGTTTAAGAGCATGAGGTGGTGTTTTGGGGAAGCTCAGGGGAGGAGCTCGCCAGAGAAGACGACCAGAAGTCTTCTCCGGCCACCTGAAATAAATTAGGGTTTAATATGATTAATTAGTGAACTTTGAATGTGGAGCGTAGGATTTAGGGTTCGCGCGTGTTTGGAGGGCCAGAATGGTTTCACTTAACCCTAATTATTTTAATTTAATTAATTAATTAGAATTAGGCCAGATTGAATCTGGGCCTTTGATTTGCGCGCTGGTCAATGCATCCCCCCCCCAGTTTGAATCTGGTTCACTGGATTGGATTACTTTCATTAAAATTCATTTTATTTTCATTTAAATTGCATTTTCTTTACCATTTTATTTAAAATACCTAGAAAAATCATAAAAATATTTCCTTCTGCATTTTAATTCCAAATATTATTCTTCACCCAAAAACATTTTTTATTTTTATTTTTTGCATTAAAAAATCATTTTAAAAATATTTAAATGTTTATTTTAATTAATTAATGGAAATTAATTAATTAAAATACCATTTAGGTTTCTAAAAATTCCAAAAAAATTCACATTGCATCTTAGGGCATTTAGAAACATTGTCAAACCATTCATACAAATTTATTTTATGTTTTGATCCAACTTTGACATTTTTCTTGAATTTAGGGTTCATAAAATTCCCTTTTTGGAACCCTAACTTTGAAAATTCTTTTCTACCTAACCATGAAGGGTTTCACATTGATTCTTTTTGCATTGTTTTCCATATAGCATGTAGTTTCTAAGATATTTTTGTCATGAATTTATCTTTCATTTTCAAATTGATTTGCATTTTCCCTTTTAAGGTACCCAAAAACCCTATAATACTTAGAAAAATCATAACTTCTTTTAGGTTAAGAGTTGGACCTTCTCCTTTGGGGTGTGATATCATATGGGGTTAGGGTTCCTTTGAGTTCATTTGCAAATTTTTATCATGTGAATTGCTTCTGTTTTGGTCATTTGCATCTCATCCTCTCATGTAACCCTAATTTTGCATCCATACTTGCATCTTACATTGAATTGCATGAACATGTGAACTTGCCATGACATTCTAAGCACTTGTATGCCATCTTAGACATCTTAAGACATTACTTGAACATTTCTTGGTCATTTATTCATACATTTTCCATGCTTTTCATCCATTTCATTACATAAACATCCATGTGTTTTCATGCTTCCCACATGCCTCATATGCATTCATTCTCTTGTATGATCACATATGTGCACATTGTATGCTCTCACATCATCTCATAGCATCATTTGCATCATGTGTTTGCTTCTGGTTTTGGTTCTTATCTTTGCATATGCTTCATTCCATTTCATTTCTTTCTTTATGCATCTTGTACTAACATTTTCAGGTGGTAAGTAACTTGAGAAGTGAATTTGCCTTTACTTCTCATTTCTCTTCATCTTCTTCATATGCATCCTTGCTGCATTTTTCATTGTCTTAGAGTGAGCTTGCTCATTCATGTTCATCTCTCACTTTCTTTCTTTAAGTTACTTATCTTCTTCAGTGAAGTAAGTAACTTATTCATCTGCTTCTCCTTCCTTTCATATGCTTCTTCCATTGGTGGCTTCTTTGAAGATCTTTCTCAAGCCTCACAAACCATAGGAACATCCAAGCATGATAATAATTAGGGTTGTGATTATTCCCCCTTTAGCTTTTGCCTTTGTGTCTTATTTATGTCTCTCTTCTCACCTCATCATTAGAGACTAAACCTTTAAGGTTTTAAGACTTTGGAACTAAGGTTATGCCTGCATCCTTCTCTTAGGATGAAGTGTATAATTTTAATCCTCGGTGTTAAACCCTTAATTTGTTTAAACCTCTTAATCAATCCATCTTAATAATCACTAAGACATTAACTTGTAACTTGGGCCTTGCATTAGGGTTCTAATTCTTCCTTTATTAGTTAAGAAGGACTAACCCTAGTGTTTAATGGACAAGTCCCCCTCAAGTTGTCTTACAAACCATAAAATTCACTTCTTAATATCATCCCTTAATTAAAATCCACTTAATAAAGGTTTGTTTTGTCATGAAGTTAATCCCTAATCATGGATTAAGTTGAGGTATCTTCCTCAGCTTAAGTGTGCTCATCTATTATCCTTCTATTAGGATGGTGTAATGAGTTCACTAATCCTTGATTATGGCTTAAATTCATTACTTAACACTAAACAAAAAAACCAAAAAACATCTAAATAATCACAAGTAGGTTAGTGATCTTAATCCTACATCATCATGGTAATTAAGTTGAGATGTTTATCTCATACTTAAGGTATTCTCATTATCCCTAATCAAAGGGAGGATATAATGAGTTTACTAACCCTTTGGTTTAGGCTCAAGCTCATTAACTTATGACAAACACAAAAAAAAAGCAATAAAAGATTGAAAACACAAAAACAAACAATAATCGTCTCCTTCGGGATTCTTTTCTCATCATCTTCACTCACAAACGAGAACTCGCTCCTTCTGTCTAATGCAAGACAGTTAGCACTCGAGCCAGACGAGTCATACACTTGAGCATAGACAAGCAAGCAGTTCACAAGTCAATTTATCTTTTAGTCTCTTTGAGTCGAACTACGGTGTTCTGACTTCCTCATTGCACGAGAGGATACATAGGCATAACTTAATTGTTATCGAACAAAAGTCTTTGTGTCTTCCCCCTCTTTCAGCATTCTTTTAAGCCTCATTCCTGAGCACTTCACTTCACTTTCTTGCACTGACACTTGTACATTCTTTTTCAGATTTTGCATACAGATAGCACAGACACTACCCCTTTAAACACAAACTTTCAAGCGTGGATCCCGTCGAGTACGATGGACAATCTGGGTGCTAATACCTTCCCAGGTTGTAACCAACCCCCTTTCTCAGTTTCCCTGGTTCGCAACTGTCTTATCCATATCTTTCCAGGTTTATGCAGCATTACCTTTCCTTCGGGATAAAAATGCCTAGCTGGCGACTCTATTTCAGTTCATCTCATTTCTCCTTTCACCGACCGTTCGCGCTTGTACCGGGATGCAAATCTTCGGGAGCGATAGCTTGGCGACTCTGCTGGGGACCCTTATATTGCAACCAGGGCTTCTGGTTCCTTTTGTGGGTTCCTCCTAGCGCTTGTTTGATTTGTGTTTACGGGGGTGTTATGTGATACTTGTGCTTGTTTATTTGCTTTATTTATTGCTTTCTGTACAGCTTTATTTATTGCTTTCATTTACAGTTTTTATGCATTTCCTACTGTCATTATCATGTGTTGGATCTCTTGTCTGTTTTGGTGGGTGGGGACCATTGAGTGATTAAGGTCCTATACCTGGGACCTGAGTGACACATAGTCTAGAGTGGCTTCATATTCTTTCCCATTCCATTTCGGTCTGGTGCGGGAATGTGAAACACGATTCAAATATGGGTTTCTTCTTGAGAACTCTGTGCTAGGGATTTCCTGTAGTACTAGGGCTATCTGGGAAGCCTGCTAAGTCTGGATGACCTTTTTATGACCTTCAGCATCTGAGGTGAATTAGAGGAGGATCTTTTATGGTTATTGTAAACACTGTACCTCCGGGTTAGAAGTGTTTACACTTCTCATAATTGATCCAAGTCTGAGGACCCTTGTTCTAGAACAATACATGTGAGGGGGTTGGGATGTTTACAGGTTTGCAGGAACCCTTGGCCTCATCATACCTTGTTACTAGATTTGTTAAGGTTGTATTATTTGGACAATTCTTGTGATTACCCTGGACTTGTGACTCTTTATTTGAGTCCCCCACCTGGTTACTGGATTTCTAAGCCTCCATCCGGACTTTTGAACACACATGGACTTCATCCAGGCAGATAGCCAGATCCAACACTTGATCACAAACCCTTTGCATATCATTTTGCATACATAATTTTTGCATCATTTAACATTTGCCTATTTGTTTTACAGGGTATCCATCTTATTGTCTTTGGTTTGGTTTTGACCCCTTCTGCTACTCAGACTTCTCCAATTATCTTCTCCAGCACTTTCATCAATTTGTCTTCACCAGAGACCCCCTCCAGTTATCTTCTCCAATCTTCAGCAGTTATCTTCATCAGGGTTCATCTCAGCTTCTTCACCATCACCCATTATTATTATGGACACTTCAAGAAAGAGCAACATCACTTACCACTTCTTTGAGCCTACCCTGACTGGCATCAGGCAGATCCAGTCCCTCATTACTCTTGATCATCTCACACTATTTAGAGAGCATTATGGAGGAATATTGGACATGATCATGGACCTAGATGCATATCATAGGAGCATGATCCATACTTGCTTGCAGTTTTATGATCCTCCACTTAGATGCTTCACTTTTCCTGATTTCCAGTTGGGACCTTTGTTGGAAGAATTTTCCATGTTGTTAGGAGTTCCTATCAGGAGAGGGATTCCTTTCAACCCTGAGATGGTTGCTCCTAGAAATGAAGACATAGCTAAGGCATTGCATTTGGAGCCTGCCCTCATTGATCAGAACATGACCACCAAGGCTGGGGTTCCAGGCCTTCACCTAGATTTCTTGATCTCCCAGGCTACCCTGCATGCTGCAGTAGGGGAATGGAATGTTGTCTGTGCACTTCTAGCCCTCAGTATATATGGGGTTATCTTGTTTGTAGATGAGCCAAAGTTTGTGAGCAAGAATGCCATTCACCTGTCCTTACTAAGGAACCCAGTTTCTACCTTGCTTGGAGACTTCTACTACTCAGTACACCAGAGGAATAAGAAGCAAAGAGGAAGACTGGTCAGATGTTGTGCTCCCCTTTATTACTCTTGGTTGCTAATACATTTGCCAAAGTCAGATACCTTCCTGAACCCTCATCAGCAAAAGAATTGGGCTAAGAGATTTATTGCCTTGACATCAGAAGACATCAGATGGTGCACTCAGATCACCAAAGGCAAGGACATCATTACTAGTTGTGGGCAATATCCTAATGTGCCTTTGATAGGAGTGAAAGGTTGCATCAACTACAACCATTTACTGTTTAAAAGACAATTAGGATATGCTTTGGTTCATCCTCCAAGAGGGCAAGAGATGGCTGAGACCCTCTACTGTGAAATCCAACCCAACTCTGCTGTTGTCAGGCAAGCTGCCTGGGCTTGGGACAACATCCAGACTAAAGGGACAGCCATCCTTGGCAAGTGCAACAACATTGCTTCAGCACAGTATTCTGATTGGTCTCGTACCAGAGCTCAGATCACCCGGATGCCATTCACCTTAGAAGATATACCTGGATCTTCTACAGTACAACCTGCAGCTACTGTCAGTTTGGATGAGTTTGAGAAACTGAAAGAGAGGAATACTCAGCTCTCTGAAGCCTTAAAGAAGACTCTCTGGGAGAGAAATGACAGTCGTCTAGATAATGAGAGATTGGAAAGGCTCAGTATTGAGCACTTGACCAAGATTGAGAAGACGGATGACTACATCAGGAAGGCTAGGGCATGAGAGTTAGTACTGAAGAATACTTACAAGGAAGCAAAGACTCAGAAAGTTAGGGCAGAGAATTATCTAGAGGAGAGCCATGCTAGGTAGATCAGGATCCCTGAAGCCCGTGCACAGGAAGATCAAAGGACTCAGGCTAAGTTAGAGCAGTTGGAGGCTAGTGAGAAGAAGCATCAGGAGGCATTATTGGCAGCTCAGAGGGAGATATCTGAATTGAAACTCCGGGCGGGGTTGAAGAGGTCAAAGGATTAGGATAAGCATAAGAAGTTGACCAATGCCATCGCTACCAGGAACCTCCTCATCAGGACCATCACAGAGCATCCAGTAGGTCCAGTGACTGAGGCCCTCATGAAAGAAGTCATAGAGAATGACTTTGGATTAGATGTTTGACTCTTTTGCTTGTACTTTTCTTTTGTTGTACTTTTGAATTTGTTGTTGTATTTTGACCCACCATGGGGATGTTATTGTAATCAAACTATGTATTTTCACTCTTTGTAATATATGTGGTTTGTATTATTTTTGGTGGGCTTTATCTCTCTTCATCATCAGCATTCCCTCGAGGTCTGGAAAGGTCAAAACCAAAGAACCAAACCGGATACCCTTGGAAAACAAATAGGCATATTGCACTGCATACTAACATTTCCTTTGTTTTGTAGGTTTTTGTTTTATTGATGTTTCTCACTTTGTTGTGGTTTCAGGAAACATTGCTCGCAGAAGAGTGTTCCCTGTCAACAGAATACACCGGTACCCGACAAGAAACAACCTTCTGGGACTCCAGATGGATCAAGTTCAGCAAGACTTGAATGAAGTAAGGACCCAAATGGCCAATGAGAGGTTTGAGATGAGGAATCAGATGACCCAATTCATGACTGTGATGACTGGTCTAGCTTAGAGCCAGGAAAGACTGAGGGAGTTGGTTGAGAGACAAACTCCTGAAGAACACCATCCAGGTACAGGAGGTACCAGTAACAACGATCACGCGCAGCCTCGCACTGATCCACCAGAATTTGGGCCTCATATAAACCCAGAAATCAATGCCATAAGTAATACTCAGGGTAACACTACTGGAGGAAGGATCTTGCAAGAGGATTCTCAAGAAGAGCAGTTCACAGAGGTTAGGGCTGGTGACAAAGTTTACGATCATCGGTTGGATGAGATTGCCGAGAAGCTGAGATCTCTTGAATCCCAGAATTCCCTAGGTTTTGATGTCATGGACATGGGATTGGTGGAAGGGGTGAGAATTCCTCATAAGTTCAAACGCCCGTGTTTTGAAAGGTATAATGGCACATCCTGCCCACACACCCACCTTCAATCATTCTTGGGGAGATTAAAAGCATACACCATGGACGAAAAGCTGTGGATGTTTTACTTTGAGGATAGTCTGACAGGGGCATCCCGAGAATGGTATTCCCATTTGACTAGAGCCACAGTGAGGAACTGGAAAGACTTGGCTGAAGCTTTTATCCTTCAGTATCAATATAACTTGGACATGGCTCCAAACATGACTCTTCTGATGGGAATGTCTCAATCTTCCCGTGAAAGCTTCAGAGAATATGCCCAAAGGTGGAGGCAACTTGCTGCTGCAGTTCAACCCCCCATGTCTGAAAGGGAAATGGTAGACATGTTCATGAATACTCTCCAAGGAACCTATATTGACAGGTTGGCTGCATTTTCTTCTACCAGTTTTGCAGATGTGGTGATAGCTGGGGAAAGAATAGAGAGCCTACTGAAGATGGGAAAGATCTCCGATAACGGTGCCAGTTCAAGCAATACAAGGGAACCATTTGCTGGGCCCCGTAGATCTGGTGAGACAAACTCTGTGCACATGGGAAGAGGGAGAACCCATTACCTGCCCAGAACAGTTGCTGTTGTTACTATCTCGGCTCCACCTCCTCAGTATACTCAACAACCACAACACTTTCCGCAACAACAACAGTTTCCTCAACAGAGATCATACAACAATAACAGCAATCAACAACAATGCCCTTTTCAAGAGCGGCCATCTCAGATCAACAGGGTGATTGACCCCATTCCAATGCCATATGCTACACTGCTGCCACAACTCCTAAAGCTCAATCTTGTTGAGTTGAGAACATTGGCTCCACCTGATCCTCAAAACCTTCCAAGAAAATATGATGTCAACGCTAGGTGTGCTTTTCACTCTAATGCACCTGGTCACTCTACGGAAAAATGCAGAGCTCTGCATATGAAGGTTCAGGATCTGGTAGATTCAAAAGCCTTGAACTTTGCACCTCCTCCCAATGTAGTGAAAAATCATATGCCAAGCCACAGTGGGCCAAGGATTAATGCTATAGAAGATGGCTCATCCTTTAATTTAATAGAAGATATTGCATGTATTCAGACACCTCTGGTAGAGGTTAAAGCCCAACTTTTAAAATGCCAAGTGTATCCAGGTTGTGAGGCCTGTTGTAAATTATGCAAACTTTCTAATAATGGGTGTGAAAGCTTGAGGAATGGCATCAATAGTTTGATCAGAGAAGGCATTCTACAAATCACCACAACTGCTTCTACAACACTAACAACTCTTTTGTCAACAACAAGTGAATCTTCTACAAATGCAACAACCACCTTTCATACTAGTTCTTCTACAACTGCAACAACCATTGTTCCAACTGATTCAGCTACAACTTCAGCAATCATTCCATCTGTCACTTCAACACACAACAATTCATTTGCACCAGCGACTACAACTTCAGCAACCACCAACAATGATGTTTCCACTGTCACAATTTATTATGACCCGACAACGGTCCCGAATTCCAACAACTTTCAACAATCTCGACAACAATCTCAACAAAGCTTCAATTCACCTCCACCAACATCCACCAGAGGTCCTGTTACTATTTTCTATGATCCACAGATGATTACGGTTCCAACATCTGCTGCAGTGAGCCCAATCACCATCACGGTGCCCGGACCAATTCCATATGATAAAGACAGTGTTGTACCATGGCATTATGGTGCTGATCTGTACTGCAACGGAGAGAAAGTCCTTCTTGATTCTCTTGTTCTCACTCCCCAAGTGGACAATGTCGGGGGAGGCGGAGGCTTCACCCGAAGAGGACGTCTCTTCGCGTCACATGTTCCAAGAACCAATACTGAGGCAGAGGCTACTGCCAAAGCCAAAGGGAAAAGTGTGATACCTGAAGAATCCGCACCAAAAGAGACTCATAAGTCATCCTTCGATCAGGATGTGGATGAATTTATGAGGATAATTAAAAGAAGTGACTATAAAGTTGTGGACCAGCTCCACCAGACTCCTTCAAAGATCTCTATATTATCCATATTGTTGTGTTTCGAGGCCCATCGGGATACACTACTCAAAGTTCTGCACACTGTCTACGTGCCAGAAGAGATCACGGTAAATCAGCTGGAAACAGTGGTGTCAAATGTTAACACTAGCCATGGGCTAGGTTTCACTGATGCTGATTTAACGACCGAAGGACGTCACCACGACAAAGCTTTGCACATAACCCTGGAGTGCAAAGGAGTTGTACTATCTCATGTTCTTGTAGACACTGGGTCCTCACTCAATTTCTTGCCCAAGAAAGCTCTTGTCAAGCTCGAATATGATGGGATAGCTCTCCGGCCAAGTAACCTTGTGGTCAGGGCTTTTGATGGCTCCAAAAGATCTGTTCTTGGAGAGGTGGAACAGCCAGTGATAATCGGTCCACATGTCTTTAAGACCATTTTCTATGTGAATGACATTCATCCAACATACAACTGTTTGTTAGGTCGACCCTGGATTCACGCTGCAGGCGCAGTAACATCGACCCTTCACCAAAAACTGAAGTACGAGTGGGAAGGATAGATTATCACCATCTGTGGTGAAAAGGACATATTTGTTAGCCAGCTGGCTACTTACAAATATATTGAGATGGATGGTGAAATCCATGAGACAATGAGCCAAGGGTTCGAGGCACTGAATGTCAATGAGTTGACTGAAGTATTTGCTGCATCCCAGGAAGACAGGATGAGTACTTCAATTGTTTCCTATCAGCAAGCCCAGAAGGTTGTTGAAGACGGTAATGCCCAAGGCTGGGGCAAGCTGCTGCCAGTGGAGAAAAAGGAAGATAGATTCGGTTTGGGTTACAGACCATTCCGACAAGATCAATCAAAGGCTGCCAAAGAGCCCAAGTTCATCAGTGGGGGATGCTCACCCCAGATGCTGTTAACAACCTGGAAGACGAGGCGGAAAGCGACCGCAACCTGGAGAGCTGGATACGTCCAAGGATCCCGGGGAACCAAGTCCTTAACTGGTCTTCCCAGGAAATTATAAGGGTTACTCCTGCAGAGTAATTATTATTTCCTGTCTTTTTTAGCATGCATCAAGTCCGGCATCTTGCCCAAGATGTCAGGACTCATTTTGTAATAGGGCCATATTATAATTTTGTGCAAATGGATTAATCAATGAATATCGGACATCTTTTGCAAACAGGTCTCTTTTTCGCTCACTGTCTTTTTATTTTTCACTTTTGTACAAAACAATAAAATGGCAATGTTTTCAAAATAATAACTTCATTTTCACTTTTTCTAAACAAGATTAAAACTGATCACTAAAACGAACAAATCTCAACCCTTGCAGAGATTATCCTCTAGATTGCACCGACAATAGCATTGTTATGACCTTGTATGACTTCGACAATCCAATTAATCAAGCTGATGAAGGGGTTGAAGAAGACTATGAGTTACCAGAATAGTTAGCCAGGTTGTTGAGACAGGAAGAGAAAGTGATCACTCTTCATCAAGAAGAGGTTGAGACAGTTAATATTGGTACCGAAGAGGATTTGAAAGAAGTGAAGATTGGGGCCAACCTGCAGGCTTCAGTAAAAGAACAACTTGTTGACATGCTTCGGGAATACGTCGACATCTTTGCTTGGTCCTATCAAGACATGCCAGGTCTGGATACTGACATTGTTATGCACAAGCTGCCATTAAAAGAAGATTGTCCTCCAGTGAAGCAAAAGCTACGCCGTACTCGTCCAGATATGGGCATGAAGATAAAGGAAGAAGTACAAAAACACTGGGATGCTGGATTCCTTGCTGTAACTAGTTATCTGCCGTGGGTTGTTAACATTGTACCAGTGCCTAAGAAGGATGGAAAAGTACGGATGTGTGTGGATTACCGAGATCTGAACAGAGCTAGCCCAAAGGATGATTTCCCTCTGCCTCACATTGATGTATTGGTCGACAACACAACTCAGTTCTCGGTATTTTCCTTCATGGATGGCTTTTCAGGGTATAATCAGATTAGAATGTCACCCGAAGACATGGAGAAAACTACCTTCATCACACCTTGGGGCATATTTTGTTACAAGGTAATGCCTTTTGGATTGAAGAATGTCGGTGCGACTTATCAACGGGCTATGGTGACATTATTCCACGACATGATCCATAAAGAAATTGAATGCTACGTAGATGACATGATTGCCAAGTCCCTCACTGAAGAAGATCATCTGGTAAATCTGCTGAAGTTGTTCAAGCGTCTGAGAAAGTATCAGCTGAAGCTAAACCCCAACAAATGCACATTCGGGGTACGTTCCGGTAAATTGCTGGGGTTCATCGTAAGTGAAAAAGGAATTGAAGTTGATTCTGACAAAGTCAAAGCCATTCAGGAGATGCCTGCACCTAGAACTGAAAAGGAAGTTCGGGGGTTCTTAGGTAGATTGAACTACATTTCACGGTTCATATCTCACCTTACTACAACCTGTGAGCCTCTGTTCAAATTGTTAAGAAAGGAACAAACGGTCAGGTGGAACGAAGATTGTCAGAAGGCTTTTGACAAGATTAAGGAGTACTTGCAAGAACCTCCAATTCTCATGCCTCCAGTTGAAGGAAGACCTCTAATAATGCACCTGACAGTATTAGAATGGGCAATGGGGTGTGTGTTGGGCCAGCATGACGAGTCTGATCGAAAAGAGTATGCAATATACTACCTAAGCAAAAAGTTTACCGACTGTGAACAACGTTATTCACTGCTCGAGAAAACTTGTTGTGCTTTAGCGATGGCTGCTTGCCGACTAAGGCAGTATATGTTGACTCACGCTACCTTGTTGATCTCGAAAATGGACCCTGTCAAGTACATATTTGAGAAGCCAACACTTACCAGAAGGGTTGAGAAATGGCAAATGATTATGACAGAGTATGACATTCAGTACACATCTCAAAAGGCCATCAAGGGCAGTGTACTATCTGACTATCTAGCTGAGCAACCCATTGATGATTATCAACCCATGAGATTTGATTTCCCTGATGAAGATATCATGTTCCTAAAAGCAAAAGATCATGAAGAGCCGGTTCACACCGAAGGGCCGGACCCAGAAGAAGAGTGGACAATGATGTTTGATGGGGCTGTCAATATGAATGGTCGAGGAGTTGGTGCAGTGCTCATTACACCTAAAGGAGTCTATATGCCTTTCTCGGTAAAACTCACCTTTGCATGCACTAGCAACGAAGCTGAATACGAAGCCTGTATCATGGGACTCGAGGAAGCCATCGACCTCAGGATCAAGACTTTAACGTATTCTCTGTGGACATTGCTAAAAATGACAAGCCTTGGTTCCATGACATCAAATGTTTCTTGGAGGATCAAACATACCCACCTGGGGCATCATCCAATGACAAGAAGACATTAAGAAGGCTAGCCGGTAGTTTCTTCCTTAATGTTGATGGTTCATTATACAAGCGAAACTTTGACATGGTTCTTCTCAGATGTGTTGATAAGGAAGAAGCAGACTTGATGATGCACGAGGTGCAAGAAGGATCTTTCGGTACTCATACTGGAGGACATGCAATGGCTAAGAAATTGTTACAATCAGGTTACTATTGGATCACAATGGATGCAGACTGTTGTGCCTATGCCAGGAAATGCCACAAATGCCAGATTTACGCAGACAAAGTGCATGTGCCT
This sequence comes from Lathyrus aphaca, assembly GCA_963966055.1. Taxonomy (NCBI): domain Eukaryota; kingdom Viridiplantae; phylum Streptophyta; class Magnoliopsida; order Fabales; family Fabaceae; genus Lathyrus; species Lathyrus aphaca. Next base: position 175,639,423 of record OZ014525.1, read on the forward strand.
CCAAATCCTTTGAATGTGATGTCTTCACCTTGGCCCTTTGCAATATGGAGCATTGACATGATTGGAAAGATTGAACCGACTACTTCGAATGGCCATATATTCATCCTGGTAGCCATTGATTACTTCACCAAATGGGTTGAAGCAACTTCGTATGCAAACGTCACCAGACAAGTGGTAGCCAGATTCCTGAAAAGAGACATCATCTGTCGATATGGATTACCCGAGCGAATCATTACTGATAACGGTTCTAATTTGAACAGCAAAATGATGGCAGAACTATGCCGGGACTTCAAAATCCAACATTACAACTCTTCTCCTTACAGGCCAAAGATGAATGGCGTTGTTGAGGCAGCTAACAAAAACATTAAGAAGATTGTGCAAAAGATGGTGGTTACATACAAAGACTGGCATGAAATGCTACCATTTTCCTTGCATGGGTATTGAACCTCAATCAAAACATCCACTGGGGCAACACCTTATCAACTGGTATATGGTATGGAAGTTGTCCTACCTGTTGAAGTTGAATTACCCTCCTTACGGGTACTGATGGATGTAAAGTTGAACGAAGCAGAATGGGTCTGATCTCGATACAATCAACTGAATCTGATTGAAGAAAAGAGATTAGCTGCAATCTGTCATGGGCAGTTATATCAGAAAAGAATGAAGAAAGCCTTTGATCAGAAAGTCAAGCTTCGGGAATACCAAGTGGGAGATCTTGTGCTGAAAATACCTCTTCCTCCTCATACAGACCACAGGGGCAAGTGGACTCCAAACTACGATGGTCCATTCATAGTAAAGAAGGTTTTCTCTGGTGGAGCATTGATGTTCACTACTATGGATGGCGAAGATTTCTTGTCCCCTGTGAATTCAGATGCAGTTAAAAAATACTTCGCATAAATGACCCGCTGGACATAAAAACAGAATGTAAGTCTAGGCAAAATTAGGGCATCCCAGCGAGTCAAAAACAGAATAAAGGACTCGGGTAAAAATAAGGGAAAATTGAAGAAAAAAAATGTACGCCCACTGAGTTGAAAAGCCACATCGGACAGCTCAGGAAAAAATGGGTATCCCGGTGGATTGAAAACCCGAAAGGGAGATTCACGCAAAATAAGGGAATAAGCGAACAACTGCATTCTAAATTCGTCTGTATCGTTTACAACACGACAAGTTTCAAAAGGATAAAGCATCAGTCAAAATCAACCTTCTTTAGAAAGTAAGATAAGAAGAGCGTCAAGGTCATACGGGTCATAGCAAAGGAAGTTCACTAGAGCGTCGTCAACATTGCCAACACTTTTACTTTTTCAATTTGTAACAATCTCCTCATTCCAAGGGATCTGTTTCTTTGACTGTATCTGCCAATTCAGGGCATCCAAATTAATAAAACCAGATTTTCAGTCACATCTCTTCTTGTACATTTTTGTTTTTTTTGCAAAAATGTCCAATATCCATGATATAATATTTGCATAAAACAAATGAGCCATTCTTAATAAATGATTGCAAGAAATGTATTTACTCTCAGGAATATCTAATTCCTATGACGGAATCCGGTAAGGGATACCTCGAGATACTTGTGCGTTTCTTTGTCTTAACAGGATTGCAGGTACTCAATACACAGCATGGGGCATGCCAAGCATCACTTCCCCAGCACACCTCCTTCATGCAGTATCTGGAATGCTTTTCCCAGCGGAGTTGTCAAAGCCTCCTCATCCCCAGCCGGGATCCCCCACAGAGAATTCTAGGAAGATCGTTCAGTGATCTTTTCTCCCCCAAACAGAGTACCGGGTCTCTCAAAGATAAAAGAGTTATCTCCCCGCAGAATTCCAACCTCTCCCCAGAAGAGCAGTGCCTGAAACTCTTATACAACAAAAGTGACGAAAGCTTCTTCCTCCCCAGCTGGGTTTCTCACTACAAAGATAGGTCTATCAACGACCTAGTTCCCCAAGCAGAGCTACATATCTTAACAGATCGACCAATGATCTTCCCCAGCTGGGATACTCCCCTAAGCAGATCAGCCAGAGATCTCCATGGCAGCGGGATCCGGATCTCGGATCGGTTTCTTTTTGCATAATCATAGCATTCGCATCATTTTTCCCCACAAAGCGTAGCATTCCGTCTAATACGGAGCATTACGGAAAAAAATCAAACATTTGCATGATCACAAGCCTGGTTCAAACCAGTCACCTACAAATACCATCAGTATTTCATCAGTAATGTATATAAAAGCTCACATGCCTTGCAAATAAAAGCCAAAGCATCCCCTTTGCACTCTCCAACACAAATGCTTATTTATATATACCCTTTCGACACTCGCCCGTGTCATATCTTTCCCATGCAGATGTAAGCCAAGACATCTTTGCATTCAGAAACTTATATACACTTTCTTTTGACACTCGTCCGTGTCACCTTTCCCCAGCACTTCTTCATAACATACTCTGTTCGGCACCCGTCCATGTCATCCTATCCCCACAGGTCGCCGAAACGCCTTTTACACTCTCACCTGCAAATATTTGTTCATAACTTATACACTTTCTGATACCCGCCCGTGTCAAACTCTTCCCAGCAAGTTGAACACTCGTCCGTGTCTTGCTTATACTTCACAACACTCATTCATACTTAAACAGATACTCGCCCGATATATATCACTCTTCAACAGATCCGACACTCGTCCGTGTTCTTTGTTAACCAGTTGGTACTCGTCTGTATCATCATCTCTGAACACGCGTCAGCGTTTGTTTCTGCCGATACTCGTCCGTATAATGGTCTTAAGGATGCTCGTCCGCATCTTTAATCTATACACAGCGTCAAACACTTATACCTTTTTATTATTGAGCGTAAGCACTCATCCGTGTTTATCGTTCCCCAGTAAGTCGTCAACAGAACAACCTTCTTCTATCTGACATTCGTCCTATGTCGTGATACTTTTGGCAGTCGTACCCTGCCAGGTGATCGTCCTTCACCTTTGGATGACCGTCCCTCATCCCTTTCCCCAGCGGAGTCTCCATTATTGGACCCCTTTTCTATCCGGCATTCGTCCTATGTCGTGATATTGAGCAGCCGTCCCCTTCTAGGAGATCGTCCTTCACCTCTTGATGATCGTCCTTCATCATTTTATCCGATGGCCGTCCCCATCGTTGATCTTGTTATCCGACATTCGTCCTATGTCGTGATAAACCCTGAGAGTAGCCGTACCCTGCTAGGTGATCGTCCTTTACCTCTTGATGATCGTCCTTCATCATGCTTATCCAATGGCCGTCCCCATCGTCGACCTTTTTCTATCCGACATTCGTCCTATGTCGTGATAAAGAGCAGTCGTCCCCTGCTAGGTGATCGTCCTTCACCTTTGATGACCGTCCCTCATCATTATTTCATTTATTCTTTAAACCGATGGCCATCCCCGTCGTTGTTTACATTACTTTATGAGCTTGGTGGTCGTCCCCATCATTACCTTTGTTTTAATCCCCAGAGAATCTTACTTCCTTACCCGATGGTCGTCCCCATCACGGTATCTTTATTTCCCCAGCTTGTCGGCCGTCCCCGTTATTGCTTTACCCCCAGCAGTCGTCCTCTGCTCGATGGTCGTCCTCCATTGCCCGCATTTTAATAATCATGCTTTACTGTCCTTTATAATTTATATCCCTTTTCTTCTTCTCCCCAGTGAGTGCAAATTTCGGACTGTCTTTGGTATTCAACCACAAGTTATCTTGTTTGTCTGTTAAGCCAGGCGCTTACATCCTACACAGCTAACTCATGTTTGAATAGGGGCAGCTGTAAACACCCCAAATTTGCCCTCACTAAGTTCACACCATGGCTTGTGATCTTTCATGTTTGCATTAGTATAAGCATACCATCTCATATTGCATTTTTGTTTCACTACATAGTTCAAGATCATCTGCATCTAGGGTTTGTGATCTGAGCAATCCAAGGATCCATATGAGCCACTCCAAAGGTCTCCAATCACTCCAAGAGGGTCCATGTGTGTTCTATCATCATATTATATCCCTCAAAGATCAAGGAAGTCAATAAATCACAAGAACTTGGAAAGCATGGAAGCAGAGCTAAGGTTTCACTGCACAGATGACCTGGAATTAGGGTTTTGGTTTCAGAGGCCATAACTCCAAATTTTTTGGTCATTCTTGTTTCTAATAGTCTCAATATGTTATAAGGATCATGTGTACCAAGTTTGATGAAGAAATTCATTGTGGAAGTCATCTATTCACTGGGTAACTTCTTGAGCAAGTCAGAGCAAAATCAGGACATCTGAGGCCCCCAACAATGGAACCAAAGTGGTATTTTCATCAAATTGAAGGTATATGATCTTTATTTGATCATTGAAGTGCTTGGAAGTTCATAAAATTGAAGAAATTTGAGCTAAACCAAAAGTTGCCAAAAATGGAAATGACTTGTAATGGAAACTTTCCATTTTGGGAAAGTTCTTCAACCTCCTCTTTCTCAACCAAAAATGTTTCAAATGAAAAATTGTTGGTCATGAAAGTTGTAGATTGGATCATTCCCTTTTCAAAAAGTACAAGAACATGTCCTAATTCATTATGGAACTCAAGTTATGGCCTTGCAAAGTTGGCAAAAATCCTATAATTTTCACTTTCACACCAAAGAGGATTTTTTGCAATTTCACATACCAAGCCATTTTGTGACCTCTAATCAACCTCTAAGCATCATACCAACATAATACATTGCATTGTGACAAAAATTTCCCAAAGAATCACAAGTTTCTATGGCTTGCATCACAAGAAATCACAAAGGGGGCAAAATGCATAACACTTGCAAAATCTATGAGATCTTTCCCTCCAAGCTATCCAGCTGCATAATCTAAATCCCATGGCTCTCCTTGATCAATGTTGAGCCAGGACATGCCATAGAACAGCTGCTACATGAGCCCATACCTCAAGTACACAATTTGTTGACTTTTTGCAAATGGACCCATACCAATCAACTGCAGCCACAACCACTCTCTGGCCAATAGGGTTATGTTATGTGGACCAAAAGCAAGCCATAACACAACACAAACAAGCCTGAATCATCAGATACACCAAGTTTCACAAAATCACCCTCAAGCTTCAAACTTTCGAAACATTCTGCTCAGCCTCTCAAACCACAAACAAACTTCACCATTCAACTCACCATCATCATTAGAACATTTCCCAACCATTACCAAGCCCTAAAAGCCAGCCAAACACAAACACGATTTCAGACCAGTTGAAGTGCAACCACTCAATCCAGCCATTCTAAACTCTTTCAAAGCATTGCAACATCATCAGGGGATCAAGTGAAGTGGATTTGCACAAGAGAGAGGTCCAGAAAGTGCCAAACTGAGAAAGCTCAAGCTCAGGTAACCTCAAGAACTTTTTTTCCAGAAATGTAATTTTAAGTTTCTAAATGAATCTATGTGATGTGCTGATCATGCTGATGTCTTTATTTTTGAAAATGGTTATGTATTAAGGATTTCATGGCTGTCTGAAAGTTTTGACATTTTTAGGTTTTGATTCGAATCTTGTTATTGAGGAATGAGAAATGATTTTTAGAGTCAGATTCTTGTTTAGAATGATGTAAGGATCATTTCTGGAGAGTTTGAGAGCCTGGGGTGGTGTTTTGGGGAAGCTCAGGGGAGGAGCTCGCCGGAGAAGACGACCGAAAGTCTTCTCCGGCCACCTGAGATTAAATAGGGTTTAATCTGATTAATTAGTGAACTTTGAATGTGGAGCGTAGGATTTAGGGTTCGCGCGTGTTTGGAGGGCCGTGTGGTTTCACTTAACCCTAATTATTTTAATTTAATTAATTAATTAGAATTAGGCCAGATTGAATCTGGGCCTTTGATTTGCGCGCTGGTCAATGCATCCCCCCCAGTTTGAATCTGGTTCACTGGATTGGATTACTTTCATTAAAATTCATTTTATTTTCATTTAAATTGCATTTTCTTTACCATTTTATTTAAAATACCTAGAAAAATCATAAAAATATTCCCTTCTGCATTTTAATTCCAAATATTTTTCTTCACCCAAAAACATTTTTTATTTTTATTTTTTGCATTAAAAAATAATTTTAAAAATATTTAAATGTTTATTTTAATTAATTAATGGAAATTAATTAATTAAAATACCATTTAGGTTTCTAAAAATTCCAAAAATATTCACATTGCATCTTAGGGCATTTAGAAACATTGTCAAACCATTCATACAAATTTATTTTTGGTTTTGATCCAACTTTGACATTTTTCTTGAATTTAGGGTTCATAAAATTCCCTTTTTGGAACCCTAACTTTGAAAATTCTTTTCTGCCTAACCATGAAGGGTTTCACATTGATTCTTTTTGCATTGTTTTCCATATAGCATGTAGTTTCTAAGATATTTTTGTCATGAATTTATCTTTCATTTTCAAATTGATTTGCATTTTCCCTTTTAAGGTACCCAAAAACCCTATAATACTTAGAAAAATCATAACTTCTTTTAGGTTAAGAGTTGGACCTTCTCCTTTGGGGTGTGATATCATATGGGGTTAGGGTTCCTTTGAGTTCATTTGCAAATTTTTATCATGTGAATTGCTTCTGTTTTGGTCATTTGCATCTCATCCTCTCATGTAACCCTAATTTTACATCCATACTTGCATCTTACATTGAATTGCATGAACATGTGAACTTGACATGACATTCTAAGCACTTGTATGCCATCTTAGACATCTTAAGACATTACTTGAACATTTCTTGGTCATTTATTCATACATTTTCCATGCTTTTCATCCATTTCATTACATAAACATCCATGTGTTTTCATGCTTCCCACATGCCTCATATGCATTCATTCTCTTGTATGATCACATATGTGCACCTTGTATGCTCTCACATCATCTCATAGCATCATTTGCATCATGTGTTTGCTTCTGGTTTTGGTTCTTATCTTTGCATATGCTTCATTCCATTTCATTTCTTTCTTTATGCATCTTGTACTAACATTTTCAGGTGGTAAGTAACTTGAGAAGTGAATTTGCCTTCACTTCTCATTTCTCTTCATCTTCTTCATATGCATCCTTGCTGCATTTTTCATTGTCTTAGAGTGAGCTTGCTCATTCATGTTCATCTCTCACTTTCTTTCTTTAAGTTACTTATCTTCTTCAGTGAAGTAAGTAACTTATTCATCTGCTTCTCCTTCCTTTCATCTGCTTCTTCCATTGGTGGCTTCTTTGAAGATCTTTCTTAAGCCTCACAAACCATAGGAACATCCAAGCATGATAATCATTAGGGTTGTGATTAGTCCCCCTTTAGCTTTTGCCTTTGTGTCTTATTTGTGTCTCTCTTCTCACCTCATCATTAGAGACTAAACCTTTAAGGTTTTAAGACTTTGGAACTAGGGTTATGCCTGCATCCTTCTCTTAGGATGGAGTGTATAATTTTAATCCTCAGTGTTAAACCCTTAATTTGTTTAAACCTCTTAATCAATCCATCTTAATAATCACTAAGACATTAACTTGTAACTTGGGCCTTGCATTAGGGTTCTAATTCTTCCTTTATTGGTTAAGAAGGACTAACCCTAGTGTTTAATGGACAAGTCCCCCTCAAGTTGTCTTACAAACCATAAAATTCACTTCTTAATCTCATCCCTTAATTAAAATCCACTTAATAAAGGTTTGTTTTGTCATGAAGTTAATACCTAATCATGGATTAAGTTGAGGTATCTTCCTCAGCTTAAGTGTGTTCATCTATTATCCTTCTATTAGGATGGTGTAATGAGTTCACTAATCCTTGATTATGGCTTAAATTAATTACTTAACACTAAACAAAAAAACCAAAAAACATCTAAATAATCACAAGTAGGTTAATGATCTTAATCCTACATCATCATGGTAATTAAGTTGAGATGTTTATCTCATACTTAAGGTATTCTCATTATCCCTAATCAAAGGGAGGATATAATGAGTTTACTAACCCTTTGGTTTAGGTTCAAGCTCATTAACTTATGACAAACACAAAAAAAAAGCAATAAAAGATTGAAAACACAAAAACAAACAATAATCGTCTCCTTCGGGACTCTTTTCTCACCATCTTCACTCACAAACGAGAACTCGCTCCTTCCGTCTAATGCAAGACAGTTAGCACTCGAGCCAGACGAGTCATACACTTGAGCATAGACAAGCAAGCAGTTCACAAGTCAATTTATCTTTCAGTCTCTTTGAGTCAAACTACGGTGTTCTGACTTCCTCATTGCACAAGAGGATATGTAGGCATAACTTAACTGTTATCGAACAAAAGTCTATGTATCTTCCCCCTCTTTCAGCATTCTTTTTAAGCCTCATTCCTGAGCACTTCACTTCACTTTCTTGCACTGACACTTGTACATTCTTTTTCAGCTTTTGCACACAGATAGCACAGACACTACCCCTTTAAACACAAACTTTCAAGCGTGGATCCCGTCGAGTACGACGGACAATTTGGGTGCTAATACCTTCCCAGGTTGTAACCAATCCCCTTTCTCAGTTTCCATGGTTCGCAACTGTCTTATCCATATCTTTCCAGGTTTATGCATCATTACATTTCCTTCGGGATAAAAATTCCTAGCTGGCGACTCTATTTCAGTTCATCTCATTTCTCCTTTCACCGACCGTTCGCGCTTTTACCGGGATGCAAATCTTCGGGAGCGACAATGCGTGAATGAAACTTAGGGGTAAAATTTAGGGTGTGGCATTGAGGATTGAAGTTGTGGATGAAGAGTGATTGAAGAGAGTGGAGAAGAATGTTCAGAAAACGAAAAATGTGAGAGCCTCTGAATATTGCAGCAATGGTGCTTTATAGAAGATCCTGGGGGTTTGAATTGGAATTTCCAGGTAAATTCAGTTAGATTTCTGTTATGGTTGTTAGGAGCTTATTAGTTAGTGTTAGTTGGAAGTTGGAATTCTATTATGGTTGTTAGAAGGTGGTTAGTATATAGGAAGATTGCATGTCAAATTTTGTCAAGTCTTTTTCTGGTGGAGATTATGCATATTATGAATTTTTGTTGCTAATTGTTTTTGCAAGTGATGTATGGTCATTTCAGCTCTTGGAAAGCAACTTAATGCATAACGTTTCTTGATGATCGAGAATGTCCCAGTTATGATGTCTCGGCTTCCACAACTTCAACAAATACCGCTATCACAAGAACCATTCATCACATATACCTACAACCCAAATTGATACAAGGACCCACTTCATGATGTCTTGAGATAAGCAGCTTGTCCCAAATTTGAGCCTCAATGACTTTGGGATCAGTATTCAAGCTTCTGGAAGCGACTTCCATGCCCATAGTGGACTTTGATCTCGAATTGAACTTGTTTCTAAGAAACCTAGAAAGCAAGTTAGAATTTCCAACTCTGGAAACCACCCCTTAGGATGAGTTTGAAGAGGTAATCGTACTCGTCATTGCTTTGTTTCCAACCATGATTATAGTGAAAATTTCGGATATTAATGGTTTCTTAGTTGAGATACGTGCAAGCGAAGCTCATATATACTTAATCCAATGCCACCATGGGTCACAATCCCCAAGGGATGTTATTTGTAGTTTGGAAGACATTGGATGTCAATTAATCATGATGCTAGCGATATTGTTTTTTCTTTGCATGGTGGAAACATGTACATGGCGAGAAGAAACAGGGCTTAGACATGAGTTAGGGCACATGATGAAGCATAAAGGGCTTGTATAGGGAAATGAGATTAAGTTTTAGGATTGGCAAACTTAACTTTGGTCAATTGGGTAAAAATTTGTAAAACAAATTCATGTGTAATTTGACTTTTGTATTCTTTTGTAATGGATATTATTTTGGCTTTAAAAATGGATGTAAGTCATGTAATTTCAGTGTTTTGATATGGATAGTGAATTTGAATTTAAGTTAGAAAAATAGGCTTTTAGAATTTGGTCTTAAACGGAAAAGATGTGGTTTGACAAATGGACTTGAAATGGTGCAAGTTAAAGGCTTTGATAATGTATGGTAATGAGCTTCAATTTTCCTAGCCACCAATTGTTGTGATTTTATAAACATGATCTGAAGCTTGAACCATTTGTTCTTGTCGACTCTTTAACCGTAAATGTTTTCGCACTACGTTGAAAACCTCAACTAATTTAATCCTTAATTCAAAACACTTATTAGAACTTGAATTTACCTTTGAAATACATTCTAGAACATCTGAATTCTTTACTTTCAATGAATGAAACCTTTCAAAACTATGCACTTGTGACTCATACCTTTTATCCTTAACTTGAACCAAACTTGCACCAAACTTATTCTTAAACCATACTTCTTGAGTCACTTGGAAATGGTACAATTGACTGAATATATCCATCAACTTTGAAGCAACAAAAACTTACTAAGAAAAAAGACATTAAACACAAAAAAGTAATTCAAATGATATATCATGTCGTACTTCAGGCTTGCATCTCAATTAACACAACGCAAAACCTGTTTTTCTAACAAAGTTCTCTAAAATAACGCCTTGAGGAGTCCTTGGAGATGAAGATAAGACTCAAAATATGGAAAGATGTATGACCAGTATAAGCTTGACATGTGAACCTTAATCCAATGAACCCTTATTGAAGGAATTATCTCCAAGCTCAACCATAATGGAATAAGAAAACTCGGATGTTTTGAGAAATACAGAGAAATAAACTATGATTCAAGACTTTGGTGAATTTTAGAGAAGAATAGCCCTGGTAGCCTGAGGAAGAAGAAATCCATGATAATCATACTTCCCAATCTCAATCTCACATTTAACAGTGAATAGTCTTTGTTAGTGGAACCCTCGAAGAGCACTTAATCAGGGAAATAAACCTTAATCAAGTGGAAAGGGTACAAGAAAATGGTGTTATTGATGGCCTATTAACCAACCTTAGATTCATTTAACATTTATAGATGGGGTGTGCAACCCTAATTCCAAATGGAATTAATCCCCTATTTGAGGAGCTTAATGAAAATGATGAATGCAAAGTGTGCTTATGACCTAATAGAGATGCATATAAATGTAAAGCGAAACCAATCAAGATTATAAATAAGAGGGTAAATTTTAGGGTGTTACAAGTTGCATGGTGTTCCTTCGAGTATAGTGTCGGATAGAGATCTGAGGTTTACTTCAAAATTTTGGAAAAGTTTGCAGGAGACTTTGGGTTCTAAGTTGAAATTGTGTTCGACTTATCATCCGCAGACTGACGGTCAATCGGAGAGAACTATTCAGACGTTAGAATATTTGTTGAGAACTTATGTGTTGAAGTAAGGTGGTGTGTGGGATACACATTTGCCATTGATTGAGTTCACATACAACAATATCTACCATTATAGTATTGGGATGGCACCATTTGAAGCTTTGTATGGTAGGAGGTGTAAGACGCCTCTGTGTTGGTATGGCACATGTGAGAATGTGGTCTTTAGACTGAAATCGTACAATAGACTATGGAGACAATTCAGATGATTTGTGAGAAGATGAAAGCGTCTCAGAGTAGACATAAGGGCTATCATGATAATCGAAGAAAATAATTGGAATTTGAGGGAGGTGATCATATGTTTTTGAGGGTCAACCCAATGACGAGTGTTGGACGTGCCTTGAAATCAAATAAGTTGGATCCTAAGTTTATCGTACCATATCAGATTTTGCAGAAAGTTGGTACCATGCATACAGGGTGGCATACCACCAGAGCTTTCTAACTTACATGACGTGTTTCATGTGTCACAACTTTGAAAGTACGTGTCTGATCCATCTTATATTATTCAGAGGGATGCGGTGCAGGTCAAAGACAATCTTACTGTGGAGGTGATGCCGATAAGAATTGAGGATCGCAAGATGAAGCAACTCAGAGGTAAAGAAATTCCTTTGGTAAGATTAGTTTGGGGAGGAGCTGTTGGAGGAAGTGTGACTTTGGAGCTGGAAAGCAGGATGCGAGAGTCGTATCCGGAATTTTTCTCATCAGGTCCATTTTTTAGGACGAATATATTTTAAGTGGGAGAGAGTTGTAACACTCCATTTTAATTTATTTAATCGTCGCGTATAATTGGTGATTGTTGACCTTGTTTAGGTATGTGTTTGAACATATTGGTGTAGAGTCCTAGTGGGACGGGTAGACTTGAGGTGTTGTTAGAATTGGTGAGGTGTAGTAATAATAATATGGCCCAATTAATAATATTCTTCCTATTATCATTAGTATTATTTTATTATTAATATTATGACTAGAATTATTATTATTATTATTTTCTTTTCATTAAAAATCAAAGGTTGACTTAGTAAAAGATTATTGTGAGGGTAATAGAGGAATTAGGCATTAATCTGAGAAATTTAGGAAGGGTTTAATCATAACAACATTTGGACCAAGAGAGAGAGCTAGGAAGAGGAAGACAACTTCTAGGGCATTTTCCAGAGATCATTTTCGCAAGAATTTTATCAAGGATTTGAGGTAAGGGGGAGAATGGGTCCATAATTGGTGATAATAACATGATAGGATAGTGAGGGTCCTTTCCCTCGTAGGATTTTATTTGTATGATTATATTTGATAATTTTGTTGTTATGTGGAATTGTTGTTGTGAAATCAATTTGAATTAATTGATTCTGTGTATTGATAGTTGTTGTTGTTATTCTGTATAATATGTGGTGTATACAAATCTTGTGTTGTTGCAGATGATGAGTGACATATATAGATCTAGAACTGATAAAATTGGATTAATAATGATAGATGAAAGAATAACATGATTGAATAGTATAAAACTGATACAGAAACCATATTAGGACTGATGTACAGAGTGGAAGTGAGACCCATAGTGAACATATTCGGACTGAAGAAGAAAATATGGGAATTTGGGGGTTTTATGCCCATAAGCGTATAAGTGAGGCCATACGCATATGGCAGGGAATGCACACACACCATTATGAGTATTAGGCAGTAATACGCGTAAGGGTGGGCATTGTGACACGACCATCTGGCCAAATGCGTAGAATACGCATAAGAGGGATGGGCAATACGCGTATGGATGAGTGATACACATATTGAATCATGTTGAGTGGGTTTTCAAGGGAAATTTGGCTCTGCCCATACGCGTAAAGGGTTGTCCATACGCGTATGAGATTGAGGCCTCTTGAGAATAAGCGTAAAAGGGCGTAAAGGCCTAGGGGCATGCCAGTTGGGCAATACGCGTATACCCTTGTGCATTAGGCGTATGGCAAGTGGTATGATGCAATTTTGGTGTTTTTGCGATGTTTGTCTCGATTTCGCGTCTGATGGTGATTATCTTGATCTGAGGTGTTGAAGTAAGCATTATGACTTATTTAATCGAAGATTGGTGATGGACAATAATTAATAAGAAAACCTAGGGGGATTAATTAGACAATTAATTACTTAAGTCGTTTGGGGTACTTTTGGTGATTATGTGGATTTTATGTTGCATATATGATCGGATGGATCGTGAAGATCTATAACTATGTGTTTATACATGTTTTGTGTGCATAGTTGTTGTCATGCATACATTGATGTATTATTGGTTGGGAAGAATCATTGTCGGGTGGGCGTATGTGATTCATCCGAACTCCATTGTGGAGTGTGTTGGAGATAAATCATTGTTAGATGGGTGTTGCACCCCAAAATTTGCCCTCACAATACAAGACTTTGTGTGTTAAGAAGGTTCACAATATTCACAATTCTTACAAGACCTTTCATGAGGTTCATGAAGTCTACAAGATACTTTATGAGGTTCACAAGATTCACAATGCTTACAAGACCTTTCATGAGGTTCATGAAGTCTACAAGATACTTTATGAGGTTCACAAGGTTCACAAGACCTCCCATGGGGTTCACAAGACATTTTATGATGGTTCACAAAGTTCACAATTGGTCAGAAGAGTTGACAATTCCCTCAGACAATGCACCTCCTAAGCAGTGCATCCAAAACTAGGGTTTTGACTTTAATCAGGCTAAATGGATTTCCAAGACTTCAAGTGAGCTTCATAACATCTTATATGTTTGTAAGAACCCCCATGACAAGTTTCAAGACTTTTCTCAAAAGTTTGCTCAGTCAGATGATCAGATAAGTCAAAATCAGTCAAAGCAGTTAAAGAGTCAAACTGTGGTCAAACCAAAGTCAAACTTCATGATTTTTTGCCAACATCAAGTATATGAAGTAAAATTCATCATTTGATCAAGGGTTGATCATGATTCATCAAGGATATTTCAGATCATCAAGAATCAGGAGTTTCTAAATTAGGGTTTCCTCAGTAAAAGTCAACTGAACTTTGACAAGCCATAACTTTCACATGCTTCATCACCAAGTTTCCATCCAAAGCTAATTTTGAAGGAAATTGAATTCTCTACAACTTTGTGTCTCACAAGCCAAGCCCAAAAATGCTTCATTTGGAAGGTATGAGCTAAGACATTATAGGTCCTTTTGAAAGTCAACAAAAAGTCAACAACTTCAAAAGGGCATAACTTGAGAATGGTAAATGATATGGACATAAAACCAGTGGGGTTGGTTAGAGGACTCTTCAAGCTTTCCAAAATGTCCAAGAACACCCTCATAGCCTTAAAATTGAAGGATATGTTCCCTTGCAAAGTTGGGAAATTTTTGGTTAGTTTATGAAGAAAATGGATGTCTAAAACCAATTTTTTCTAAATGGGCTTGCCATATGATGACCCAATCCATACTATGACCTCATGCACGACCCAAGTCAACAAAAATCAGATTTTTTATCATTTTATTTTTATTTATTTTGATTTAATTCATTAAAAATCATTTTAAATTAAAATAAAATATAAAAGTCTAAGATTTAAAAAAGATTAAGCTTCTAGAAATTCATAAATATGATTGGAATCAAAGAGGTAAGAGGATCATGATGATTGGCCTAAAATAGCAAGTGTTTATGCAAAAATATTTGATTTTCAAAGCTTATATTTTTGAATCTTTTTGGATCAAATTTTTCACACAAGCATTGATCTTTTCTGACCTAATTGATCATACTATAAGTACATTACATAACCCTAACACAAAGGCACGGATTCCAGCCTCAAAAGTGTAAGTTTGCATTTCAAAAAAACCTCTCCAAACTCAAATCCGGATTTTAACATACAAGGCGTTTGAAGGTATTTTGAGGACACAAGAGTGTTTCTAAGACATCATAGAATCATTCCCAATGCTCATATGCATCCATAACACCCTAAATCATTCAAACCGAATTGCTCTTGTTCTTAAAATTTAATTTTTTCGATTATGGCTTTTCATGCATTGCTAATGAATTTTGGTTGCACTTTATTGTTTATGAGGTTCTAAGGATTGATTCTGGACGAAAACATGGAAGTTTCATGGTGTAATCAGTAAATCACCATGGCTAGGGTTTATACCTTCGAATTGGGGTTTCCTCATCCAGCGTACATAAATACATTCTAAGGCCGTAGATTGATTGAGTGAACTGTGTAGATCATAATGATATGCTCAATTGGATGAAATTGTACCTGTTTGGCATAGTTTGTATTTCGCAGGTTTATACACGCAGGAGAAATCGCAGGAAATTCTCCAGGAAAATTCGCAGGAAAACCTGCGAAAATCCAAGGAGGAAGACGAAGCCAGCGTGCGCATTCCAGGATTCAAAAATTAGGCATATTATTTTATGAATTGTTTTCTGTTTTATTTCACAAATGTTGGTTAGCTCAGTTGGCAAGGGACGCGCATGTGATGTTTATGTCCAGGGATCGAATCCTGGCTTCATCACCTTTTTCTTATTTTTTCTATATAATCATCAGTCTTAAAATATAATGAATTAAAGTCACTACTTCAGCAGGTGCGCTCTCCCAGCTGGATTGGTTAAGGTGTTTGTTTGTATTGTGAAGGTCCTGGGTTCGATCCCCCCAGGCCTTTTGTTTTTCTTGTTTTTTTCATTGATTTTCAGGCATAAGGAACAAAAGCAATTCAACCCTCTCCTTTATCACCTGCGCGCAGGTTGGCCCAGTGGCTGGAGGCTTCTTCCAGGTATTGGGAGGTCCTGGGTTCAAAACCAGGCCTCCCCTCTTTTTTCTTTCTCTCTTTATTTTTCCTTGTTTAATTATTATTATTATTTTTCTTAATTAAAATTAGTGAATAATTAAGTTGTAACCCTAATTTTTTTTCTATTCTAAAATTTTCATAAAACCTAATTTATTTTTAAAACCCTAAAAAATATATTCTTTTCAAAACCCTAATTTCTTTTTTCTTCTATTTTTGTTTAATATTATTATTTATATTTAATCTAATTTTTATTAAATGCATAAATTGTTTATAATTTAAAATTTTGTACATAAATATGTTTAAGGATTAAAATGCTTAATTTATTTTTTATAATATGAAAATATTCTCTAATTGTTTATAATTTAATTTTGCATGAAAATAATTCTTATTATATGTTTAAAATTGCTAATTTAATTTTTAGAAGTATAATTCTATTCTTATATCATGTGCATAATTAATTTTTTATGTAATTTATACATAATTTAAAATTTTTTATAATAATTAATATGATTGTTTATATTTTCTTATTAACCATTAAAAATTTTGTTTATTATAATATTTTTGCTTATTTCATTATTATTGTTATTAGTTATGTTTATATGATTATTACTAACCCCATTTAATTTAGTATTATTTTTATTATAATTATTATTTTCACTAACCCAATTATAATTGCTTATTTATTTTGCTTATTAATATTTTGATTATTTATTTAAATTGCTTTTATTATTATTATTGTAATTGCTCCTGGATGTAATATTTTAGTATTGTTTAAATTATTTATTTTTTATGCTATGGTTAGTAAATAGGGAGTGTAACATGTATGTTTATCTAAAATTAATTTAGATCACTTAATTCAAAAGATAAAATATTAAATTGTACACTCACACACGTAAGTCGATCTTTGATTGTCATCTCACTTCCTTAGGGATACCTCTCATGTTGCCTAATCAAAAAGGTCAAGTAGGGTGTATAAAGCAAAAGTCCCTCAAAATAAAGTCATCTAGTCCCTTAACAATAAAAGATCAAGTCCCTTTTCGAATGTTGCCTTCATAATGATCTTGTCCCTTTCGAATAAAGATGACAGTCCCTCCAAAATTGCTTAATACACCCCACAGTTGCCTACATTAAACGGATGACCCTTACTTGTTCCTCACATCCAAGGTAATGACTACCTATTCCTTAATAATAGGGATAGTCTTACCACTTAAGGGATTCAAGAACAGAAAAGACTTAAACTTAGGGTAGGTTCCTCATAGTTACTTGCTCACTATTCAAAAACTTTTCAAACACTTCATAATTTCAAACAATTTTCAAACACAAGTTTTTTACGCATCCTCACATGGATCATTATCAAACTCTTATGAAAATTTCTATTCACACACTTCACATTTCAAAAACAATTCAAAGTGAGCTAAGTAACTAAGAGCCCATGGATAACCATGGATGTAAAGGGTGCTAATACCTTCCCTTTACATAACCTACCCCCCGGACCCAAAAATCTTTTTAAAAGGTCTTTCCTGTTCTTTTATGCCTTTCCTTTGGATAAAATAAAAGTCGGTGGCGACTCTTGCTATCTGCAACATAACTAAAGTCAGTTCTCCCACCGTGTTACAGAACTGGCGACTCTGCTGGGGATTTAATAAAAGAGGGGTACCCTTAGGAATTAGATCACTTTAAAATTGTTTGCCTTGTTTTCTTTATACTTATTTGTTGGGCTCTTATGTGTGAAAGATCCTAACCCGGATCTAGTGTACCTTAGGTAAATGGCAATAGACCAAGGAAACTGTACGGCGTATACCGATATGGTTGATCTGGTGGCCATAGTTAGTGTGACTTCTTGGTTGGTGCTTATGTTCCTTAAGTCAAGTTGAGGATAATATGAGGCTGCCATATGTTGTCAATGCACTAACTAACTTTTAGAACCCTAGTTATCCCATCTTGGCCTTTAGAAAGTAGTGAGATAGCCGGCTTTGGTGAAGACTGAAGTTGGTTGATACTCGATACTACACTCATTGAGATCCTAAACTTGGAGGGTTTTGGTTGGCAAGTAAGTTGCCTACTGAACAACCACCCTTGTGAAGGATCAATGATATTGAGATCCCTTAGAACCTGGTTACTTTATAGGACAGGATGAACCCACTAACTTCAGGGGAGGGTACTTACCTTTGAACCTCATGCAAGCTTTTAAACCTAGGGCTATTGTCTGACTTGTTTGTGTGTGCCATATGTTTGTGATTGAGCATAACATCATGACATCATCATGCATCATAAGCATAGCATTTTCACTAACCATTTCAAGGACCAAAGGATTTATCTTTGTTCTTTGTTGCAGGTCATGGCTTCTGCTCGTAGAAACACCATCAGGATCAACTTTGTGGGCATACCTGCTAAGCTTAAAGAGTTGGTTTCTCAAGTGTCTGATCATTCCCAGTTCATCAAGAGACATGGTCACCTTCTGGATCTAGTTACCTCAGGGTTCAATGAAGACATGATGAGTGTTCTGTTTCAGTTCTTTGATCCTAAGCACCATTGCTTCACATTCCCCGACTACCAGCTGGTTCCTACAATGGAAGAGTTCTCTAAACTTCTGGGTATACCTGTACTTGATCAGAAACCATTCACAGGCTTGGAAAAAGAGCCTAAACCTGAGGTTATTGCTGCAGCTCTACATCTGAAGAAGTCTGACATTGTTCTAGAAACGAGAAGTGGAGTCAAGGGTGTTCTAGCTAAGGTGTTGATAGAGAAGGCTCAAATGTTCTTGAAGGCTATGAGTCATGATGCTTTTGAGGAGATCTTAGCCTTGCTAATTTATGGCTTAGTATTGTTCCCCAATCCAGATCAGTTCATAGACGTGCATGCCATCAACATATTCCTGAGTCACAATCCAGTACCTACATTGCTTGGAGACATCCTGCATTCTCTTCACACCCGTACTACAAAGGCAAGAGGAACTTTGATGTGCTGCATACCTTTGCTTTCTAGGTGGTTTATTTCTCACCTTCCTCGCTCAGTAATGAAGAATGAGCAAGGGTTCAGGTGGTCCAAGAGGATCATGTCACTTTCACATTCAGATATTCATTGGTGCTCCAGATCTATGGAGAATGTCACCATCATTGACCGTTGTGGGGAGTTTCCTAATGTGCCACTTATGGACATAAGAGGAGGCATCACCTACAACCCCTCTCTAGCTTTACGACAGTTTGGTTACGCTCGGAGTGATGGTCCACATGACATGTTGATTCAGGGCATTGTGTTTGATTACGACAACGATCTTCAAGGTTACCGTCAGAGATTCATACGAGCCTGGGGAAAAGTAAACAAGGTTGACAGCAAGACTCTGGAGCCTAAGTACACTATTCCTATGGAGGCTTATCTCAGATGGGTGCGATCTCGTGCTCAGACTCCCATGATGCCATATCCTGCTATCCTGCCAGTTACCATGGAACCTGTTGCTGAAGGAGATACTGCTTATACCATCCTTCACCCAGACATGCCTACTGACATGGAAGACTTACAGAGATCCTGGATCCAGTTGAAGGAGCAAAGGGATACTTTCGAGGCTCATTACAAAGCAAGCCAAGAAAGAGTCCTGGAACTAACAAAGCAACTTCACGAGGAACGGAATCTCAACTCATACCTCAACACAAAGAGGAAACGTCCATGGGAGACTTAAAACCCCATCTTTTGTATTTACTTCATTTCATTTTCTGTAAGCCCAAGAGGCAAAACAAATTTATTACTAATAAAAGTTTACCTTCTTGTTTGTTTAAGCAAATTTAAATCCTGCGGTCCTTGAAAACATTGCATATGCATTCACATATCATATCATTGCATCACAGGTTTATTTGTGCACAGGTTTCTCATCTTCTCGCTGTTTATTTCAGTAATGGTTCTTGAACAAACAGTTAAGGATCTCCAAGCACAGAATGCACAGTTCCAAGAGTTGATCCTGAACTTGTCCAAGGGGCAGGATGAATTGAAGACACTGCTGGCCAAGAAGACTAAGAAGACTAGAAGGTCAGGTGGCCTGATCAACATGGGAAGAAGGTTCAGAGGTCCTGCCAAGACCAAAGAACCAGTTGAAGATTATGAGTCTGAAGAGTCTGAAAAAGAGGGAGGCAGTCTCCACAACACTATGGGGGACTCTGATTCTGAGGCTAATTACTACCATGATCCAAATGAAGACAAATTCAAAATGCTGGTGGATAGAATGGATGCTATGGAGTTGCAGAAGTCTTCTGGGCTGGATTTTGAAGATTTGAGTCTGATATCTGGGGTAGTCATACCCATTGGTTTCAAGGTTCCTACCTTTGTTGTTTATGATGGGGTCTCTTGTCCCAAGCTGCATCTGAGGTCTTATGTCAGAAGAATTCAACCCCACACTGCTGATAAGAAGTTGTGGATCCATTTCTTCCAAGAGAGCTTATCTGGAGCTCAATTGGAGTGGTATTATCAGTTGGAGAGTGTCAACATCAGAGATTGGAATGATCTTGCTGAAGCTTTCTATAAGCAGTATCAATACAATGCTGACTTAACTCCCACTCGCATGCAGCTGCAAAGCATGTCTATGGGTGCCAAAGAAAGTTTCAAGGAGTATGCTCAGAAGTGGAGAGATTTAGCTGGAAGAGTACAACCCCCTTTAACTGACAGGGAATTGGTTGATATGTTCATGTGTACGCTGAATGGTCCTTTTTACAGTCATCTCATTGGAAGCTCATCATCTGGCTTCACTGAGTTGATAATGACAGGAGAGCGCGTGGAAAATGGTATAAAGAGTGGCAAGATTCAAGTGGGTACTTCTTCATCAGGTGCTGCAAAGAAGCCTCCCACTGGGAAGAAAGAATCCAATGTTGTTTATGGTCAACCTGATCGTAATAGAAGGCATCAATCTGTGAGTGCAGTTCATATTTCAAATCCAACTCCTGCAACAACAGAACAGCCACAGGGCAACCAACAGAGGGCTAGAAGGCAGTTCACTAAGATCAACATGTCAATCGCTCAGGCATTGCAACACTTGTTGAAGGCTGAACTTATTACTCTGAAAGAGGCTCCTCAGAATCCCAATGTTACCTCTCCCAGGTACAATCCCAATGCACGATGTGCATATCATTCAAACTGTCAGGGACATGATACTAATAGTTGCTGGGTCTTGAAGAACAAAATTCAAGATATGATTGAGGCTGGAGAGATTGAGTTTGACCCTCCGGGTACTCCAAATGTGATTACTGCTCCCATGCCAAATCATGAGAAGACTGTCAATGCCATTGATGAAGATTTACATATCTATTCAGTTGCAGAGTTGACCACACCATTGTCTGTTATCAAGAAGAAGTTAGTGCAAGCTGGGTTCTTTCCAGGTTGTCGTGAAGATTGTTTGTATTGTACCTATAAGCCGGATAGTTGCTGGAGATTGAAAGATGGAATTCAACGTCTCATGGATAAGTATACCATAGTGTTTGAGAGGACTCCATCGTTTGTAGAAAGTATGGTGGATCATATTACTCAAGGTAGGAGGACTGAAGAGGTTGACATGGTTGATAGAGTACCAGTAAGGATCACTTCAAAGGGACCTGTTAAAATCACTCATAAGGGTCCAATTAAGATTACTGCTGAAGGCCCTGTGAAGGTTGTTGCTGAAGCCAGAGTGGCTCCTATGGTCATTACCACTCCTGGTCCTATTCCGTATACATCTAATAAAGCTGTGCCTTGGCATTATGGGTCTGATTTTTATATCCATGGTGTTAAGCAGGAACCCTTAGCTGATGTGCCTGTTGATGTTGATAATATTGTTGGATCTAGTAAGATCACACGAAGTGGAAGAGTCTTCTCTCCTCCAGTGACTTCCAAGAATGCAGTTACTCCTGCTGCCACCTCCACCACTGATGCTCGGGGCAAAGGTCCTATTATTGAGCCTACACCTACTGATGTGCCAGCTGCTGATGATCTCTCTAAGAAAATGGAAGAAGTATTGAAAATCATTCGCAAGAGTGATTATGACATTGTTGATCAGTTGGGGCATACTCCCTCCAAGATTTCTATGTTATCCTCGTTATTGTGTTCTGAGGCTCATGCCAAAGCCCTGATTAAGTTTCTGAAGACTGCTCATGTACCCAATGCAATTTCTGTTGACCAGTTTGAGAATTGTGTTGCCCACCTGACTTATGATAATGGGTTAGGGTTTTCTGATGCTGATTTGACCCCTGCCAAGAGGGATCATAACAGGGCTCTGCATATCTCAATTGAATGCAGGGGCACTACCCTGTCACATGTATTGATAGACAATGGTTCCTCTCTGAATGTGTTGCCCAAAGAAGTCCTGAATAAGCTGAGTCCTGAAGATGCTGTGCTGAAGCCCAGTAATATAGTGGTGAAGGCTTTTGATGGTTCGAGGAGAGTGGTGCATGGAGAAATTGATCTCCCAATCAAAGTTGGTTCTCAGGTTTTTAATGCTACATTTTATGTGATGGATATTCGTCCTTCGTACTCTTGTTTTCTTGGTCGTCCCTGGATCCATGGGGCAGGTGCTGTAACCTCTACATTACATCAGAAGCTAAGATATCCGGTGGAAGGAAAAGTTGTTACTGTCTATGGAGAGGAAGAGTATTTTGTTAGCCATGTGAACACCTTCAAGTATCTGGAAATGGAAGGTGAATACGTTGAAACTCCGTGTCAGACATTTGAAGTGGTTCCCTGGATTGTTAATGATTATGTAGCTCCTCCTGTCGTCAAGAAAGTTCTTGTGGTCACCAGGGTACCTCCAACAATGGCCTCCCTCAAGGATGCTAGAGCTGTGGTGGATGAAGGTGGTTGTACTATTTGGGGTCAGCTTCCTGATATCCCATACAAGTCTGACAAGTTTGGTTTGGGTTTCACTGCAGAGTCCCAGAAGGCTGTTCGTCGTGCTCGTGCTGTTCGTATCACCAATCAAGGGGTTATGAAAGATCAGATCAATGTTGTGGGTGACTATGATGAAGACTACAATCTGGATGCTTGGATCTTTCCTACTGTGGGTGCTGGACTCAATAATTGGAAAGCTGAAGATGTTATCCCTATCTCCTTTAGTCAGGAGTAAATACTATTACTGTGTTGTTGCTTTTTAAGTTTTTAATTTCTTGAACAATTGAATTCTCAAGCCTTGTGCCTTACCCGGGGCACAATGGTGTTCTTGTTACGGGCTGTCATTTCATTTGCATACTTCATTCAATAAAAATCAGTGGACGTTTCGTTTTCGTAAATATTGTGTTCCTTGTCTTTCTTTTATTTTATTTTTTGTTTTATCAGCTATGTGTTCTTACACACACCCACATCACTAAAATGCAGATCCTCATCCACTCTGGATCCTGTTGATAACAGTTCTACTATTGCCAATTATAATTTCGAGAATCCGATCTATCAAACTGAAGACGGAAATGAGGACGATTGTGAAGTACCTGTAGAGCTTGCTAGGTTGTTACAACAAGAAGAGAAAGCTATACAGCCACATGAAGAGCCAGTCGAAGTTGTGAATCTGGGAACTGAAGAAAACAGGAAGGAAGTCAAGATAGGGGCTGATTTAGAGGATAGTGTCAAGAGCAGGTTGATTCAGATGTTACGTGACTATGTGGAGATCTTTGCTTGGTCCTATGAAGATATGTCAGGGTTGGATACAGACATTGTGGTTCACCGTTTACCAGTAAAAGAAGATTGTCGTCCAAAGAAGCAGAAAGTTCGTCGTATGCGTCCTGAGATGTCAGAAAAGATCAAAGCAGAGGTAATGAAACAGTTCAATGCAGGGTTCTTAGCTGTGACTTCTTATCCTCAGTGGGTTGCAAATGTGGTACCAGTTCCTAAGAAAGATGGTAAGGTACGTATGTGTGTAGACTACAGGGATTTGAACAAGGCCAGCCCCAAAGATGATTTTCCACTTCCTCATATTGATGTTCTGGTAGACAACACTGCTCAGCACAAGGTATTCTCTTTTATGGATGGTTTCTCTGGTTACAATCAAATCAAGATGGCACCTGAAGATATGGAGAAGACAACATTTGTTACACAGTGGGGCACCTTTTGCTATAAGGTGATGCCATTTGGTTTGAAGAATGCAGGGGCAACATATCAGCGTGCTATGGTGGCTTTGTTTCATGATATGATTCATCATGAGATAGAGGTATATGTGGATGATATGATAGCCAGGTCCCAAAATGAAGAACAACATCTTGATCATCTGCATAAGTTGTTTGAGAGGTTGAAGAAATACAAGTTGAGATTGAACCCAAACAAGTGTACTTTCGGAGTTAGGTCTGGTAAGCTCCTGGGTTTCATTGTCAGTGGAAAAGGTATTGAAGTAGATCCTGCAAAAGTAAAAGCTATACGAGAGATGCCAGCTCCCCGTACTGAGAAGGATGTTAGAGGTTTCTTGGGACGATTGAATTACATTGCAAGATTTATTTCCCAATTAACTGCCATCTGTGAACCAATCTTCAAGTTGTTGAAGAAAGATCAGGTGATGGAATGGAATGATGAGTGCCAACATGCCTTTGATGAAATCAAGAGATATCTGCTGGAACCACAAATTTTGATGCCACCAGTTGATGGAAGACCTTTGATTATGTACTTAACAGTGCTAGACAACTCAATGGGGTGTGTGTTGGGGCAACATGACGAGTCTGGTCGAAAAGAGCAGGCAATATACTACCTTAGCAAAAAGTTTACCGACTGTGAAACAAGATATTCATTGCTCGAGAAAACTTGCTGCGCTTTGGCATGGGCTGCTCGCCGACTAAGACAGTATATGTTGACCCATACGACCTTGTTGATTTCAAAGATGGATCCAATCAAGTACATATTTGAGAAACCTGCTCTCTCCGGAAGAATTGCAAGATGGCAAATGATCTTGACAGAATATGATATACAGTATACTACTCAGAAGGCCATTAAAGGAAGTGTTGTAGCAGATCATTTGGCTCATCAAGCAGTGGATGATTACCAGTCAATGAGTTTTGAGTTCCCTGATGAAGACATTATGATTATTAACAAAGAACCTGGACAATATGACGGACCTGAACAAGGATCCCGATGGACTATGGTTTTTGATGGTGCCTCTAATGCACTTGGTAATGGTGTTGGTGTTGTGATTAGTTCCCCTGAAGGTTGTCATACCCCGATTACTTCCAGACTTTGTTTCTATTGTACCAATAACATGGCTGAGTATGAGGCATGTATCCTGGGTATTAAAGCTGCTATTGATATGAAGATTCAGTTCCTTGATGTGTATGGAGATTCAGCCCTGGTAGTAAGTCAGATTAAAGGAGAGTGGGATACCAAGCATGATAACCTCATTCCTTACAGAGAGCATGTGTTGTCTTTGATCCCACATTTCAAAGAGATTACCTTTGGACATATTCCACGAAGAGAGAATCAGTTGGCAGATGCCTTGGCCACCATGGCATCCATGTTTGAGATCAGCTGGGATGATGAAGCTCCCAAGATTACTATTGATAGATTTGAAAAGCCTGCATACTGCAATGAGATTGGCACTGAACGGGCAGAGGAGAAGCCTTGGTTCTATGAAGTGAAAAGATATCTTGAAGCTCAGGAGTTCCCTGAAGGGGCATCTGTCAAAGATAGGAAGTTTCTGAGAAGGTTTTCTGCTAAGTTCTTTTTGAGTAATGGGATTTTGTACAAGCGCAACCATGAGTCAACTTTGCTTCGTTGTGTGGATAAGAAGGAAGCAATTGAGATTATGGAAGATATGCATGATGGGGCCTTTGGCACTCATTCTAGTGGTCATACCATGGCAAAGAAGATATTGAGAGCAGGTTACTATTGGTCTACCATGGAAGCTGATTGCTATCAACACTCCAGAACTTGTCACAAGTGTCAAATCTATGCTGATAAAGTCCATATACCTCCATCACCATTGAATGTGTTGACTGCTCCTTGGCCCTTTGCCATGTGGGGCATTGATATGATTGGTGAGATCAAGCCTACTGCTTCTAATGGGCATCGTTTCATTCTGGTTGCTATTGATTACTTCACGAAGTGGGTGGAGGCAGCTTCATTTGCATCTGTTACTAAGAATGTTGTGGCTCGATTCATTAAGAATAATCTCATATGTAGGTATGGCATCCCTAAAAGGATTATTACTGACAATGGCTCTAATCTGAACAACACTATGATTACTGATCTCTGCACGCAGTTCAAGATTAAGCATCACAACTCTTCTCCGTATCGTCCGAAGATGAATGGGGCAGTGGAAGCTGCTAATAAGAACATTAAGAAGATTGTACAAAAGATGACTGTTACTTACAAGGATTGGCATGAGATGTTACCATTTGCTCTTCATGGTTATCGTACTACAATACGTACTTCAACAGGGGCAACTCCATTCTCCTTGGTCTATGGTATGGAAGCAGTTCTGCCCATTGAAGTTCAGATTCCCTCCTTAAGAATTATGAAGGATGCAGGCTTGGATGAAGATGAATGGATGCAAACTCGACTTGACCAGATAAATTTGATTGATGAGAAAAGGTTGGCAGCAGTTTGTCATGGCCAGATGTACCAGAAACGAATGATCAAAGCTTTTAACAAGAAAGTTAAGCCAAAGGTATATCAGGATGGTGACTTGGTAATCAAGCGTATCATATTACCACAGGGTGATCCTAGGGGCAAATGGACTCCTACATATGAAGGACCATTTGTAGTCAAGACAGTATTTTCAGGAGGTGCCATGATACTTACTACTATGGATGGTGAAGACTTCCCGCAGCCTATAAACGCAGACATAGTTAAAAAATACTACGCATGAAAAGAGACCCGCTAGGTTGACAGGCCCAGGCAAAAATAAGGGCATCCCGGCAAACCAAAAGGGTTTGGGCAAAAATTAGGGATATATATAAAAAGATGTACATCCGGCAAGTCGAAAACCTAAAAAGGCGGCTTGGGCAAAAAAGGGTATCCCGGTGGATTGAAAACCTGAAAGGGAAATCCAGGCAAAAGTTAGGGATTAAAGCGTATGACTATGTCTCGTTTGGATCACTCATGAAACTGCAACTAGCCGTGCTACTTACACAAGTTTGAATAGATAAATCTCAATCCAACCGTTTTTGTCTCAACAGAAGAAGATGAGATACTTGAAGATAATGGCAATAGTAGAATTGAAACTCAATAGTATTATTTCCCACATAGCTGATTTTCTTTGTTTTATGAAAACTTTATGACAAAATCCTCTTACTAGGGTTTATGTCTCCTTATACAAAATTACCTATGTACAGGTCACTCTTTGATATAAATAAAATTCCATTTTTGAATCATGATTTACTTTTACCCTATTTACATAAGCGAAACGTCCATTGGTTGTGTTTGAATGTATGTATGCATTTGGATATGATTGATGTTTACCAGAAATGCATGTATGCTTAATATGATTGATATTTACCAGAAATGCATGAAAATGCAGTAATAGTATTTACTAAGGACGAACGAGGGAAGGATTTCAACGAAGTTTCGCCGGTTCATCTTTACAAGACAGTTACAAACCCTCAGTAGGACAAATCCATCTTCATAAAGTCACATCTCCCCGGGAATTTATATCCATCTCTTTTATCCTCATACAGATATTCGGGAATTTACTTTCCAATAAAAGTACGACGAACGAAGACGGAAGGTTATGTATACCTTACTATCCCCAGCAGACGAGAGGTTATATATACCTTGCTATCCCCAGCAGACGGGAGGTTATATATACCTTGCTATCCCCAGCATACGGGAGGTTATGTATAATATATTATCAAACAAGACGGGAATGAGTTCCTCATATTCTTCATCAACGAATCGGGATTTATTTTCCCTGGCCAGCAGTTGTTATACGAAGATATCCAGATGCTTCGGACAGCAACATGTCATACATACATCATTTACATCATACCATAACATACATATTCATAGATATATAATACATTACTTAAGTTCATCATATTACACATGCATACATAATACATAAACTAACACTACTATACAGGATGCTACCTTGTTTTCAGGTTAATTCTCCAACAGACAGACTTCATCAATAACTTGTGGCTATCAGGACTGCTTTATCCTCTTGAAAGCTATCAATCCCTCAGGATTGCTTTATCCTCCTGAAAGCTTCTTATACCTCAGAAACGTTGTTCATCTTTCTGAAAGCATATTATTACCTTGGGCCATTGTTTATCTTCCCAAAGGTTATCATCACTTCCTCAGGATTGCTTTATCCTCCTGAAAGCATATTATCTCCTTGGGACGTTGTTTATCTTCCTGAAAGCTATCACCCCTACCTCAGGACTGCTTTATCCTCCTGAAAGCATATTCATACCTCAGAACGTTGTTCATCTTTCTGAAAGCATATCATCACCTCAGGATTGTTGTTTATCCTCCTGAAAGCATATTATCAATCCCTCAGGACTGCTTTATCCTCCTGAAAGCATATTATTACCCAGGACTGCTTTATCCTCCTGAAAGCATATCACTACCTCAGGACTGCTTTATCCTCCTGAAAGCATATCAATCCCTCAGGACTGCTTTATCCTCCTGAAAGCTTCTTATACCTCAGAATGTTGTTCATCTTTCTGAAAGCATATTATCTCCTCGGGACGTTGTTTATCTTCCTGAAAACTATCATCACTTCCTCAGGATGTTGTTTATACTCCTGAAAGCTTATTATTACCTTGGGCCATTGTTATCTTCCCAAAGGTTATCACTCCCTCAGGACGTTGTTATCTTCCTGAAAGCACACTATTACCTCAGGATTGCTTTATCCTCCTGAAAGCACACTATTACCTCATGATTGCTTTATCCTCCTGAAAGCACACTATTACCTCAGGATTGCTTTATCCTCCTAAAAGCTATCATTATACCTTCATATTTTGGACTGCTTTATCCTCCAAGAAATGTATTTGAAGAACTTTTCTCCGAGTGGCATCTTTAAGCCCACTCAAGCATATTCAACTAGTCATCAGTATCACTCTATGCACCGGTGAGTGCAAATTTTTAGGCTTTTGTGTTCAATCCCCTTCAACCTTCCAAGTTACGACTGGCACATATACCAATCTAACCCCTCAGGTTTCAGAAAATTGAACAGGGGCAGCTGTTGCACCCCAAAATTTGCCCTCACAATACAAGACTTTATGTGTTAAGAAGGTTCACAAGATTCACAATGCTTACAAGACCTTTCATGAGGTTCATGAAGTCTACAAGATACTTTATGAGGTTCACAAGGTTCACAAGATTCACAATGCTTACAAGACCTTTCATGAGGTTCATGAAGTCTACAAGATACTTTATGAGGTTCACAAGGTTCACAAGGTTCAAAAGACCTCCCATGGGGTTCACAAGACATTTTATGATGGTTCACAAAGTTCACAATTGGTCAGAAGAGTTGACAATTCCCTCAGACAATGCACCTCCTAAGCAGTGCATCCAAAACTAGGGTTTTGACTTTAATCAGGCTAAATGGATTTCCAAGACTTCAAGTGAGCTTCATAACATCTTATATGTGTGTAAGAACCCCCATGACAAGTTTCAAGACTTTTCTCAAAAGTTTGCTCAGTCAGATGATCAGATAAGTCAAAATCAGTCAAAGCAGTTAAAGAGTCAAACTGAGGTCAACTGTGGTCAAACCAAAGTCAAACTTCATGATTTTTTGCCAACATCAAGTATATGAAGTAAAATTCATCATTTGATCAAGGGTTGATCATGATTCATCAAGGATATTTCAGATCATCAAGAATCAGGAGTTTCTAAATTAGGGTTTCCTCAGTAAAAGTCAACTGAACTTTGACCAGCCATAACTTTCACATGCTTCATCACCAAGTTTCCATCCAAATCTCATTTTTAAGGAAATTGAATTCTCTACAACTTTGTGTCTCATAAGCCAAGCCCAAAAATGCTTCATTTGGAAGGTATGAGCTAAGACATTATAGGTCCTTTTGAAAGTCAACAAAAAGTCAACAACTTCAAAAGGGCATAACTTGAGAATGGTAAATGATATGGATATAAAACCAGTGGGGTTGGTTAGAGGACTCTTCAAGCTTTCCAAAATGTCCAAGAACTCCCTTATAGCCTTAAAATTGAAGGATATGTGCCCTTGCAAAGTTGGGAAATTTTTGGTTAGTTTATGAAGAAAATGGAGGTCTAAAACCAATTTTTTCTAAATGGGCTTGCCATATGATGACCCAATCCATACTATGACCTCATGCACGACCCAAGTCAACAAAAATCAGATTTTTTATCATTTTATTTTTATTTATTTTTATTTAATTCATTAAAAATCATTTTAAATTAAAATAAAATATAAAAGTCTAAGATTTAAAAAAGATTAAGCTTCTAGAAATTCATAAATATGATTGGAATCAAAGAGGTAAGAGGATCATGATGATTGGCCTAAAATAGCAAGTGTTTATGCAAAAATATTTGATTTTCAAAGCTTATATTTTTGAATCTTTTTGGATCAAATTTTTCACACAAGCATTGATCTTTTCTGACCTAATTGATCATACTATAAGTACATTACATAACCCTAACACAAAGGCACGGATTCCAGCCTCAAAAGTGTAAGTTTGCATTTCAAAAAAACCTCTCCAAACTCAAATTCGGATTTTAACATACAAGGCGTTTGAAGGTATTTTGAGGACACAAGAGTGTTTCTAAGACATCATAGAATCATTCCCAATGCTCATATGCATCCATAACACCCTAAATCATTCAAACCGAATTGCTCTTGTTCTTAAAATTTAATTTTTTCGATTATGGCTTTTCATGCATTGCTAATGAATTTTGGTTGCACTTTATTGTTTATGAGGTTCTAAGGATTGATTCTGGACGAAAACATGGAAGTTTCATGGTGTAATCAGTAAATCACCATGGCTAGGGTTTATACCTTCGAATTGGGGTTTCCTCATCCAGCGTACATAAATACATTCTAAGGCCGTAGATTGATTGAGTGAACTGTGTAGATCATAATGATATGCTCAATTGGATGAAATTGTACCTGTTTGGCATAGTTTGTATTTCGCAGGTTTATACACGCAGGAGAAATCGCAGGAAATTCTCCAGGAAAATTCGCAGGAAAACCTGCGAAAATCCAAGGAGGAAGACGAAGCCAGCGTGCGCATTCCAGGATTCAAAAATTAGGCATATTATTTTATGAATTGTTTTCTGTTTTATTTCACAAATGTTGGTTAGCTCAGTTGGCAAGGGACGCGCATGTGATGTTTATGTCCAGGGATCGAATCCTGGCTTCATCACCTTTTTCTTATTTTTTCTATATAATCATCAGTCTTAAAATATAATGAATTAAAGTCACTACTTCAGCAGGTGCGCTCTCCCAGCTGGATTGGTTAAGGTGTTTGTTTGTATTGTGAAGGTCCTGGGTTCGATCCCCCCAGGCCTTTTGTTTTTCTTGTTTTTTTCATTGATTTTCAGGCATAAGGAACAAAAGCAATTCAACCCTCTCCTTTATCACCTGCGCGCAGGTTGACCCAGTGGCTGGAGGCTTCTTCCAGGTATTGGGAGGTCCTGGGTTCAAAACCAGGCCTCCCCTCTTTTTTCTTTCTCTCTTTATTTTTCCTTGTTTAATTATTATTATTATTTTTCTTAATTAAAATTAGTGAATAATTAAGTTGTAACCCTAATTTTTTTTCTATTCTAAAATTTTCATAAAACCTAATTTATTTTTAAAACCCTAAAAAATATATTCTTTTCAAAACCCTAATTTCTTTTTTCTTCTATTTTTGTTTAATATTATTATTTATATTTAATCTAATTTTTATTAAATGCATAAATTGTTTATAATTTAAAATTTTGTACATAAATATGTTTAAGGATTAAAATGCTTAATTTATTTTTTATAATATGAAAATATTCTCTAATTGTTTATAATTTAATTTTGCATGAAAATAATTCTTATTATATGTTTAAAATTGCTAATTTAATTTTTAGAAGTATAATTCTATTCTTATATCATGTGCATAATTATTTTTTTATGTAATTTATACATAATTTAAAATTTTTTATAATAATTAATATGATTGTTTATATTTTCTTATTAACCATTAAAAATTTTGTTTATTATAATATTTTTGCTTATTTCATTATTATTGTTATTAGTTATGTTTATATGATTATTACTAACCCCATTTAATTTAGTATTATTTTTATTATAATTATTATTTTCACTAACCCAATTATAATTGCTTATTTATTTTGCTTATTAATATTTTGATTATTTATTTAAATTGCTTTTATTATTATTATTGTAATTGCTCCTGGATGTAATATTTTAGTATTGTTTAAATTATTTATTTTTTATGCTATGGTTAGTAAATAGGGAGTGTAACATGTATGTTTATCTAAAATTAATTTAGATCACTTAATTCAAAAGATAAAATATTAAATTGTACACTCACACACGTAAGTCGATCTTTGATTGTCATCTCACTTCCTTAGGGATACCTCTCATGTTGCCTAATCAAAAAGGTCAAGTAGGGTGTATAAAGCAAAAGTCCCTCAAAATAAAGTCATCTAGTCCCTTAACAATAAAAGATCAAGTCCCTTTTCGAATGTTGCCTTCATAATGATCTTGTCCCTTTCGAATAAAGATGACAGTCCCTCCAAAATTGCTTAATACACCCCACAATTGCCTACATTAAACGGATGACCCTTACTTGTTCCTCACATCCAAGGTAATGACTACCTATTCCTTAATAATAGGGATAGTCTTACCACTTAAGGGATTCAAGAACAGAAAAGACTTAAACTTAGGGTAGGTTCCTCATAGTTACTTGCTCACTATTCAAAAACTTTTCAAACACTTCATAATTTCAAACAATTTTCAAACACAAGTTTTTTACGCATCCGCACATGGATCATTATCAAACTCTTATGAAAATTTCTATTCACACACTTCACATTTCAAAAACAATTCAAAGTGAGCTAAGTAACTAAGAGCCCATGGATAACCATGGATGTAAAGGGTGCTAATACCTTCCCTTTACATAACCTACCCCCCGGACCCAAAAATCTTTTTAAAAGGTCTTTCCTGTTCTTTTATGCCTTTCCTTTGGATAAAATAAAAGTCGGTGGCGACTCTTGCTATCCGCAACATAACTAAAGTCAGTTCTCCCACCGTGTTACAATGGGTATATGTCATTTATCCAGATTCTTTTATGAATCAAGTTTGATGGAATGAACTATGGTGATTTGGTACCACATGTATTGTGTCATTGTTGAGTCACATTGCATATTAATTATCGTTGAATCATGATTCATGTTGCTAATCATTGTTGTGTATGTGTGTTGTTTATGTTGATTGCGTGAGATACTACTCCTTGAAATGTAGTATACACCGTTAATTTTTGAATGTGTTTCTCACCCCTTTATTGTTGTTGTTGTATATGTGCTTCCTTGGAAGTGAAGATAATCCAGGTACTAGGGTGTGCATGGACTGCGTACTGCTTGATTGAGTCATATTATCACTCTGATACGTAACACGAGACTTGGGGATTATTTTTGATGTTTTACTTATTCTTCATATTTTGTTATGTATCGCACTTTTGTTGAAAAGTTGTAAACCATGAGTTATTGTTGAATTTTATAGATGTTGGCATTTTGCCATGAGTTGAATATTTAATATTTTCCGTTGTTTTAATGAAGAACTTTTGTTGTTATTTTTTATGATGTGGCATTCCATTTTGGATAAAAACTCAGATTTTACGTGTTATTTTATTATTTTCTAAAATGGGAAAGTGGGGTATTACACTAAGAATGCAAAATGTAATAATGATTTTATTATTGGTACATGTTATATTAATGGTCACCCCTTCTTTGTTTTGTTTGATGGTGGAGCTTCACGCTCTTTCATTTCCACCAAGTGTGTCCAACGGCTTGGACTAGAAACCCCTTAGTTACCAAACCCGATGTCGATCACCATTGCGAGTGGTGGAAGTGTAGAGACTACTTGGATATGTGAGCGGTGTGTTAAATTGTAATTCCACGTGTCGAAGTCATTAGAGTTCGAACAAAGAAGTGTCAAAACATTTATTTGACGAAGTAGTTGCTTCACACAAATTTTTACTTAGGCCTATTTTAGTTGGGTTAGCTAAAATATAAATTTTGGACTTTTATAGTTTTGGGCTTTTAACTTGGAGTTCAAATTAACCTAAATCTATAAATAGGGAGTAACCCTTATTTTTGTAATACACTTGAGAATATTGCAATTGTAATAAGAGAGTGAGAACACAATTTGTATTCACAGATTTCTGCAGTTGTAGAGGGAATAAGAAAAAGAAAAATCCCACAGTTTATGGGTAATCACATTCTTCTCCAAATATTTTTAGAACCATAATTTTTTTCTCTTCTTAATTCTCATTTTCTTTATCGTCGTGTAACAATCTTTTTCATCAAGATTAAATGAAATTCTTCATAGGTTTTGGGGGATTTCAAACATTGTGTCTGCTTTCTGTGGGAGATTGTATTTTTATATTTGATCTTATTTGTTGATCCTTGAAGAAGATGTATTTAGTATTGGGTATGGATTAGATTTCCGCTAATGTCGTGTATATCGGTTGTAAAGAAAAGGCCATCTACATTTCGAAGGATTCAACAACTCGTGTAGAATTGATTTTTGAATTTCTTTAAGGTATAGTTAAAATGATTTAGTATTTGTTTTATGAATACATATCCTTCCTTTGGCTTCTCACAATGGATTTAGAGGGAGGGAGGTCACATATTCAATTATGATGGTGTGTGGGTTTCTGGATGTGCTTCCATGGAGGGAAATATAATTCTATATATACTTAGTTATAGGAACTGCTTTGGTCTCCATTGCGCCTTACCTGATATCCCCAACTGACTTGAGAGAGTTTAAGATGATGTTGGAATATTGTAAACACCCCAAATTTGCCCTCACCCATTCACACCATGGCTTGTGATCACCCTCATATGCATAAATACAATCATATCATCTCACATCTCATTTTTTATCCACTGGATAGTTTCTAAGGCATCTGCACCTAGGGTTTGTGATTTGAGCAATCCCAAAGCTTCTTGAGCCACTCCAAAGGCCACCAATCATCTCAGAAGGGTCCATGTGTGTTCTTGTATCATGTTACATCCTCACAGAGTCAAAATTGCAGAGGAATCACAAGAACTAGGGTTTGAGTGGATGCAGGGCCAGGATGAACTGCACAGTTGACTGAAAATTAGGGTTTTGGTTTCAGAGGCCATAACCCCAAATTTTTTGGTCATTCTTGTTTCCATTGGTCTCTATATGGTATAGGGAATATGCATACCAATTTTCATGAAGAAATTCCATGGGGAAGTCATCTGATCAAGAGTTGACTTTTCAGACAAGTCAGTGCAAAATCAGGGCATCTGAGGCCCCCAATGACCCAACCAATGGGTGATCTTCACCATTTTTGAGTGTATATGATCTTTATTTGATCATGGAAGAAGGTTGAAGTTCATAAAAATCAAGAATTTAGGGTTTTTGCAAATGTTGACTTTTTGGGCATAGTTGACTTTTCAAGAATGCATCATTTTAGGTCAATTTTCAAGCTTTGATTCTTGATCCAAAAAGGCTTCAAATGGAAAAACTTTGGTCATGAAAGTTGTAGATATCATCTTTCCCTTTTCAAAAAGTACAAGAACATGATCAAACTCTTCATGGATCAAAAGTTATGGCATTGCAAAGTTAGCAAAAATCATTGATTTTCAAGTTATGCACAAAAAGGAAATTTTGCAAAGTCTTGAACAAATGCATTATGCAGCCTCTAATTCATGTCAAACCATTATGTAAACATCCTCTAAGTCACAAAAATCAGATTTGGATCAAGTTTGCTCATGGTTTGGTTCATGTAACTTGACTTTTCTCATGAAAATCCATAAAGCTAACCAAGTTGCAAAACACTCATGACCTTTTCACCAACTTGCTGCATTGATCCTTGAGTCAAGCCAGCCTCTCACACTCACCATGCTGCACCAGAACCCAACTTGTACTTGCCTAAACTTGAGCCATGCCCTATCTTACACAAAAGTGGACTTTGAGCAAAAGTAGCCACACCTATCTCTGCAGGCCAGGTCACATCCATCAGCCACTTGCATTTGTTTATTGAATCAGTTTGCTGGCCAAAACACATGAGAACCAAGGCTGAAACACACACATTGAACACTCACACAAAAACTCACCTCATTGCAAGTTCATTCGAATCACTCTCCACAGTCTTCAAACACTAGAACTCTCATCATCACTCAACTCACCACACCTCATAGACAAGAAACATCCCAAGCATAAGCCAAAAACAAGCCTGAAAACTCCATTGCCATCATTCACCTCAAACTGCAGTTTCATTCGAAACTCTTATCCTAGCTCACAAACACACCAACCAACACCACAAACCTTCTCAACACACTTCATAGATCACAAACAACCCCTTTTCACAGCCTGAGAGTGCCAGAATCTCATCTGCCATTGTTGACTGAACTGAAGCAGTTCCTTTCGAATCTTCTTTTCCAGCCAACACAAACTCATTTTGAGCATTCAAACACACTTAGTGGACCAAGAGGAGTAGCTTGCACTGAAGGAAGAGGCCTGAAAGTTCCTAAATTGAAAGTTGCAAATCTCAGGTAGCTCGAAATTAATTTTTCCAGAAATGATTTTTCTTGTTACAAACTTGTTCTTTATGCTCTCCTGATCATCCTGATGCTTTTAGTTTTTGAAATGGTTGTGTTTTGAGAATTTAATTTGTGTTTGAAGCTTACGAACCCTAGAACTTTCCCTCTTCGATTCAGATGATTTAGGAAAGATAAATTTGTTTTAGGTTAGGGTTTTGATTCGTGAGGGTGTTAGAAACGTTTCCCAATTCATAGATTTCATTTATATTACGTTTTGAGGAAGTTGGGTGATTTTCAGGTGAGCTTCTGGCCGGAGAAGACGACCGGAAGTCTTCTCCGGCCACCTGAATGTAATTAGGGCATAAACCAGTAATTAATGTTAGTTTGAATACGAGCCGTTGATTCCCGTTGACTGGTTGACTTCCCACCCTTTTTGATGGCCAGGATCTGTTTCATTAGCCCTAATCACATTAATTTATTTAATTAATTAGGATTAAGAAGTTTGAATCTGGACCACTAGATGACGCGCCAAGTCAACCCTCTCATTTCCAGGACCAATCCCAACCATCCAATCTGATTACTTTCATTTTCTTTTAATTTTAATTCATTTCTTTTTCATTTAAATTGTACATTTATTTTAAAATAGTTAAAAAATCATAAAAATTATGAAACTTTTTCTTTAAGGTTCTATTAATTTTTATGACACAAAAATATTTTTATTTTATTTTTTATCATTAAAAAAGTATTTTTAAATATTTAAAAGATTATTTTTAATTGATTAATGGGAATTAATTGATTAAAAATACTTTTAGGTATTTAAAAATTACAAAAAAAATTCATGAAATGTTCTAAGACATTTAGAAACATTGTCCAACCTTCAAACCAAATTTCTTTTTTGATCTTGATGCACTTTAAGAATTTTTCATTAAATTAAATCTTTTTTTATGCATTATTTTGATCATGGATTCAAAAATTCATTTCTGCCTATTGGTGAAGGTTGAGACATTGATTCTTCTTGCATTGTCTTTTGTTTAGCATGTGTTTTCAAGGATAAAAAGGCCATGATTTGTTCTTGCATTTTCAAATTGTTTGGCATTTGTTTTGTTAAGAACCCTAAAAAACCCTAATAACTTGTAAAATTCATATCTTGGGTTTGGTTGAGAGTTGAGAGCTCCCCTTTGGGCAGTGGTTTGTTATAGGTCTAGGGTTTCTTTGAGTGCCATTTTCCATTTTTTATCTTAGGGTTTGCTTCTGTTTTTGGTTTGTGTTTGATTGTTTGTTTCATAAACCCTAATTTGGGCTTTCTCTTGCATCCTTCTTGCATTCTTTTGCATAAGTTGACTTGCCATTGCATTTTGTGCATTCTTATGATTCATTTGACATCTTAAGACATGTATGAATCATCATTGATCATTGCATTACATCTTTGCCATGCCATTTTCCTTGTATGCTTCATAACATTTCATGCTTGTTCATGTTCCTTAGCTTGCATCATATGCATTCATGGTCTTGTATGAACATCCCCATGTCATGCCTCATGTTTGCAGCACCTCATGACATCATAATCATCATGTACATGCTTCTGGTTTGGTCTAGCATCATGCCATTTCATCTCACCTTGCATTGCATTGTGTTTCTTTCTAACATTTCAGGTGGTAAGTAAACTTGAGAAGTGAATTTGCCTTCACTTCTCATACCTTTTCTTCTCATCACCCTTGCATCCATTGCTGCATCTTTACTTGTGCTTAAGTTTGAGCTTGTTCATCCTTCTTCCTCCCACTTTCTTTCTTCAAGTGACTTGACTTCTTGAATGAAGCAAGTCACTTTGCTTCTCTTGATCCTGTTCATCTGCTTCCTGGTGGTTCCATTGAAGATTGTTCTTGAAAACCTCACAAACCTTAGGACCAACCAAGCATGATAATGAATTAGGGTTTTGATTAGTCCCCCATAGTTCTTACCTTTATGTCTTTTTGTGTCTCTCTTCTCATCTCATAATCAGAGATTAAACCCTCAAGGCTCTAAGACTTTGTGATTAGGGTTATGCCTGTATCCTTCTTTTAGGATGGAGTGTATAACTTTAATCCTAAGTATTAAACCCTTAAGGTGTTTAAATCTCTTAATCAACTCATTTAATAAGTATCAAGACATCACACTTGTAACTTGGGCCTTGCATTAGGGTTCTAATTCTTCCTTAAGTGGTTAAGAAGGACTAACCCTAGTGTTAATGGACAAGTCCCCCTCAAGTTGTCTTACAAATCATAAAAAAAACATTTCTTCATCATATCATTAAATAAAATCCACTTAATAAAGGCTTGTTTTGTCATGGGTTTAATCCCTAATCATGGATTAAGTTGAGGAGTTTTTCTCAACTTAAACATTCTCATCTATTATCCTTCTTTTAGGATGGTGTAATGAGTCTGTTTAATCCTTGATTATGGCTTAACCTCATTACTCAACACTAAACAAAAATCACCAAAAACATCTAAATAATCACAAATAGGTTAATGATCTTAATCCTACACCAAAGGTGATTAAGTGTGAGAATCTGACTTCACACTTAAGGTATTCTCATTACCCCTAATCAGAGGGAAGATGTGATGAGTTTACTAACCCATTGGTTTAGACTTAAGCTCATTATCCTATGACAAAATCCAAAAAGAAATAAAAGACTGAAAACTCAAAAACAAACAATAATCGTCTCCTCCGGGATTCTTTTCTCATCTCATTCACTCACAAACGAGAACTTGCTTCTTCCGTCTAATGCAAGACAGTTAGCACCTGAGCCAGACAGGTCATACACTTGAGCATAGGAAAATAAGCAGTTCACAAGTCAATTCACCTTTCAGTCTCTTTGGGTCGAACTACGGTGTTCTGACTTCCTCATTGCACGAGAGGATACGTAGGCATAACTTAACGGTTATCGAACAAAAGTCTCTGTATATTCCCCCTCTTTCAGTATCTTTCTTTAGCCTCATGATCTTGAGCATCTTATTCTTGTTCTTACACTGACACTTTCATACTTCACATCACTTTCTTTTACACTGACACCTGTACATTCCTTTCCAGCCATTTTATATACACAGATTGCACTGACACTACCCCTTTATAACACAAATCTTTCAAGCGTGGATCCCGTCGAGTACGACGGACAGTCTGGGTGCTAATACCTTCCCAGGTTGTAACCAACCCCCTTTCTCAGTCTCTCTGGTTCGCGACCGTCTTATCCATTTCTTTCTAGGTCTATGCAGCATTACCTTTCCTCCGGGATAAAAATGCCTAGCTGGCGACTCTTTTCATCTCCAGTGAGTTCACGGCTGTGTGTTCTCACTGTTCCCTTCGCCGACCGTTCGCGTCTGTACCTTCATATGACCCGGTGTCATTTGTCGGGAGCGACAGCTTGGCGACTCTGCTGGGGAACTTATACTGCAACCAGGGCTTCTGGTTCTTTTTGTGGGTTCCTCCTAGCGCTTGATTGATTTGTTTTTATTGGGGTGTTATGTGTTATTTGTGTTTGTATATTTGCTTTATTTATTGCTTTCTGTACAGCTTTATTTACCGCTTTCTTTATTGCATTTGTATATATCATACTGTCACTGTTGCTGGCTGGATCTGGTTTCCTTGTTTTTGGTGGGTGGGTATTTCATTGAGAGTTAAGGTCCTACACCTGGGACCTGAGTGACACCTAGGATAGAGTGAATCATATTCTTTCCCATTCCATTTCGGTCTGGTGCGGGAATATGAAACACGGTTCAGATATGGGTTTCTTCTTGAGAACTCTGTGTTGCGGATTTCCTGCAATGCTAGGGGGATCTGGGAAGCCTGCTAAGTCTGGATGACCTTTTAGTATTGACCTTCAGAAACTGAGGTGAATTAGAGGAGGAATTGTTATGGTTATTGTAAACACTGTACCTCCGGGTTAGAAGTGTTTACACTTCTCATAACTGATCCAAGTCTGAGGATCCTTGTTCTAGATCACCACCTGTGAGGGGGTTGGGCTGTTTACAGGTTTGCAGGTACCTTGACCTCAGAATACCCTGTTACTTTGACTTTGTTAATAATGCACCATGTTGGATAGTTCTTGTGATTCTAAAACCCTGGACATGTGGCTCTTTATTTGAGTCCCCCACCCTGGTTACTGGATTTATAGACCTCCACCTGGATTTCTAGAACACACATGGATCTAGACCAAGGCAGTTAATCAGATCCAGCTCAGTCACAAACCCTTTGCATATCATCTGCATTCACACTCATTGCATCATATTAACATGTGCTTATTTGTGTTTCAGGGTATCCACCTTTATCTGGTTTTGGTTTTGACCCCATCTGCAGTTTTGACCTGTCTCCACCAGCATCTTGCTTCAGCTTGTCAGCCATATACTTCAGTTACTTGCACTAGCCAACCAGTGGCCCACTTCTCAGCATCTTCATCAGCACTTATTCTACTCAGTCCTCAGCACTCATGGCTCCAAAGAAAAGCAACATCACTTACCATTTCTTCCAACCAGACTTATCAGACATCAGGAGGATCCAAACCCTGATCACTCCAGAGCACATACCTCTGTTCAGAGAGCATTATGGGGATATACTTGACTTGGTTATGGATATGGACCCATCTCAGAGAAGCCTAATCCATACCTGCATTCAGTTCTATGACCCCCCATTGAGGTGTTTCACCTTTAAAGACTTTCAGTTGGGACCTCTTTTAGAAGAATACTCAGCATTGGTTGGCTTGCCTATCAAGAGAGAAATTCCTTTCAATCCTGAAATGGTCTATCCCAGCAATGGAGAGATAGCAAA
This sequence comes from Lathyrus aphaca, assembly GCA_963966055.1. Taxonomy (NCBI): domain Eukaryota; kingdom Viridiplantae; phylum Streptophyta; class Magnoliopsida; order Fabales; family Fabaceae; genus Lathyrus; species Lathyrus aphaca. Next base: position 175,680,829 of record OZ014525.1, read on the forward strand.
AGCTTTACACCTGGAGCCTGCTTTGATAGAACAGCATATGACATCTAAAGCTGGGATCCCTGGTTTTCATCTTGACTTCCTGATTTCTCAAGCTAGTTTGAAGGCCTCCCTGGGGGAGTGGAAAGCTGTTTGTGCTCTGTTGGCCTTAAGTGTGTATGGAATTGTGTTGTTTGCAGATGAGCCGCGATTCATCAGCAAGAATGCAATCCATTTGTTCATCCTGAAGAACCCTGTGCCAACTTTACTGGGTGATCTCTATTACTCAGTCCATCAGAGAAATGAGAAGCAGAGGGGAAGGTTAGTGAGGATTTGTGCTCCATTATTCCATGCTTGGCTTCTCAGGCATCTGCCCAGGACAGATGCATTCCTAAATCCTCATCAGCAAAGCAACTGGGCTAAGAGGCTCACTACTCTCACTTCAGCAGACATCAGATGGTGCACTCAGAGCACCAAGGGCAGAGATATTATCACAAGCTGTGGACACTTTCCCAATGTGCCTTTGGTAGGAGTTAAGGGAAGTATCAATTACAACCCTCTGCTGTTCAAGAGGCAGTTAGGCTATGCACTGGTCCATGCTCCTAGGGTGCAGGATTTGGTTGAGACCCTCTACTGTGAGAACAAGATTAGTTTGGCTGTTGTTAGGCAGGCTGCCTGGGCCTGGGATCATGCTCAGACTAAGGGAATCACCATTTTGGGGAAGTGCAATAATGTGGCATCAGTCCAATATTATGAGTGGTCCCATGCTAGGGCCCAATTCTCTGGAATGCCCTTTACCATAGAAGACACGCCTGAGTCATCTTCAGCACCACCCCCTGCCACTATCAGTCTGGAGGAGTTTGAAAGCCTGAAGGAAAGGAATGAGAAGTTAACTCAAGCCTTGCAGAAGACCCTCAGGGAGAGGAGTGAAGGTGTGAGGGAGATTGAGAGATTGGAGAAATTGAGGGTGGAACACTTGACCAAGATAGAGAAGTCTGGGGAGTATATCAACAAGTCTAAAGCTGGTGAGCAGATTCTGAAGAATGCTTGTAAAGAAGCCCAGTTCCAAAGAGCAAGAGCAGACCTATATTTGAAAGAGAGTCAGGCCAGGTGGGTCCGGATCACTGAGGCCCGTACTCTAGAAGACAAGAGAGCTCAAGACAAGATGGAGCAGATGGAAAAGGCCCTGGCAGCAGCCCAGGAAGAAATATCAGAGCTGAAAATCAAAGCAGGATTGAAGAGGTCTAAGGACCAAAGTCAGAGCAAGAAATTGACTGCAGCTGTTGCAACAAGAAACCTTCTCATTAGAAGTCTCACGGAGCGCCCGGTTGATCCTGTGACCGAAGCACTTCTCAAGGAAGTTCGTGAGGATGAGTTTGGCCTTGGAGTTTGATCATTTGCTTATTGTTATTCCTTTTCCATGTACTTTTGCTTTTTGTGATGTATTTTGGCCCCTTTGAGGGTTTGTGTTGTAAAATGAACAAAATTATTTCACCTTTGTAATATATTTGTGTTGGGGTTCACATCAAAAGCAACTTCAACAGCATCATCATTCAAGGGTCTGGAAGGGTCAAAACTGAAGACCAAACCGGATACCTTGATAGCAAATAAGCCTAACTGCATTGCATGCTAACCCTTTTGTTTGTTTTGTAGGTTTTTGTTTTATTGTTACTAACCTCTGTTGTGAATCTCAGGCATTATTGCTCGTCGCCGGGTATTTCCTCTCAACAGGCCACACAGGTATCCAACTAGAAACAACCTTCCGGGAATTCAGATGGATCAAGTTCAACAAGATCTTGCTGATGTCAGAAATCAGCTAGCCAATGAAAGATTGGAGATGAGAACACAGATGACGCAGTTCATGGAGGTTATGAACAACATGGCTCAGAGTCAGGAGAGACTGAGGGCCATGGTGGAAAGGCAGAACCAAGATGAGCCTCATGTGGGGACTGCAGGCACAAGTAACAATGAAAGGGTGCAACCACATGTGAATCCCCCTGTGTTTGGTCCACATCTACATCCTGAGATTAATATTCCTGCCAACATCCAAGGAACAGCTACTGCAGCCAGAGTACTTCAAGAAGATCCTCAGGAGGACCAATTTACTGTAATGGGTGCTGGAGAGGAAACTTATGACAGGAGATTGGAAGAAATAGCTGAGAAGTTAAGATCCTTAGAATCTCAAAATTCTTTGGGTTTTGACGTGATGGATATGGGCTTAGTAGACGGGGTTAGGATTCCCCACAAGTTCAAGCCTCCATGTTTTGAAAAGTATAATGGGACTTCTTGTCCTCGAACCCATCTGCAATCTTTTCTCGGAAGATTAAAAGCTTACACCATGGACGAGAAATTGTGGATGTTCTACTTCGAAGATAGCTTGACTGGAGCTTCTAGGGAATGGTATTCCCATCTGACGAGAGCAACTGTGAGATGCTGGAAGGACCTGGCAGAGGCCTTCATCAGACAGTATCAATATAATCTGGATATGGCACCCAATAGGACCCTCCTAATGGGGATGTCACAATCATCCAGAGAGAGCTTCAGAGAATATGCTCAAAGATGGAGACAGCTTGCTGCTGCTGTCCAGCCACCAATGTCTGAAAGAGAAATGGCAGACATGTTTATGAACACTCTTCAGGGAACGTATATTGACAGGTTGGCTGCTTTCTCTTCCACTAGCTTCGCAGATGTTGTCATAGCTGGGGAGAGAATTGAAAGCCTATTGAAAATGGGTAAAATTTCTGATAATGGTGCTAGTTCGTCCAGTGGCACAAGAAATCCTTTTGCAGGCCCGAGAAGAACCGGCGAGACCAATGCCATTCACACCAACAGGGGTAGGCCCCAATATGCTCAGAGGTCAATAGCAGCAGTCACTATCCCTGCTCCAGCCCATCCTCAGTCAGTCTATCAACCTCCTCAACAAAACTTCCAACAACAACCTCAGTATCAGCAGAATCAGTATCCTCCAAGGAACTTCAACAACAACTCCAACAACAACAATCAACAGAGGCCATTCCAACAAAGGCCATCTCAAGCTAACCGAGTGATCGACCCGATCCCAATGCCGTATGCTGCCTTGTTGCCACAACTTCTGAAACTCAACCTGGTTGAGCTAAGAACGTTGGCACCTCCGGATCCCAACAGTCTACCAAGAAACTATGACTCCAATGCTAGGTGTGCTTTTCACTCGAACGCACCTGGTCACAGTACAGAAAAATGCAGGGCTCTGCATATGAAGGTACAAGACTTGGTAGACTCCAAGGCTCTGAATTTTGCACCTCCGCCCAATGTCAATAAAAACCCTATGCCAAACCATGGTGGTCCCCGAATTAATGCTATTGAAGAAGACCAACCGTCTTATTTCATAACCAGTGTGGATCAGATCAGGACACCATTGGTGGAAATCAAAGCTCAGCTCCGTGAAAACAATATATTTCCGGGGTGTGAACTAGGGTGTCCCTATTGCAATATTTCATGGAATGGGTGTGAAGACCTGAGGAATGGCATTAACAGCCTTATTCAGAGTGGTTTGCTACAGATCACTACATCATTTCCGACAAATCCAGCAACTTCATCAACAACGGTTTCAGACCCTCCTACAACTGCAGCAACTAATGCTCCCAACAATCCATCAACACCATCAACAAGTACCTCACCTGTCCTTCCGAATGATCAGTTTTCAACAGTTTCTCCTGCTACAACTTCAGTTTCATTCCATTTCGACTCTCCATCAACAACAACAACAGTCCTTCCAACAGAACCTCCTACAACACCAGCAATCAATCATGAAAATGTCTCTACTGTTACCATATTCTACGATCCTGAAAATAATTCCGCCTACCATTCAGAAGGTGCTGCTCCCGCCAGAGCACCAGTTACAATCTTTTATGATCCACAAACAATTACAGTCCCTTCAGCAGCAGCAATCAGTCCAGTCACTGTCACGGTGCCTGGACCAGTACCATATGAAAGCAATAGGGCCATCCCTTGGCACTATGGCTCTGACGTATACTGCGAAGGAAAAAGAATCACTCTTGAAACATCAACACCTGCACCACAGGTAGACAATGTGGGAGGAGGCGGAGGCTTCACTCGAAGCGGACGTCTCTTTGCTTCACAAGTTCAAAGACCTACAGCCGAAGCAGAAGCTGCTGCTAAGGCAAAGGGAAAAGGCCCGGTGCAGGAAGATCCAGCTGTCAAAGAAGCCCTGAAAACTCCATTTGATCAGGAAGTTGATGAGTTTATGCGAATCATCAAAAAGAGTGATTATAAAATTGTGGATCAGCTTCACCAGACGCCATCCAAAATCTCTATCCTCTCACTGCTTATGTGCTCCGAAGCCCATCGGAATGCACTACTTAAAGTCCTGCACGCAGCTTACGTGCCTGAGGAGATTACTGTCAACCAATTGGAAACCGTGGTTGGAAATGTTACTGCTAGCAATGGGCTAGGGTTTACCAATTCTGACTTGACAGCGGATGGCCGCAATCACAACAAAGCCTTGCACATAACCATGGAATGCAAAGGAGCTGTCCTTTCTCATGTGCTGGTGGACACAGGTTCTTCCCTGAATGTCTTACCAAAGAAGGCTCTGGTGAAGCTTGAATATGATGGATTGGCATTGAGACCCAGCAACCTGGTAGTAAGAGCCTTTGATGGCTCAAAGAGATCGGTTCTGGGAGAGATTGAGCTGCCTGTGACAATTGGCCCACAGACCTTTAAAACTATCTTTTATGTGATGGACATTCAGCCCGCCTACAGCTGTTTGTTGGGTAGACCCTGGATTCACGCTGCTGGCGCAATAACGTCTACCCTTCACCAAAAGTTAAAATTTGAGTGGGAAGGTCAAGTTGTCACAATCTGTGGAGAGGAGGACATTTTTGTTAGCCACCTGGCAACCTACAAGTACATTGAAATGGATGGAGAGATCCATGAAACAATGAGCCAGGGGTTTGAAGCGTTGAATGTGAATGAAGCATCTGCTGTATCTGGTACTCCAATGTCATCTTACCAACAAGCCCGGAAGGTTGTTGAAGAAGGAACTGCCCTAGGCTGGGGCAAGGTTTTAGCTGTGGAGGAGAAGAAGGACAAGTTTGGGTTGGGTTACAGACCAACTCAACATCAAGCAAAGGCTGTTGCAGAGCCTGGTTTTGTCAGTGGGGGGATGCTCACCCCTGATGCTATCAACTGTCTGGAAGACGAGCTGGAAGAGGAGCGCAATCTGGAGATTTGGATTCGTCCAAAGATCCCGGGGAGCAGTGTCTCGAACTGGTCTTCCCAGGAAATTATAAGTGTTACTCGAGCAGAGTAATTATTATTTCCTGTATTTTTTTATATAGCATGCATCCAAGTCTTGCATCTTGCCCAAGATGACAAGACTCATTTTGTAACCAGGGCCATCTGTACTTTTGTGCAAACAAGATTAAATTAATGAAGTATCAGACATCTTTTTGCAAACGAGTCTTTTTCTTTTATGCTCACTGTTTTTCCATTTTTCTTTTTGTACAAAAATAAATGGCGGTGTTTTCAAAATGATAACTTCATTTCACTTTTTTCTGAAAGCAAGATTAAAATCAATCACTAAAATGAACCAACTTAACCCTTGCAGAGAGTGCCTTCCTGACAGCACCGACAACAGCACGGCTATGACATCGTATGACTTTGACAATCCAATCAATCAAGCCGATGAAGGGGTTGATGAAGAATTTGAGCTTCCTGAAGAGCTAGCCAGGTTGTTGAGACAGGAGGAAAAGGTTATTACTCCTCACCAGGAGGAGATTGAAGTGATCAATCTTGGTACGGAAGAAAATGTGAAAGAAGTTAAAATTGGGGCCTGCCTACAAGACTCAGTGAAGAGACAGTTGACAGATCTGCTTCAAGAGTATGTTGATGTGTTTGCTTGGTCGTATCAAGATATGCCAGGGTTGGATACCGATATAGTTGTGCACAAGTTGCCTTTGAGAGAAGAGTGCCCACCGGTCAAACAGAAACTGCGCCGGACTCGCCCAGACATGGCTATGAAAATCAAAGAAGAGGTACGAAAGCAATGGGACGCCGGGTTCCTTGCTGTAACTAGCTATCCGCCGTGGGTTGCTAACATAGTACCTGTGCCTAAGAAAGATGGCAAAGTTAGAATGTGTGTTGATTACCGGGATCTGAACAGAGCCAGCCCGAAAGATGACTTCCCATTACCTCACATTGATGTATTGGTGGATAACACGGCTCAGTTCTCGGTATTCTCCTTCATGGACGGATTTTCAGGATACAATCAGATCAAGATGTCACCTGAAGACATGGAAAAGACAACATTCATCACACCTTGGGGCACGTTCTGTTACAAAGTGATGCCATTCGGACTGAAGAATGCTGGTGCCACATATCAACGGGCTATGGTGACATTATTCCACGATATGATCCACAAGGAAATAGAATGTTATGTGGATGATATGATCGCCAAGTCCCTTACTGAAGAAGATCATCTGATGAATCTGCTGAAGTTGTTCAAGCGTCTGAGGAAGTACCAACTAAAGCTGAACCCCAACAAATGCACATTCGGGGTGCGATCCGGTAAGCTGCTGGGCTTTATTGTAAGCGAGAAGGGGATTGAGGTTGACCCAGATAAAGTCAAGGCTATACAAGAAATGCCTGCACCGAAAACCGAGAAAGAAGTTCGAGGGTTCTTAGGTCGATTGAATTACATCTCGAGGTTCATCTCTCACCTTACGGCTACCTGCGAACCCTTGTTCAAGTTGTTAAGAAAGGAACAGACGGTCAGGTGGAATGAAGACTGCCAGAAGGCTTTTGACAAGATCAAGGAATATCTGCAAGAACCTCCAATCCTTATGCCTCCAGTCGAAGGAAGACCTCTGATTATGTACTTGACAGTGTTAGAAGAGTCAATGGGGTGCGTGCTGGGCCAGCATGACGAGTCTGGTCGAAAAGAGTATGCAATTTACTACCTAAGCAAAAAGTTTACCGACTGTGAACAACGTTATTCACTGCTCGAGAAAACTTGCTGTGCTTTAGCGTGGGCTGCTCGCCGACTAAGGCAGTATATGTTGACCCACACTACCTTGTTAATCTCAAAAATGGACCCAGTCAAGTACATATTCGAGAAACCAGCACTTACCGGACGGGTTGCAAGATGGCAAATGATCCTCACAGAATATGACATCCAATACACATCTCAGAAGGCTATCAAAGGCAGTGTACTATCTGAATATCTTGCTGAGCAACCCATTGATGACTACCAGCCAATGAGGTTTGACTTCCCTGATGAAGACATCATGTTCATTAAAGCAAAAGATCACGAAGAGCCTATTCACACTGAAGGGCCTGACCCGGAGGAAGAATGGACTATGATGTTTGATGGGGCTGTTAACATGAACGGCCGTGGTGTTGGTGCAGTACTCATTACACCCAAAGGAGTTCACATGCCTTTCTCGGCAAAACTCACTTTCAACTGCACTAACAACGAAGCTGAATACGAAGCTTGCATTATGGGTCTTGAGGAAGCCATCGACCTCAGGATCAAAACATTGACCGTATTCGGAGATTCAGCTTTGGTAGTCAATCAAACCAACGGAAAATGGTACACACACCAAGATCATCTGATACCTTACAGGGACTACACAAGGAGGTTATTGACTTTCTTCACAACAGTCAAGCTTGAGTATATCCCTCGGGACGAGAATCAGTTTGCGGATGCTCTTGCTACCATTTCATCCATGATCAAAGTTCAAACGGCCAACTTTGTACCTCAGATTTCAGTGTCTAGACTTGATAGACCAGCATATGTATTTGCAGCAGATGTTGTAAAGGATGATAAGCCTTGGTTCCACGACATTAAGGGCTTCTTGGAGGATCAGACATACCCACCTGGGGCATCTTCCAATGATAAGAAGACTTTGAGAAGGCTTGCTGGTAGTTTCTTTCTGAACGCTGATGGATCTTTATACAAGAGGAACTTTGACATGGTACTCCTCAGATGTGTTGACAAGGCGGAAGCAGATTTGTTGATGCATGAAGTGCATGAAGGCTCTTTTGGTACCCATGCAGGAGGGCATGCCATGGCAAAGAAGTTGTTAAGATCAGGCTATTATTGGATCACAATGGATGCAGACTGTTGTGCTTACGCCAGAAAATGTCACAAATGCCAGATCTACGCAGATAAGGTGCACGTGCCTCCTAATCCATTGAACATCATGTCTTCACCCTGGCCCTTTGCTATGTGGGGCATTGATATGATTGGCAAGATTGAGCCAACTGCTTCAAACGGCCACAGATTCATCCTGGTCGCCATTGACTATTTCACCAAGTGGGTTGAAGCAGCCTCATATGCAAATGTTACAAGACAAGTGGTAGCCCGATTTCTGAAGAGAGACATCATCTGTCGGTATGGAGTGCCCGAGCGAATCATTACTGATAATGGTTCCAACTTGAACAACAAAATGATGGCAGAGCTGTGCCGGGACTTCAAAATCCAACATCACAATTCTTCTCCTTACAGGCCAAAGATGAATGGTGCTGTAGAGGCGGCAAATAAGAATATTAAGAAGATTGTGCAAAAGATGGTAGTCACCTACAAAGACTGGCATGAAATGCTACCATTCGCCTTGCATGGGTACCGCACATCAATCAGGACATCCACTGGGGCAACACCGTATCAACTTGTGTATGGTATGGAGGCAGTCCTACCTGTTGAAGTTGAATTACCCTCTCTACGGGTATTGATGGATGTTAAACTAAACGAAGCAGAATGGGTCAGGGCCCGATACGAGCAACTGAGTCTGATCGAAGAGAAAAGATTGGCCGCAATCTGTCACGGGCAGTTATATCAGAAGAGAATGAAGAAGGCCTTCGATCAGAAAGTCAGGCACCGAGAGTACCAAGTGGGAGATCTTGTGCTGAAGAGAATCCTCCCTCCTCATACAGACCACAGGGGCAAATGGACTCCGAATTATGAAGGACCATTCATTGTAAAGAAAGTTTTCTCTGGCGGAGCACTGATGCTCAGCACCATGGATGGTGAAGATTTCCCGTCCCCTGTGAATTCAGATGCAGTTAAAAAATACTTCGCATAAATGACCCGCTGGACATAAAAACAGAATGTAAGTCCAGACAAAAATAGGGCATCCCGGCGAGTCAAAAACAGAATAAAAGACTCGGGCAAAAGTAAGGGAAAATAAACAAAAAATGTACACCCGCTGAGTTGAAAAGCCGCATTGGACAGCTCAGGCAAAAATGGGTATCCCGATGGATTGAAAACCCGAAAGGGCGATCCATGCAAAATAAGGGAATAAGCGAACAACTGCATTCTGAATTCGTCTGTATCACCTACAACTTGGTAAGCTTCCAAAGGATCAAGCTTTAATCAGAATCAACTCTCTCCAGAAAGCAAGACGAGAAGAACGTCATTGTCATACGAGTCATAGCAGGAGAGGAAGCTCCTCAAAGCGTCGTCGACACCGCCAACGTTTGTTTTCTCAATTTGTGACAATTTCCTCATTTCAGGAGATATGTTTCTTTGACTGTATCTTTGCCAATTCAGGGCACATGGATTAATAAAACCAGATTTTCAGTCATGTTTCGTTTTACATTTATGTTTTGCAAAGAGTTGTCTGATATCTCTAAAAATACAATTGCATAAGTACAGATGCCTTTCTCTAAAAAAATATAAAAGCACATGCTTACAGGGAATATGATTACTCTCGAAAGTACTTATCTCCTATGACGGAATCCAGTAAGGGATACCTCGGGACCTTTTGTACGTTTCATTATCTTTGCAGGATTGCAGGTATCCAGAACGCAACCTGGGGTATGCAGGTTACGTCTCAACAGGTAGGCGAGTCATGATCAACTTGGTCTATCTTCCACATGGCACTAGAAGGTGCCCATTTCCCAAGCGGAGCTGCCGAATCAGCATGCACTCAATCTCAGCATCAGAATGCTCTTCCCCCAGCTGAGTAGCTCCCCATTGCTTCCCCCAGCAAAGCCGCCAAATCAACAAACAAGCTTAACACTCAGAATGCTCTATCCCCAGCGGAGTTGCCTCTTGTTGCTCTCCCCAGCTGAGTTATCAACAGCATTCCCCAGCCGAGTTGCCGTCCTTCCTCAGCAGAATGCAGAAATCAGGGAATCATCTCCCCACAAAGTCCCCAGCCTCTATTCAGAAGAGCAACGCACGAAGAAGTCACAACAGAGTGAAGAAAGCCTCTACGAACCCCAGCTGGGTCTCCCATATTATGAGGATATGTCGATCAGTGACCTATATCCCCCAAGCAGATACACCAATGATCTCATCCCCAGCTGGGATGTCTTCCTCAGCAGATCAGCCAGAGATCTTCGCAGCAATGGGATCCGAATCCCGGATCCGTGCCCCTTTGCATAATCATAGCATTCGCATCATATTCACCCCCAAAGCGTAGCATTCCGTCTAATACGGAGCATTACGGCAAAAATCAAACGCATAGCATAATCATAAGTCATGTTGTGAATTGAACACTTGTAAATATTGACAATCCGTTGTTATACAGAATAGTTCCCCCAAAATCCCCACCAGGGTCCCGGCAAAAACGTTTGCCTCACACCAGTATATACACCTTTTGACGCCCGTCCGTGTCATCATTCCCCAGCAGGATGCCTGAATACACTTTACAAACAAGATCACCAGTATTACAGATACTTTCTGACACCCGTCCGTGTCAAATCACCAGCAGAAAGCCAAAGACATCCTCTTTGCACTCACACAATCTTTGACACTCGTCCGTGTCATATCCCCAGCGTGGTCGCCTGTACTTGTACACCATCTTTGACACCCGTCCGTGTCATATCCCCAGCGCAGTCGCTTACGCTTTTACAACCCATATACTTGTTAATATTATACTTTTCTCTTTCAACACTCGTCCGTGTCATTCTCCCCAGCAGATAAACACTCGTCTATACAATACAACACTCGCTACTCATTGGTACACTTATACAGATACTCGTCCGTATCTTGTATACATCATCACTCATATCCCCACAAAGTCGACAGTAGTCCTTGTTCTTTGTTAACCAGTTGGTACTCGTCCGTACCATCATCTCAGAACATCGCGTCTAGTGTTTGTTTCTACATGATACTCGTCCGTATCATAGTCTTAGGGATGCTCGTCCGCATCTTTAATCCATACACCGCGTCAAACACTTGTGTCTTCTTGAATATAGATACTCGTCCGTGTCTACTATTCCCCAGAAGAGTCCTTTCAGATGCAACACTCGTCCGTGTTCTTGGTTAACCAGTTGATACTCGTCCGTATCATCATCTCTGAACATGTGTCAGTTTGTTTCTACATGATACTCGTCCGTATCATAGTCTTAAGGATGCTCGTCCGCATCTTTAATCTATACACGATACCAAACACTTATACCTTTTTGTTTCTTGGATGTAAACGCTCGTCCGTGTTTACATTTTCCCCAGTAGATCACCAACAAATTTTCTTTTTTATCTAACACTCGTCCTGTGTTATGATACCCCTGAGAGCAGCCGTACCCTGCTGAGTGGTCGTCCTCCACTCCTTGATGGTCGTCCTCCATCATGCTCATCCGATGGCCGTCCCCATCGTTGATTTTAGCAGCCGTCCCCTGCTAGGTGGTCGTCCTCCACCTTTTGATGATCGTCCTTCATCACTTTATCCAATGGCCGTCCCCATTGTTGATTTCGGTTATCTAACATTCGTCCTGTGTTATGATAAACCCCGAGAGCAGCCGTCCCCTGCTGAGTGGTCGTCCTCCACTTCTTGATGGTCGTCCTCCATCATGCTCGTCCGATGGCCGTCCCCATCGTTGACCTTTTCTATCCGATGGCCGTCCCCATCGTTGATATTTTCGGCAGCCGTACCCTGCCAGGTGGTCGTCCTCCACCTTTGATGGCCGTCCCCATCATATTTCTTTTGTCCCCAACAGAGCAGCCGTCCCCTGCTAGGTGATCGTCCTTCACCTTTGATGGCCGTACCCCATCATCTGTTTATTTCATTTATTCTTTAACCCGATGGCCGTCCCCGTCGTGGTCCCTTTTCCTTTTTAGCCCGATGGCCGTCCCCATCGTTGGTTACTTTACCTTTATGAACTTGATGGCCGTCCCCGTCATGTTTCATTAATCCTCAGAAATTTTACTTGATGGCCGTCCCCATCATGATTTTATTTTCCCCAGCTAGTTGGCCGTCCCCGTCTTAGCTTTACCTTTTATCTCCAGCATGTCGGCCGTCCCCGTCATTGCTTTATTTCCTGCACTTTACCAGCATGTCGGCCGTCCCCGTCATTGCTCCTTACCCAGCAGTCGTCCTCTGCTCGACGGTCGTCCTCCGTCGCCCATACTTTACGATATACTTATTTTGCCTTTACAATCTATATCCCTTTTCTTCTTCATTTTGTGAGTGCAAATTTTGGACTGTCTTTGGTATTCAATCACAAGTTATCTCGTTTGGCCTGTTAAGCCGTCGCTTACAACCTGCACAGCTAACTCATGTTTGAATAGGGGCAGCTGTAAACACCCCAAATTTGCCCTCACCCATTCACACCATGGCTTGTGATCACCCTCATATGCATAAATACAATCATATCATCTCACATCTCATTTTTTATCCACTGGATAGTTTCTAAGGCATCTGCACCTAGGGTTTGTGATTTGAGCAATCCCAAAGCTTCTTGAGCCACTCCAAAGGCCACCAATCATCTCAGAAGGGTCCATGTGTGTTCTTGTATCATGTTACATCCTCACAGAGTCAAAATTGCAGAGGAATCACAAGAACTAGGGTTTGAGTGGATGCAGGGCCAGGATGAACTGCACAGTTGACTGAAAATTAGGGTTTTGGTTTCAGAGGCCATAACCCCAAATTTTTTGGTCATTCTTGTTTCCATTGGTCTCTATATGGTATAGGGAATATGCATACCAATTTTCATGAAGAAATTCCATGGGGAAGTCATCTGATCAAGAGTTGACTTTTCAGACAAGTCAGTGCAAAATCAGGGCATCTGAGGCCCCCAATGACCCAACCAATGGGTGATCTTCACCATTTTTGAGTGTATATGATCTTTATTTGATCATGGAAGAAGGTTGAAGTTCATAAAAATCAAGAATTTAGGGTTTTTGCAAATGTTGACTTTTTGGGCATAGTTGACTTTTCAAGAATGCATCATTTTAGGTCAATTTTCAAGCTTTGATTCTTGATCCAAAAAGGCTTCAAATGGAAAAACTTTGGTCATGAAAGTTGTAGATCTCATCTTTCCCTTTTCAAAAAGTACAAGAACATGATCAAACTCTTCATGGATCAAAAGTTATGGCATTGCAAAGTTAGCAAAAATCATTGATTTTCAAGTTATGCACAAAAAGGAAATTTTGCAAAGTCTTGAACAAATGCATTATGCAGCCTCTAATTCATGTCAAACCATTATGTAAACATCCTCTAAGTCACAAAAATCAGATTTGGATCAAGTTTGCTCATGGTTTGGTTCATGTAACTTGACTTTTCTCATGAAAATCCATAAAGCTAACCAAGTTGCAAAACACTCATGACCTTTTCACCAACTTGCTGCATTGATCCTTGAGTCAAGCCAGCCTCTCACACTCACCATGCTGCACCAGAACCCAACTTGTACTTGCCTAAACTTGAGCCATGCCCTATCTTACACAAAAGTGGACTTTGAGCAAAAGTAGCCACACCTATCTCTGCAGGCCAGGTCACATCCATCAGCCACTTGCATTTGTTTATTGAATCAGTTTGCTGGCCAAAACACATGAGAACCAAGGCTGAAACACACACATTGAACACTCACACAAAAACTCACCTCATTGCAAGTTCATTCGAATCACTCTCCACAGTCTTCAAACACTAGAACTCTCATCATCACTCAACTCACCACACCTCATAGACAAGAAACATCCCAAGCATAAGCCAAAAACAAGCCTGAAAACTCCATTGCCATCATTCACCTCAAACTGCAGTTTCATTCGAAACTCTTATCCTAGCTCACAAACACACCAACCAACACCACAAACCTTCTCAACACACTTCATAGATCACAAACAACCCCTTTTCACAGCCTGAGAGTGCCAGAATCTCATCTGCCATTGTTGACTGAACTGAAGCAGTTCCTTTCGAATCTTCTTTTCCAGCCAACACAAACTCATTTTGAGCATTCAAACACACTTAGTGGACCAAGAGGAGTAGCTTGCACTGAAGGAAGAGGCCTGAAAGTTCCTAAATTGAAAGTTGCAAATCTCAGGTAGCTCGAAATTAATTTTTCCAGAAATGATTTTTCTTGTTACAAACTTGTTCTTTATGCTCTCCTGATCATCCTGATGCTTTTAGTTTTTGAAATGGTTGTGTTTTGAGAATTTAATTTGTGTTTGAAGCTTACGAACCCTAGAACTTTCCCTCTTCGATTCAGATGATTTAGGAAAGATAAATTTGTTTTAGGTTAGGGTTTTGATTCGTGAGGGTGTTAGAAACGTTTCCCAATTCATAGATTTCATTTATATTACGTTTTGAGGAAGTTGGGTGATTTTCAGGTGAGCTTCTGGCCGGAGAAGACGACCGGAAGTCTTCTCCGGCCACCTGAATGTAATTAGGGCATAAACCAGTAATTAATGTTAGTTTGAATACGAGCCGTTGATTCCCGTTGACTGGTTGACTTCCCACCCTTTTTGATGGCCAGGATCTGTTTCATTAGCCCTAATCACATTAATTTATTTAATTAATTAGGATTAAGAAGTTTGAATCTGGACCACTAGATGACGCGCCAAGTCAACCCTCTCATTTCCAGGACCAATCCCAACCATCCAATCTGATTACTTTCATTTTCTTTTAATTTTAATTCATTTCTTTTTCATTTAAATTGTACATTTATTTTAAAATAGTTAAAAAATCATAAAAATTATGAAACTTTTTCTTTAAGGTTCTATTAATTTTTATGACACAAAAATATTTTTATTTTATTTTTTATCATTAAAAAAGTATTTTTAAATATTTAAAAGATTATTTTTAATTGATTAATGGGAATTAATTGATTAAAAATACTTTTAGGTATTTAAAAATTACAAAAAAAATTCATGAAATGTTCTAAGACATTTAGAAACATTGTCCAACCTTCAAACCAAATTTCTTTTTTGATCTTGATGCACTTTAAGAATTTTTCATTAAATTAAATCTTTTTTTATGCATTATTTTGATCATGGATTCAAAAATTCATTTCTGCCTATTGGTGAAGGTTGAGACATTGATTCTTCTTGCATTGTCTTTTGTTTAGCATGTGTTTTCAAGGATAAAAAGGCCATGATTTGTTCTTGCATTTTCAAATTGTTTGGCATTTGTTTTGTTAAGAACCCTAAAAAACCCTAATAACTTGTAAAATTCATATCTTGGGTTTGGTTGAGAGTTGAGAGCTCCCCTTTGGGCAGTGGTTTGTTATAGGTCTAGGGTTTCTTTGAGTGCCATTTTCCATTTTTTATCTTAGGGTTTGCTTCTGTTTTTGGTTTGTGTTTGATTGTTTGTTTCATAAACCCTAATTTGGGCTTTCTCTTGCATCCTTCTTGCATTCTTTTGCATAAGTTGACTTGCCATTGCATTTTGTGCATTCTTATGATTCATTTGACATCTTAAGACATGTATGAAGCATCATTGATCATTGCATTACATCTTTGCCATGCCATTTGCCTTGTATGCTTCATAACATTTCATGCTTGTTCATGTTCCTTAGCTTGCATCATATGCATTCATGGTCTTGTATGAACATCCCCATGTCATGCCTCATGTTTGCAGCACCTCATGACATCATAATCATCATGTACATGCTTCTGGTTTGGTCTAGCATCATGCCATTTCATCTCACCTTGCATTGCATTGTGTTTCTTTCTAACATTTCAGGTGGTAAGTAAACTTGAGAAGTGAATTTGCCTTCACTTCTCATACCTTTTCTTCTCATCACCCTTGCATCCATTGCTGCATCTTTACTTGTGCTTAAGTTTGAGCTTGTTCATCCTTCTTCCTCCCACTTTCTTTCTTCAAGTGACTTGACTTCTTGAATGAAGCAAGTCACTTTGCTTCTCTTGATCCTGTTCATCTGCTTCCTGGTGGTTCCATTGAAGATTGTTCTTGAAAACCTCACAAACCTTAGGACCAACCAAGCATGATAATGAATTAGGGTTTTGATTAGTCCCCCATAGTTCTTACCTTTATGTCTTTTTGTGTCTCTCTTCTCATCTCATAATCAGAGATTAAACCCTCAAGGCTCTAAGACTTTGTGATTAGGGTTATGCCTGTATCCTTCTTTTAGGATGGAGTGTATAACTTTAATCCTAAGTATTAAACCCTTAAGGTGTTTAAATCTCTTAATCAACTCATTTAATAAGTATCAAGACATCACACTTGTAACTTGGGCCTTGCATTAGGGTTCTAATTCTTCCTTAAGTGGTTAAGAAGGACTAACCCTAGTGTTAATGGACAAGTCCCCCTCAAGTTGTCTTACAAATCATAAAAAAAACATTTCTTCATCATATCATTAAATAAAATCCACTTAATAAAGGCTTGTTTTGTCATGGGTTTAATCCCTAATCATGGATTAAGTTGAGGAGTTTTTCTCAACTTAAACATTCTCATCTATTATCCTTCTTTTAGGATGGTGTAATGAGTCTGTTTAATCCTTGATTATGGCTTAACCTCATTACTCAACACTAAACAAAAATCACCAAAAACATCTAAATAATCACAAATAGGTTAATGATCTTAATCCTACACCAAAGGTGATTAAGTGTGAGAATCTGACTTCACACTTAAGGTATTCTCATTACCCCTAATCAGAGGGAAGATGTGATGAGTTTACTAACCCATTGGTTTAGACTTAAGCTCATTATCCTATGACAAAATCCAAAAAGAAATAAAAGACTGAAAACTCAAAAACAAACAATAATCGTCTCCTCCGGGATTCTTTTCTCATCTCATTCACTCACAAACGAGAACTTGCTTCTTCCGTCTAATGCAAGACAGTTAGCACCTGAGCCAGACAGGTCATACACTTGAGCATAGGAAAATAAGCAGTTCACAAGTCAATTCACCTTTCAGTCTCTTTGGGTCGAACTACGGTGTTCTGACTTCCTCATTGCACGAGAGGATACGTAGGCATAACTTAACGGTTATCGAACAAAAGTCTCTGTATATTCCCCCTCTTTCAGTATCTTTCTTTAGCCTCATGATCTTGAGCATCTTATTCTTGTTCTTACACTGACACTTTCATACTTCACATCACTTTCTTTTACACTGACACCTGTACATTCCTTTCCAGCCATTTTATATACACAGATTGCACTGACACTACCCCTTTATAACACAAATCTTTCAAGCGTGGATCCCGTCGAGTACGACGGACAGTCTGGGTGCTAATACCTTCCCAGGTTGTAACCAACCCCCTTTCTCAGTCTCTCTGGTTCGCGACCGTCTTATCCATTTCTTTCTAGGTCTATGCAGCATTACCTTTCCTCCGGGATAACAATGCCTAGCTGGCGACTCTTTTCATCTCCAGTGAGTTCACGGCTGTGTGTTCTCACTGTTCCCTTCGCCGACCGTTCGCGTCTGTACCTTCATATGACCCGGTGTCATTTGTCGGGAGCGACAAATATTTGTAGGAAAATTATTTTATCCGGTGTAGTGTATCCCCTTGGGGTGCTCCCATTTTATTAGTGAAAAAGAAATATGGTGGTATAATATTGTGTATTGATTACCACTTGTCACACCCTAAATATGACCCTAAGATATGTATATCATCAAAAGAAATCTACTAACCAAAGGACTATGCCAGACTGGTTTGAACATTATCCCTACAATGGGTCAATATTCCTGAATCCCTCAGAGGATTTAGGCAAAGGACCAATCATTAATACATAAGATTTTCAACCTTTTAATCACTATCAAATGGTTAAGGAATCTCAATTGATGAGAAATCTTTCAAAGATTGTACAAAAGTCTCAGTGATCTGGGCCACAAGCCATCACAATCACCAATTAGGGTTTCAGTCAACTGAGCCCTCCAGATGAAATTTTTCATGGGAAAAGGAGCCAAGGCCTCCACATATCATCAATAATATTGACATGACCATGAAAAACCATTTACAAGTACAAAAGGTGTAGAGAGTAAAGACTGCAAGATTAGGGTTTCACAGTGCCCGGATTAGGGTTTCTGACTAATCGGGGAACCAAAAGTCAAAATTTTAATTTGGACAAGAGCCTATACTATAGGGAATGGTTTAAGTAGCTCATATACATCATGGAAGTCCATTCATAAGGTCAAAATATCTTAGAGGATGTCCAGTCAAAAAATCAGAAATCCAAGGGTATCTAATGTAATTTCCATCTAGACCAAAAAGTCAAAGTTTGACTTTTTCCCCCAAAATAATCCTCATGACCTATATTTCAAGAATTTATAGTCCATGAATGCATATTATCACAAAAAAATCATAAATTTGAAGATAACTTGTAAAAGGGGCAATCTTTGAAACTTATAAATTTTTCTAAGTTATGAAAGATCTCATCACAAACTACAAATGATTCAACTAGGATAAACTCCAATTCATTATGGATTTCAAGTTGAAGATGGATCAAAATCAAGAAAAAATATTGATTTTCAACACTTAGAAAAAATCTGCCTAAGTATAAAATCAGAAAAACATCAAAACTTGGAGGGATTTTTCACCAAGTTTCAAGTTGATTCAAATCCTTTTCAAAACACCAATGTTGTTGCAAATGTTGTCAACAATTCAAAGAACCAATTGGAATGAAAATATCTTGCTTGTACATGAAGAAATCTTGGATCAAAGTGAGCATCTCAAGCTGTTTTGCAAAAACAGATTTTTTACAAACTTGTGAAATCTGATTTTTTGAATCAAAGTACAATGTCAAGTGGATTTAAGCATCTAAACAATGATTACAAGCCTGATCAAACCTGCAAATTCATGGTTGAACCATGGAATTCACCAAAATGACATTCATAGAATTCAATATATGCATTTTTATAAAAGGGTCATAAAGCTCCAAAATGGCATATTCTTGGATGTCTTGTTAACAAGCAATAGGTGAACACAATCCAAGCATCAAACTTATGAGGAATGTGAATTTTGTTGTTGCATAGTTGAGCTATTTGAGAATTTTATCATTTCACATGTAAGAGATATTTTCATAAATCCATGACTCACCATTGTGACCTCATCACTTTAAATCTTGGAGGCCATGTTTTTTCAACATATTTGCCTATAAATAGAGACCTCATTCCATCATAAAAATTACACCAAAGCCTCTGATCACTAAGCTTTCTCTTCTTTTGCTCTCAAAGACTCAAAACTAAATATTTTGAGCAATCACTTCTGGTTTTTGAGTTTGAGCTAGCACAAGCTCAAACCAATTGCTAACACACATGACATATGATGTTTATGAGATGTTCAAACACTTAGATCACCTCTCGACAACTTCCAACCCATAATCACTCATCAAAACCTCAAGAAGTCCTTGTTTCAGCAACTTGAAGATCATAAGTTGATCCAGCTATTTGCAATCAAGTCCAAGTGTTCAAACACACTCCATATGGTGTAGGTAATTGTTCAGATCATCACAACATCACTGTAACACCTCCAGCTCGAAATCACAACTCCACCAGCAAGCTCAAGTTTATGTAAGCCTCAAGCTAGGCCAAATCATAATCCATGCATATTTCCTCGCACTATCTTTTTCCATATGTGCGTAATAATATTCTAAGTAATTCCTATCAACCAATTTCACAAAATCACCATCATGTAGAATTTTATGAGGCTCATGCCAAATTAGGGTTCTTCAGTGTTCATCGCTGATTTTTCACTCCACACACAAAATAACTGAAATTAATTGGTACCATTGGGTTCGTGGGATCAAAATGAGCAATTTTGATGTTTATTTCATCTCAAATGGATGTCTATTCCATGAGTACGATGATTTTTGCAAATTCTGGGCAAACTGCTTCGCGCGTGTTCTTGCCCAAGGTGTTCTTGGCGTCCTTTTTGAAAATTTGAATTTTGTGATTTTTGTTAATTGATTCAAAAATTAACAACTTTCTGATTCTTTTGAGTTCTTAAATAATATTCAAGTTGTCTCACGGATAAAATATATTTTTTCAAACATTGATTCAAGGTTTCAACTTGTTTTTCAATGGTGTTTGAAATTTATCAAAGTTTTAAATATTTATAAATATTTAAAATATCAAAAACTAGGGTTTTGATTTTTATCACCCTCAAATTAATTTTTATCACTCTTGGGCCTCTATTAGAGTGTAATACCCATCCTTTTTTTGAAAAATGAACCATTAGGGTTCATCTGATCCATTTTCAAAAAACTCGGCGCGATCGCTTTTTTCACCGCATTAAGTTTTCATCTATGAATCTTTTTCTTTGAAAATCTTTACACATAACCATTTATTTTCTAAAATGAATTTTCAAAATGTGTCATGAGGAACCCTTTTGTGTTTAGGACTCATTCTTTTTATTTGAAACTTTCCCTAATCTATTTTAAAACTCCGCCAGGCTTCCGTATAAGTCCTGAACCCCCCAACTGTTTCTTAAACAATTTTAAATCTCTTATACATATATTATGAGCATTTGTTTACAAATGTAATCTCCTTTTCTTTTTTCATCTTTATGACTAAAGATCTAATACACCAGCAACTAGACTGAGCTTCACTCCGGTGAATAACTTTCTAGGTTGTAGACAACTTTTCAGCACCAAAGTCATACTTTGTGTATGAAATCATCAGATAATTAATCACAAAAAAATTACATATGAATCATTATGTTTATGCCCTATTATTGGCTTCTGAGTCATCTTCCATCAATCTAACTTCTCGATGTTTTCTTAAACTGTTGTACTTGCTTAGAATAGAACTGTTTGCCAAAATTATATTTCTTCACCTCATACTAAAACAAAGATAATAAAATACTTCTTAATGACAAATAGAATACAATGTAAAACACATATGTAATCTTTTCTCCCTTGGGATTTTGGGCCTCTACTTCCTAGTGTAGCCAACTTCATTCTTAATAAAACAACTTAAGAATACTCAAACCATAGCAAAATATATATTAAAAGTTGTTAAACACATTCACTGACACTTTTATTTGATTGCATGAATCTTTATTGTTTATATTTGCATCTCTGGTAGAATTTAAGCAATCGGGTTACTGTCACCAGACTTAACCTCTGAATAACTAGAACCAAATAAGGGAAAAACAAAGCCTCCTCTTGGGCTTCATTCAAGGACCCTCAGGCCTTCTAAAGGTTCCTTCTCTCAGGCTTAGATGTTACTTAGCCTTCCCCATCCTCCTCTTGGGCTTCATCCAAGGACCCATGGGCCTCTTATAGGTAACCTAGCCTCCTTTTGGGCTTAAACACAAGGACCCTCTCAGGCTTCCAAAAAGTATAAGAATAGACCATAGAATCAAAACATATAGTAGTCTCCCTCTCCCTGATGGATGAATAAGATAGCCTCCTCTTAGACTTTGTACAATTGAATCCTCCCCAGACAAAGGAATGTTTGATGACCTCCAAAACGTTTATCAAACCAAGAGACAAAACAATCTTCATACAGAGTCAGTCTACCAACAATTTTTAGCCTCTCATCTTAGGCTTTATATAAGATACAAATACATCAAGAGTCAGTTGTAACACCCTAAAATTTTCCCTCCAATTTTCATAACATTTGGCATACTATCCCCATACATTACATTGCATTTAAATCAAAAGAAAAGAAAGCATACATTCATTGGTTGATTCCTAAGGTATGTGGTTAGTGGTTCATCAAAGTGTATGATCATCCAAGGCCAAGAACAAGATCTAAGTGTATCAACAAGACTCAAGGGGCCCCTCACATCCCATACAACCTTAAATGATACTTCAAGTCACCGGGAGAAGTAGATTGATCATGAAGCTCAAGCAGTGCAACACCTCCTACACACATGGCCCAAATTAGGGTTTTGGTGTAAAGGGATTTCTTGAAGGATTTTTGGTTCTAACTTGTACCCATGGTCTTCTATATGTTACCAAGTGCCTATGGATGAAATTTGGTGAATTGGTTCCTTGAGGAAGGTTTTAAGTCAGGTGTAACACGGTGGGAGAACTGACTTTCTATAAATGTTGTGGATAGCAAGAATCGCCATCGACTTTTATTTTATCCATATGGAAAGGACATAAAAGAACAGGAAAAACTTATTTTTAAAAGACTTGAGTTCGGGGGTAGGTTATATAAAGGGAAGGTGCTAGCACACTTTATTTCCATGGTTATCCATGGGCTCTTAGTTACTTAGTTCACTTAATTGTTTTGAAAGTGTGAAGTGTGTGATTAGAAAATTTTCTAAGTACTTTGTAATGATCCTCGTATGGATGTATACAAAGCCTTATTTTGAAAATATTTGAAAATAGTGAGGTATGTAAAGTATTTTTAAAGGGTGTGAGCCAGTAACTTGGAGTTCCTACCCTAGACTAAGTCATTCATGTTCTTTTATCTTCTTTCAAGGGTAAGATTGTCCCTATTATTAAGGAATAGGTAGTCATTACCTTGGATTTGTTTAAGGGACGGGCGTAGGGCCATCGTATGGTCAATGAAGGCAACTTGAGGGGTGTCTTTAGCAATTGGGAGGGACTATCATCTTTTAAACCGAATGGAGAAGATCATTATTGAAGGCAACATCGTAGGGACTTGATCTTTTAAACCAGGGAGGGACTAGATGATTTTATTTGGATATGTATTTTGCTTAAGACACCCCCATTTTTTAGGGACTTGACCATATAAAGGCAACTTAAGAAGGGTAAACCTAGGAGGTGCAGACGGCGATCATAGATCGACTTACGTGTGAGTGATTTTATTCAGATATTTAATCTTTTTTAATTAAATTATATAAATCCTTTTTTAATCAATTAGTTTTTTGCACTCCCTATTTACTAACCACGCAATTATCAAATAAAAATAAATGGCGGAAAATTAAAGGAAAAAAATAAGAAATTCCTAAACTATTACAATTTCGGGGCAGTTACATAATCATGAGGCAAAAAATAAAAATATGAAAATTTACAGGTGAGAAACAGTTACATAATTATAATGGTGAAAGAAAAATTTCAGAGCAACAATAACAATGCATGTTATATGAATAACATAAAAAGGAGGAAAGGGTTTAGGGTTTGAGAGAATTTTTATAGTTTAAAGGTTTGAGAAAAGTTTAAGGTTTATTTATAAATAAAAAAGATTTTATTAGGAAAATTTAAGGTTATATATAAAATAATTACTAATTACTCTATGAAATAGAAAAACTAATTATATACAAAATATTAACATTATTATATTAAGAATTTGTTCAAAATAAAATAAGGTTATCACTTTTTTTTGAAAATTAAGATTCATAAGGAAAATATTAATTAAATTATTAACTTATAAAAACTAAAACTTTTTATATATAAAAACATTATAAGTTAAAGAAAAAAAGAATTTTGTTTTTTTTTATAAAAATACTAATGGTCGTTTCTTTTTTAAAAAAAGAGATTTGAACCCTTGCCCTCAGGATAACCAAACCAAGTCTTTGTCACTTGAGCCAACGCGCCTCTTATGAACAATACATGGGCAAATAAAATAATATATTAAATTTGTAAATGAAACAAAGTAAAAAACAATATAGGGATACCTGGGATCGAACCCAGGTCATTCCTCTCACATACGCGCGATATGGCCATTGGGCTGGCATGCGTTATTTGTAATAAAATATAAACAATAAATAAAATATAAAACTTAAAATTTGAAAATCTCATAATGGCGCCATTATCTTCATCTTCTCCAAATTTCCTGCGAAAATTCATATGCGTTTAACTGCGATTTTTCCTGCGATTCCAGTTTTGTAGGAATACCTAGGTTCTTGTCAACGACCATGAAACCTGCAAAAATTTTCAAAATCAAACACACCAACAAGGTCCTCAAACCATTTACAGTTCAATTATGTTATTACAATTCATGTATATTCATTAATTCATGAAACCCCAATTCGAGCTTTGAAACCCTAGTAATGGCGTTTCATGCATCAGGCCCTAAACTTTCAATCAACTTGTCCAGAAAAGCACCCTTGGGTCATACAAAACATGACTCAAACAACAAAATCAGTTTATATTGGTTAGAAGTATGAAATCGAAAAAAATTTAAAGCACATGTAAAAAGAGTTCGGTCTTGGCATATGAGGATGATTTGGATGATGTAAACGATGTAGATTTGTTCAGTGAACACCCAGGAATGTGTTGCAACTTTTTGTTTCGCCTTGCAACTTCCTCTTACCAAAAGTCCTAATATGAGTTTTTTGAAGATTTTTTGGTTTTTGAAAATGCCTCTCTTCTGCAAATTTTCGTCCCCCAATGCAGTAGTCTTGTTAGTGTATATGTAATGAATAAGATTAGGTTAAAAGTTGGGCTTTGGATCAAGGATTTTGGTTACTTGAGCTTGAAGAAATCCCACTTCTATTTTTGCCAAAAAATCAAATATATCATTACCATAACAAGCTTGCACGAAATTGGATGGTCTCAATCATCTTTAAATGTCATATAAATCATTATAGAACCAAGATTTGATTTATTATTTGATTTTTCATATTTTATTTTCATTAAAATTGAATTTTAACACTTTGCAAGATGATATTCTTATGAGAATGTTGTATGCGTATGATATGATATGATGATGTATGTATGAATTATGTAGTTGAGGCGCATGAGTAGTTTCGTAGAACAACTGCTGGCTGGGGAAAATTAATCTCGATTCGTTGTTGAGGAATATGAGTAGCTTCATAGAACAACTGTTGGCTGGGGAAAATAAATCCCGATTCGTTATTGAGGAATATGAAGACTTTGTTTCCGTCTTGTTTTGGAATATCGTACTAAGAACCTCCCGTTTTCGTTCTTCGTACTTCTTATTGAAGGATTAAGTTTCCTGAATATCCTGAGTGAGGATAAAAGAGATGGAGATTTCTATGGGAGACTTATTCGACCAAGTATCAATTCTTCGGAAGACTTCGTAGAGTTGGAAGTACAAGATACTACTTGAATTATTTCGTAAGAATATCCGTAAAGATTACTCTTGTGGGGATGAACCAGCAAAGATTCGTTGGATTCCTATCTCCGATCGTCCTTGGTAAATACTATTATTGTATTTTATGCATTTATGGTAAACATCAATCATATTCAAAAGCATATATATTCAGGCATAATCGACGAACGTTTCCGCCTAAGTAAAAGGGGAAAAGTAAACCTGAATTCGAAAATAGGATTTTATCAATATTGGAGGTGTATACTCATTCAAAGTAACCAATGGATTTTAGGACTTCTGAGATTCTCGACTTCCCAGAGTAATTCTCTAGGAATTATCATGACTGAATCCGAAGACATGATATTGACACCATCTGATACTACTGGTGCAGACAGTTAATTTCCACAATGGCTTCTGCTGAGAATCCAATATCAAGGCAATATAATGAGAGGTATGTGCTTTCAGACTGTGGTGGACCATATACGCCCCAGGTATTAGATTTGGAAAGAGGGTGTTTCCCCTTAGTTGAGGATGATTTATCCCATAATAAGTATCTGAAAGGAGCTACCTCAAGAGAAATAAGCCGAATGCCCCACAATAATATGCCCCTGGCATCGTGAACTCTATAATGTTACCTTTGGTAATTCAGATAGATGAGGAGACCTACCCCTGGCTACTTAAGCATAGTTGAATCTTGACTTGATTGTCCCAAATGAATTGGACAGTAACATGGCATGCCCCCTTGATTGGGAGATAGTGACTATGCCCCTTTGTATACATTGGCTTTGATCCATGAAGCAACTTTGTCTGTCAGGAGGACTTTGATTCATTGACCATTCATCGTGTAAGTTTCTCTATTGTCAAACACTTAGTTATATGCAAACAATGATATTCAAAATGCAATGCTTATGTCTGTCTCGAAGTTTTGAAAAAGAGATATTTTAGTAGAAAAATGTTTATGAAAACTGTGATATTAACTCAAGATTTATAATAAGCCCTAAAGGAGTCAGGATACCTTTTTGTAGCAGTACGCTTTCGAACTAACCATGCTTTATTTAGGACTTTTAAAGGGTTGTAACGTGGTCTGGTTCACGGTTTAAGAAACAAAAGATAAAGGCTCAAATTTTATTTGTATCCAACCCATTCTTCGTGATGTTCTTCAGTCCTATGTTCAGTTAACTTATGCATTGAAGCTCCAAAGGAGTTTGGAATTTTAACACTGACATTTGTGATGGTTCAGAAACCAGAAATTTATTTGAAAATTCAGTCATCTTTCTTTGTTGAGGATTTGTAGTGACCTCTTTTTATTTTGACTTTGTTATCCCTTCTTTTTGCCTGAACTGTTTGTTTTAAAATTACAGCCAGCGGGACGTCTCAATTTTTACTAAGTCTCCTTCATAGGTTTTGACTTAGTGAGTTTTTCTTTTTATAGATACTGGCTGTCAGGCTTAATGATTACAGGGAACCATCATTAGTTGTGTACAAAAAGGACAACTGGTATAATTGAGTTAACCGAGGAACTACCCTGCCCCAAGTTATGATTAAGGGTTTTAATTTGCATGAGAATAAAAACTCCTACTTTTATAGGCTCAAAAGGGTTGACTAGGGATTAACTTCCTTATATCTCCACTGTTTAGGAATTGAAACAATGCATGTACATCGTCAGCATAGTCTGTTCAGAAGCATAATGCATAAGATTATGGTATTGTTTTCGTCATCCTCCCTCTATAAAGGCTTACAACTTTGTCAAGAGTTAAATATCACAAAAAGCGAGGTAAAAAACATAGTTTTTAAATATAGTGAAACGAAAGGATTAATTCAAGACAAACATACGCAATGCATTAATGTAAACAAAGTTCGACATAATAGTAAGTGCTTGAGTAAACAAAGGAAACTACAACTAAATGAATCAAATGATGTCTCATCTAGTTGGATGAATGTCTTCGATTGCAATCTGTGAACTTTCAGAAGCATTATATTTTACCATGAAATCAAATTTGCCACTGCACTATCCCAAGGTGTCCCAAACTTCAGCAGGGGTTGGTGAGCTTTCTTTCTTGCTCCCTCGGGTGATTTATCTGGCAGTTTTGATGTTTGATGGACGATAGGAGAATTCAATTTGATCTTCTGGCGTAACCTCAAGGATTCCTTTGCCAATTAGGTCTTGAATCTTATTCCTCAATGCCCAACAATTATCAGTGTCATGTCCAGGACAGTTGGAGTGATACACACACCTTGCATTGGGATTATAGCGAGGGGAGGAAGTATTGGGTTTTCGAGGAGAATTTTCCAAGGAAATTAGATCCATCTCCAACAAGCATTGCAAATTTTGTGACATTGGCGTGCTGAATTGGATGAATTGTCTTCTACATTCCTTGTGTTGAGGTGGATTAATCTTACAAAACCTTCTTTCTTCAATTGGAGAACTATCAGTAGTAACATGTCTCTTTCCTTATCTTATCCTCATCTTCCTTTCAACAAAGTCAGCTTGTTTCATCGGAGGTTGACTGATGATTTGATTCCCGACTCTGTTATCTTGAAGTTTATTGACAAAGATTCTTAGTTCTTCTTGCCCCTGGGCTAAGCTCTGGATAAGAGCCACCTGGCCATTCATCTAGATTCTCATCTCTGCCATCTCAGCTTGCAGTTGTTCCAACTGATCATCCTCGTTGTCTTCAGGATTCTTCTTTTTCATGTCCTTAGAGAGGAGTGCTTTCAACTCTTCTTGCTCCTTGGACAAATTCAGGATCACTTCTTGAAATTGAGCAATCTGGGCTTGGAGATCATTGACAGATTGTTCGAGAGCCATTTCTGCTGAAATAAACAACAAGAAGATGAGAAACCTGTAGTGATAACATGTTATGCAATGATATGGTATGTAGATGCATATACAATGTTTTCAAGGACCATATAGGATTTAAATTTGTTTAAAGAAAAACAAAAACAAAACTTTTATTAGTAAATGTTTAATATAAATTGCCCCTTGGGCTTACAATGAAAGGAAATAAGAATAAAGTACAAAGAAATAAATATATGGGGTTTTAAGTCTCTGTCGCTCCCGGGATTTTCATCCTAGTACAAACGCGAAAGTGGCGCGGAAAAGGTAGAGTCGCCAGCCAGACATTTTTATCCAGAAGGAACGGGAAAGGTAATGTTGCACAAACCTGAGGAAGAAGGAAAGGACGAGGTCCTGCGAACCAAAGATCTGAGTTCGGGAGTCGGTTACGACCTGGGAAGGTATTAGCACCCCAGATCGTTCGTCGTACCCGACGGGATCCACGCTTGTTTGTTTGCTTCAAATGGTGAGAAAAATAAAGCTGCTGCTGAATAAAACTGCTGACTGGGATGGAAGTGAAATGAGAAAGGAAGCTGAAAAAGAGGATGGAAAGGAAGAATGGGGAAAATGTAGGGAAAATAAAGAATGTGCTTGAACGGGCCCTACCCCGCTGCCTACGTACCTCATCGGGAAAATGAGGATCAGAGTCGACGTAGTTTGCCAAACTAAGGCGGGAACTATTTGGTTGTGCTTTTTATAGCTGGAACTGCGTATGTCTATGCTCAGGTGTGCAGGCTCGTCTGGTATGAGTGCGTTTACCGTCTTGCATGCGAGACAAGTCGTCGCGAGTTCGCGTTTAGAGTGAATGAGATGAGAAGAGAAGTTCCCGCAGGATAGTCGCTTATTATTTATTTTTGTCTTTTATGAGAAATGTTTTGAATTTTTTTGTGAACATTCTCATACTAAGACCTATCCATCGCGGTAAGTACTTACACCTCGCCCCGAAACAGGACGCGTATAAGCACTCCGCAACAAAGTCTTGCGTCGTACAAGAACGTTCGGTTTTTATTAAGTGTTTTATTGTTTTTATTTATCAGATGAGAAAGAAGGACTCAAGTTGCAAAAGGTAAAAACTTAGGGACTAAGACTCAATCCTAATTTTGTTTATTTATTCAAAAGTGGTCCTAATGGTTTATGTGGTTTCCTAATCCTAATGAATGAAAGGCACTAGAAACTACTAGAATTCAACTTACTTCCTAAGGAAGTTAAGTTGATTCTAAGAACAATGGGGAAACCTATACAAGTGAGAAATTCACATAATAAGGCAAAGCATTAAAATTGAAATAAAGAAATGAAATCTAAAAAATGCATATTAAGGTATAAAACCAAAACAAGCCTAAACTTCACTTAAATCTATTTATTAGAAATTCTAAGCCTAAGTCCTAAAACTAAGGGAACTATTTAATATTATCATTCTAAAAATCAGTAATTAAACTATACTAAGTCATTTTAAAAATCCTAAGACTAAGCCTAATTAAACTATTCCTTAATAGAGCATAATATCCTACACTAAACTAGGTGGATTTTACATGTAAAAAGGCCTAAAGATTAATACACTAAAAATATTAAAAGTCCTGGAAAAAATATGAAATTAATTCTATAGGGTCCTAAAGCTGACTATAACATTGTGTTAAAAAATATCCTAAAAATTCAGAAGTTAACTATGTCTAAAAATCACTTAAATCTACCTAAGGATTAACAACAATTTTCCATGAATTAAGCTACCAAAACAGTGGATAAAATGGCCTAAAAATCTAACAAAACATATCCTAAGTTCTATTATTAGTCCTCTAAACATATAAAAAAGAATGGGCTAAAAATCCTACAGGAAGTGGAAAAAATAAAATGAACAAAATCATGTGCAATTAAAGAAATTCAATAAAATGCTAATTAAATGAAAAAATCGAAATTAAATAAAAAATAACCAAAATTCAGAAAATAAAATTGTCACAAATTTCTAAAACGAGTTATTAAGCTACTCGATTTTTTGTAGAATTTTCCCATGATTTTTACTATTTTTTAATGAATTATTTCTAACCTATATTAACTAAAAATTAAAATCTAAAAAAAACAATGGGGGTGAGAAGAGTATTTTTCAGTTATTTTCCATTGGGCTTAAGATGAAGGGGGTGTAGATAGCAAGAATCCAAGCCCAATCTGCGCAGACTTTGAGGGTGCATGGGATGGACTTCAGTCAACTGCTTTGACTAAAATTTGGGCCACTAGATCTAGGGTTTTTATTAATAATCATATCATGCGGTTGACATAATGCATGGACACAATAATTACGACGGACGGCACACAGGGGATTAGCCTCAGAAAATGCCAACCCGACGGTGACAAGTGTCACCACCGGTGTGGCTGGAATCTCAAAAACCAACCTTATCTTCTAACGGTACAACATTATGAGCAATAATGCGGATTAAAACAAAAAAAAAACAATTCCTTAATTGCCTTTAATTTCCAAGATAATTTACTAATTCTATTAAATCAAACTAAATGTTTTCATAATTTAAAAATAAAAAAAAGATTGAAAACAAAAGCTGAACAATAAAAGGGGCTAGGGGGAAAAATCGAAACCCTAACATTTATTCATCCCTTCCGCCGCCAAACCCCAACATCTCCATCTCCTTTTTCATCGCACCACCCTTTCCATCACCTCTCCCTCCGTCTTCTTCATCTTTCCGCCATCACTTACACCTCTCCCTCCGTCTTCTTCGTCAACAACCTACACCTCAACCTACCTCAAATCGAAGTCGAAAACAACACGCCTAAACTTCCTCAAATCGGAATCAAAACCATAACTAAACCTAACCTTCTTCTTCCTCAACTCGGACTCAAAAGTTCACTATGCCGAAAATCACAACAAATCACAGGAATGTGCAGCTCATACCTGGAAACAGAGTCCGACGAAGAAGATGACGATTCACGGTGCTCGAATTCGTGAGAAAGAAAACGTTTCGTGACCTCGCTTGAAGGATGGAGGAGGAATCGAAGCCGGATACGCCGTGGAGCTAAATTTCAGCTACGAATTCTTTTTAGATCTTCTTCTTCTTGATTGTAGTTGATTGTTTATATATATATATATATATATATATATATATATATATATATATATATATATATATATATATATATTATTTGCAGATTGTAGTTGATGTACCGATGCGAAGGCTTCGATGAATCTGATTCTAAATCGTTGAGTTGTTGCTTCTTGAATCTACAGATTGTTGTTGATGCTTGAAGGTGAGTGCGGAGGTTTGTTATTGATCACGCCTTCTGCTGGATTGTGAAGATAGGTGAGAGGAGCAAGATGAAGATGTAGCTATTGGTTGGAGATTTGATCAAGGGTGAAGATTTTCGTAGCTATTGATGCAGGATGATAAAGATGGTGTGAAGAAGAAGAAGATTGAAGATGGTGTGAAGAAGAATTGGGATTGAAGAAGAAGAAGAAAATTCGTGAGAATGATTGAGAGAGAGATTGAAGAAAAATGATTGAAGATGAAGAACTCTGATTTATAGAAAATGGCTTGAGGTAAAAAAAATTGTTATGAATTCAGTTACTCTGCTATGGCAGTTAGTGATTTCAGTTATGATTTTGGATTGGCTTGTGAATCTTGCAGGTTGACTGATGAAATTGAAGATTTAGATTGGTCTTTGCTGAAGATGATTCTTGAATGAACATTTGAAGATGAGGCTGCGGTTTCTCTTATGCTATCTTTGTTTCTGATTTTTTCCACTAGCTTCTAACTAAATTCTATTATAACTGAACTGTTGTTGGTCTCCCCCCCCCCATGGTTTTGCAGGTGATTCTGAGATTTTATTATTGAAGATTGATGATGAAACTTGTTGAAGAGCTCAAGAGTGAAGTTGGAGAGAAGGAGCTTCTGCCCAAAAAACCTTTTGTGAAGTCCATGTTACATCAGTTATAGTCATAACTGATTTTTCCTTCTCATTTTCTTCTGCTATCAAGAGTTGGATAGAGTTTTTGTTCAGTTGTACTTGTTTTGTGTACTGTTTTTCCTAATTTCCAATTGAATTCCTCTTGAAGTTTTCTTTTGTGATAAAATTTTGTTTGAATTCAATGCTGCCAACTTTATTAAGTTTTTTTTCTTCAGTTTTGGTTAATGAGAGAGGAAGCCATAACTACATTTTCTATTAACCTTCTGCATAATGCTTCTAACGATAGGCTCTTTGGTGGTTATTAAAACGAAAGATGTAAAGAAAAGAAGAAAAAAAGTTTAGTCTTACAATGGGTATCGGGTTTAATCATAGAGATGAATTATGAAATTGGAATGCATTTGGAATCGGACTTGAGAAATGGGATTTAATTGGATCTTTAGATGTTAAGAAGAAAAATCAAAATAAATGACCAATTTGGTTAGAGAGAAAAAGCAATGGAATTTAGTGAAAAAATGGGTTTAAATGGAATAAGGCTAATGGGCTTAAAAGTGACTGTATTGAACTTGAAACATTATATTTTACTGGAATGTAAAACGGATTAAGCCGGATTTCCCCCAAAGATGGCCATGAACTTTGAATCTTGAATGAAACACACGATGGACTATACAGAAGATAGTGTTTTAGTGAGTAGCACCATGTGCCACACGTGTTATATCTTGATCAAAACCTTGTATCTTGAGATTTGTCAGATGAACAATCACATATGGAGCCTTTCTTAGAAGTTGATGTAATTAAGAAAATAAACCCTAATTTGCATGCATTGGGTGCACAATGTTAAAGCAGTGACCACGAGAAGCCGAAGCATCAAACCCTGACTTAATAGCACTCTTGGTTGAATCAATGATGAACTCCAGGCACCTGATATTCTTAAAAAATCTTGAAGAAGATGACAATGTATCTTTATAAATTTTGATAAGAAACTATCATGGTGTTAGGAACTCATCCTTCGCTTCAAACTTCAAATTTGACGGCCAAATTGATCCTCTCAATAGAAACAAACAAAACACAAGAAGATGCTTCGATCCCATGCCTTCGGAATCCATGAAATGCATGATTATGAATATTACAACCTAATGGGAAAATGCAGATGAAATGCAAAGCTATAAGCCAGCTAAATGGAATAAATAATGAGGGCAAATTTTGAGGTATTACAGTCTCCCATGGACGCTTCCTCTTTGTGTTGAGGTATGTGTTGAGATTCCACTCCTCGTGAAGTTGCTTTGTCCGCTCCAACACTCTTTCTTGGCTAATCCTGAATTGAGATTCAAAGGTATCTCTTTGCTCTTTCAGTTGGGTCCAGGACTTTTGCAGCTCTTCTAAATCAGTGAGCATATCTGGATGAAGGATGGTATAAGGAACATCTCCTTCAACAATAGGCTCCATAGTAACTGGTAGGACAACAGGATATAGCATCATAAGAGTCTGAGCACGAGATCGCACCCATCTGAGGTAAGGTTCCATAGGAATGGAGTACTTTGGTTCCAGAGTCTTTCTATCAACTTTGTTCACCTTGTTCCATGCTCGTATAAATCTTTGATGGTAACTTTGAAGATCGTTGTCGTGGTCAAACACAATACCCTGAATAAGCATGTAATGAGGACCATTACTCCGAGCATAACCAAACTGGCGTAGAGCTAATGAAGGGTTATAAGTAATGCCCCCTCTAATGCCAAGGAGTATCACATTAGGGAACTCTCCACAACGGTCAATGATAGTAACATTTTCCATAGATCGAGAACACCAATGAATATCTGAATGAGAAAGTGACATGATCCTCTTAGACCACCTTAACCCTTATTCATTCTTCATCACAGATCGAGGAAGGTGAGAAATAAACCACCTAGATAGTATAGGTATGCAACACATCAGAGTTCCTCTTGCTTTCGTAGTACGAGTGTGAAGAGAGTGTAAGATATCTCCAAGTAAGGTAGGCACAAGATTGTGAGTCAGAAATATGTTGATGGTGTGTACGTCTATGAACTGGTCTGGATTAGGGAACAACATTAAGCCATAGATTAATAAGGCTAAGATCTCCTCAAAAGCGTCATAGCTCATAGCATCCAAGAACACCTGAGCTTTCTCCATCAATACCTTAGCAAGCATACCCTTAACTCCACTTCTTGTTTCTAGGACAATGTCTGATTTCTTCAAATGTAGGGTTGTAGCAATGACTTTAGGTTTAGGCTCCTTCTCTAAGCCTGTGAAGGGTTTCTGATCAAGGATAGGTACCCCAAGTAATTTGGAGAATTCTTCCATTGTGGGCACCCGCTGATAATCGGGAAATGTGAAACAATGATTTTTAGGATCAAAGAACTGGAATAGGACACTCATCATATCTTCATCAAACCCTGAGGTAACCAAGTCAAGTAGATAACCATGCTTCTTGATGAACTGGGAGCTTTCAGGCACTTTTGAGACCAAATCTTTAAGCTTGAAAGGTATCCCTACAAATTTGATCCGGATAGTGTTCCTACGAGTGGAAGCAATAACCTGCAACACATAACAAAGATAAATCCTTTGGTCCTTGAACTGCAATAACAACGAAGCTGAATACGAAGCTTGCATTATGGGCCTTGAGGAAGACATTGACCTCAGGATCAAGACATTAACTGTATTCGGAGATTCAGGTCTGGTAGTTAATCAAACCAACGGCAAATGGTACACACACCAGGAGCATCTGATACCTTACAGGGATTATACAAGGAGGTTATTGACTTTCTTCACAACAGTCAAGCTTGAGTATATCCCTCGGGACGAGAATCAGTTTGCAGATGCTCTAGCTACCATTTCATCAATGATCAAAGTTCAAGCTGCCAACTTTGTACCTCAAATTTCAGTATCCAGACTCGACAGACCAGCATATGTATTCGTAGCAGATGTTGTCAAAGATGATAAGCCTTGGTTCCATGACATTAAGTGCTTCTTGGAGGATCAAACGTACCCACCTGGGGCATCTTCCAATGATAAGAAGACTTTGAGAAGGCTTGCTGGCAGTTTCTTTTTGAACACTGATGGTTCCCTATACAAGAGAAACGTTGATATGGTACTCCTCAGATGTGTTGATAGAACAGAAGCAGACTTGTTGATGCACGAAGTGCACGAAGGATCCTTTGGTACCCATGCTGGAGGGCATGCCATGGCTAAGAAGTTGCTAAGATCAGGTTATTACTGGATCACAATGGATATTGACTGTTGTGCCTATGCCAGAAAATGCCACAAATGCCAGATTTATGCGGATAAGGTGCATGTGCCTCCCAATCCTTTGAACGTGATGTCTTCACCTTGGCCCTTCGCCATGTGGGGCATTGATATGATTGGCAAGATTGAACCGACTGCTTCGAATGGCCACAGATTCATCCTGGTTGCCATTGACTATTTCACCAAGTGGGTCGAAGCAGCGTCATATGCAAATGTTACAAGGCAAGTAGTAGCCAGATTTCTGAAGAGAGATATCATCTGTCGATACGGAGTTCCCGAGCGAATCATTACTGATAATGGTTCCAACTTGAACAACAAAATGATGGCCGAGTTATGCCGGGACTTCAAGATTCAACACCACAATTCTTCTCCTTACAGGCCAAAGATGAATGGCGCTGTTGAGGCAGCTAATAAGAATATCAAGAAGATTGTGCAGAAGATGGTGGTCACATACAAAGACTGGCATGAGATGCTACCATTCGCCTTGCATGGGTACCGCACGTCAATCAGGACATCCACTGGGGCAACACCGTATCAGCTTGTATATGGTATGGAGGCAGTCCTACCTGTTGAAGTTGAATTACCCTCCCTACGGGTACTGATGGATGTTAAGCTGAGCGAAGCAGAATGGGTCCGGTCCCGATACGAACAACTGAGTCTGATTGAAGAGAAAAGATTGGCTGCAATCTGTCATGGGCAGTTGTATCAGAAAAGAATGAAGAAAGCCTTCGATCAGAAAGTCAGGCACCGAGAGTACCAAGTAGGAGATCTTGTGCTGAAGAGAATCCTCCCTCCTCATACAGACCACAGGGGCAAGTGGACTCCGAATTATGAAGGACCATTTGTAGTAAAGAAAGTTTTCTCTGGTGGAGCACTGATGCTCAGCACTATGGATGGTGAAGACTTCCCGTCCCCTGTGAATTCAAATGCAGTTAAAAAATACTTCGCATAAAATGACCCGCTGGACACAAAAACAGAATGTAAGTCCAGGCAAAAATAGGGCATCCCGGCGAGTCAAAAACAGAATAAAAGACTCGGGCAAAAATAAGGGAAAAGAAACACAAAAAATGTACACCCGCTGAGTTGAAAAGCCGCATTGGACAACTCAGGCAAAAATGGGTATCCCGATGGATTGAAAACCCGAAAGGGCGATCCATGCAAAATAAGGGAATAAGCGAACAACTGCATTCTGAATTCGTCTGTATCGCCTACAACTTGGTAAGCCTCGGAAGGATCAAGCTTCTATTGGAATCAGTCTTCTTCAGAAAGCAAGACGAGAAGAACGTCAAATGTCATACGAGTCATAGCAAAGGGAAGCTCCTTAAAGCGTCGTCAACATTGCCAGCTTTTTGTTTCTCAATTTGTAACAATCTCCTCATTCCAGGGGATATGTTTCTTTGACTGTATCTTGCCAATTCAGGGCACATGAATTAATAAAAGCATATTTTTAGTCATGTTTTCGTCTTGTACATTTTATTTGCAAAAATGTCTGATGTCTTAAAGAAAACTGATTGCATGAATACAGATGCTTATCTTTAAAAATAAAAACTACGTGCTTGCAGGAAATATACTTATTCCCGGGAGTGTCTGATTCCTATGACGGCATCCAGTAAGGGATACCTCGGGATTACTTGTGCGTCTCTTGTCTTTGCAGGATTGCAGGCATTCAAAGCGCAACATGGGGCATGTAAGCTTCACCCCAGCAAGCTGGAAAATCAGTACTCACTCAGTCTTAGCCCCCAAAGTGTTGTCCCCCCCCCAGCTGAGTTGCCACTTGTTACTTCTCCCAGCCGAGTTGCCAATCATTCTTCCTCAGCCGAGTACAAAAGCCAGGGAACTGCTTCCCCACAGAGTGTCAGCCTCTATTCAGAAGAGCAACGCATGAAGGAATCACAACAGAGTGACGAAAGCTTCTACAAACCCCAGCTGGGTCCCCTCATTACCAAGGATGGGTCTATCAGTGACCTATCTCCCCAAGAAAATACATCTCATCAGATCTACCAATGATCTCATCCCCAGCTGGGATGTTCACTTCAAACAGATCGGCTAGAGGTCTTCGCAGCAACGGGATCCAAATCCCGGTTTGGTATCTTTGCATAATCATGGCATTCGCATCATATTCACCCACAAAGCGTAGCATTCCGTCTAATACGGAGCATTACGGCAAAAGTCAAACATGTAGCATAATCATAAGCCATGGTCCGAATCAAATGCTTGTGAATAATAACAATCCAACAATATACAGAAAGCTCCCCAGATTCCCCGACAGAGAGCTAAAGCAAAAGCAGCTGCCTCACATTCTCCCAAACACCAGTATATACTCCTTGTGGCACCCGTCCGTGTTATATCCCCAGCAGAAAGCCAAAGACATCCTCTTTGCAATCACATATACTTATATATATACATTTCCTTGACATCCGTCCATGTCATTTTCCATAGCACAGTAACCTGAAACACTTTGTATACCAGATACTTGTTTATACTATACTCTTCTCCTTTTGACACTCGTCCGTGTCACTCTCTCCAGCAGGTGAAACACTTAAATATACACCAATCGTACTTATACAGATACTCGTCAGTATCTTGTATAACACCATTTATATCCTCGCAGATTCGACATTCGTCCGTGTTCTTTGTTAACCGGTTGATACTCGTCCGTATCATCATCTCAGAACATGCGTCAAGCGTTTGTTTCTACCTGATACTCGTCCGTATCATAGTCTTAAGGATGCTCGTCCGCGTCTTTAATCCATACACCATGTCAAACACTTACGTCTTCTTGAATATAGACACTCGTCTGTGTCTACTATTCCCCAGAAGAGTCCCCTCAGATTCAACACTCGTTCGTGTTCTTTGTTAACCAGTTGATACTCGTCCGTATCATCATCTCTGAACACGTGTCAGTTTTTGTTTCTACCCGATACTCGTCCGTATCGTAGTCTTAGGGATGCTCGTCCGCATATTTAATCTATACACAAGGTCTAAACACTTATACCTTTTGTTTCTTGGATGCAAACACTCGTCCGTGTTTACTATTCCCCAGTAGATCGTCAACAAAGCGATTTTCTTTTTTTATCTGACATTCGTCCTATGTCATGATAAAAGCAGCCGTACCCTGCTAGGTGGTCGTCCTCCACCTCTTGATGATCGTCCTTCATCATGCTCATCCGATGGCCGTCCCCATCGTTGACCTTTTATCCGACATTCGTCCTATGTCGTGATATTTAGCAGTCGTCCCCTGCTAGGTGATCGTCCTTCACCTTTTTGATGATCGTCCTTCATCATTTTATCCAATGGCCGTCCCCATTGTTGATTTTGGTTATCTGACATTCGTCCTATGTCATGATAAACCTTGAGAGCAGCCGTCCCCTGCTAGGTGGTCGTCCTCCACCTCTTGATGATCGTCCTTCATCATTCTCGTCCGATGGCCGTCCCCATCGTTGACCTTTTATCCGGCATTCTTCCTATGTCGCGATATTTTCGGCAGCCGTACCCTGCCAGGTGATCGTCCTTCACTTTAGATGATCGTCCCTCATCTTATCCCCAACAGAGCAGCCGTCCCCTGCTAGGTGATCGTCCTTCACCTTTGATGACCGTACCTCATCATCTGTTTATTTCATTTATTCTTTAACCCGATGGCCGTCCCCGTCGTGGTCCCTTTTCCTTTTCCTGATGATCGTCCTTCATCAGTTTAAGCCCGATGGCCGTCCCCATCGTTGGTTACTTTACTTTATGAACTTGATGGCCGTCCCCATCATAATCCCTTTTATCCCCAGCATGTCGGCCGTCCCCGTCATCGCTTTATTTCCCGCACCTTTCCAGCATGTCGGCCGTCCCCGTCATCGCTCTTTACCCAGCAGTCGTCCTCTGCTCGATGGTCGTCCTCCGTCGCCCACACTTTACAATATACTTTACTTTCTTTTACAATCTATATCCCTTTTCTTCTTCATTCTGTGAGTGCAAATTTTGGACTGTCTTTGGTATTCAACCACAAGTTATCTTGTTTGCCTGTTAAGACGTCGCTTACATCCTGCACAGCTAACTCATGTTTGAATAGGGGCAGCTGTAAACACCCCAAATTTGCCCTCACCCATTCACACCATGGCTTGTGATCATTTTCATATGCATAAACTCAATCATAGCATCCCATATCACATTTTTTATTCACTGCATAGATTCTAAGCCATCTGCATCTAGGGTTTGTGATCTGAGCAATCCAAGAGCTTCTTGAGCCACTCTAAAGGTCATCAATCACTTCAAAGGGGTCCATGTGTGTTCAAATATCACATTATATCCTTTCAAAGTCAAGAATGTCAAAAAATCACAAGAACTGAGAATGGTATGGAAGCAGAGCCAGGCTTGACTGCACAGATGACCTAAAATTAGGGTTTTGGTTTCAGAGGCCATAACTCCAAATTTTTTGGTCATTCTTGTTTCTATTGGTCTCTATATGGTATAGGGAGTATGCATATCAATTTTCATGAAGAAATTCCATGAGGAAGTCATCTAATCAAGAGTTGACTTTTCAAGCAAGTCAGTGCAAAATCAGGGCATCTGAGGCCCCCAATGACTCAACCAAAGGGTGTTCTTCATCATTTTGATTGTGTATGATCTTTATTTGATCATGGAAGATGTTGGAAGTTCACAAAATTGAAGAATTTCAAGTCTTTTGCAAAGTTGACTTTTTGGGAAAGTTTGACTTTTAATGAAATTGCCATTTTAGGCAACTTTTTCAACCTTTACTTTTTGATTCAAAAAAGCTTCAAATGGAAAAAATTTGGTCATGAAAGTTGTAGAATGGATCATTCCCTTTTCAAAAAGTACAAAAACATGACCTAATTCATTTTGGATCAAAAGTTATGGCTTGTCAAAGTTGGCTAAAATCACAAAATTTGAAGTTTTCCACCAAAGAGGCAAAGTTGCAAATTCACTTCTCAAGGCAAATTTAGTTATCAAATGGACTTCTAAACTTCACAACATGATCATGCAAGACCTAAAAGTCAGAATGGGCCAAGAAATCCCTCATTTTTATGGCTTATGGATCAAGATTTTTCATAAGAAGCAAAAATGAACCAACTTGCAAAACTCATCATAGTTTATCATCCACTTGCTTGCTAGCTTGCTGAACCATCCTAGGCATCTCCTCACATCATGCTGCGTAGGACACACCTTTTGTCCTTGGCTAGAAAGTAGCCCATACCTCTCTTACACAACTTTGACATTTTGGCAACTTGAGCCATACCAATCAATAAAGCACACATCACTTCATCTGACCTATCACAATTGTTTATACAAGCCAAAAGCAAGCCAAAGCAACAGGAACACAAGCCTGAAACCATCCATAACTCAGCATTCTCATTTTCACCTCATCTTGCAAGAGCATTCGAAACTCATCACACAGGCCACAAACATAAAAACTAACTTCACAAATCAACTCCACACACCTTCCTGATCACAAAGCACCCTTCACCATAGCCTGAAACTCAAAGAATCAAAAACACGATCACCACCTGCCATTGAACAGAACTCCTGCCATCTCTCATACCAGCCATTGCAAACTTCAAACAAACATTGAAAGCTTCTTAGGAGGATCATTGGAGTGGATTCAAGCCAAAGAAACAGCCAGAAAGCTCCTGAATCGAAAGCTTCAGTTCAGGTAGTCATCTCAAAACTTTTTTCCAGAAACATGTTTTTAAGTTCTTAAAAGCTTCTATGCACTTCCCTGATCATGAATATGTGTTTACTTTTGAAAATGGTTGAGAAACCAGGATGTATGAATGCTCTGAAACTTTTTGCCCTAAAAATGTTTTGATTCGATTTGGCTGATTGATGAATGAAAAATGATGTTTGATTGGGGGGTTTGATTCGTTTTTGAATGGAGATGAGTTCTGGGCAGTTAGATTTTGTTTTCATTGCGTGTAGAGAGAGTTAGGAGTTTGAGCTTGCCGGAGAAGACGACCGGAACAGTGTTCCGGTCGCCTGAAAGTCATTAGGGTTTGATTAATTAGGGCTAATCATAATTACGTGAGTTTGAATCTCAGCCCTTGGATTTGGCACCAAGTCAAACGCGCGCGTTCCCAGTTCAAATGCCAGCCATTGATTCTGATTACCACCCATTTAATTAGTTTTTATTTTCATTTTAATTGACTTGTTTTCTACATTTTATAAAAAAATAGTAAAACAATTTTAAAAATTCTGAAAATTTTTATATAAACTTTTATGAATTTTCAGAAACCAAAAACATTTTTATTTTTATTTTTTGCATTAAAAAAATATTTTTAAATTATTTAAAAGTTTATTTTTAATTAATTAATGAGAATTAATTAATTAAAAATACTTTTAGGTATTTAAAAAATCACCAAAAATTCATGGAACCTTTAAAATCATTTAGAAACATTGTCCAACCCTCAAACCAAATTTCTTTTTTGATCTTGATGCATTTTGACAATTTTCCATGGAATTAATTTCTTTTCAAAGCATCATTTTGATCCAAACTTCAAAAAATCATTTATGCCTAACCATTGAGAGTTGGACTTTGATTATTTTTGCATTGTGTTTTGCATATCATGTAGTTTGTAAGATTAAATTGGCATGATTTGATCTTTCATTTTCAATTTGTTTGGCATTTTTCTTGTTAAGGTACCCTAAAACCCTAGAAATTTTAGGAAATTCATAACCCTAATTAGGTTAAGAGTTAGAACCCCTCCTTTGGGCAGTGAGTTTGTATAGGTTTAGGGTCCCTTTGATTGCATTTTCAATTTTTTATCTTGATGTTTGCTTCTGATTTTGGTTTTTGTTTGATGCATTGATCATAAACCCTAATTTGAGCTTCCTTTTGCATCCATCTTGCATTTGCTTGCATACCATGTCTTGCCATAGCATTTTGTGCATCCATTTGATTCATTAGACATCTTAAGACATGTTAGAAGTATGTTTGATCATTGCCTCTTGCATTTGCCATGTTGTATGTCATTTGCATTTCATAACTTTTCATGTATGTCCATGGTTCTAAGCATGCTTCTCTTGCATCCATATGTTTGTATGATCATCCCCATGCCTTGTTTCATGTTTGCCTCATCTCATAGCATCATTATCATCTCATATATGCTTCTGATTTTGGTTTGCATCATGCCATTCCATCTCATTTTGCATTGCATTGCATCTTTCTCACTAACTTTTCAGGTGGTAAGCAACTTTGAGAAGTGAATTTGCCTTCACTTCTCACAATTTCTTTTCATCTCTCTTATGCATCCTTGCTGAATTTTGTCTTGTGTTTGAGATTGAGCTTGCTCTTTCTTCTTCATCTTACTTTCTTTCTTCAAGTGACTTGTCTTCTTAAATGAAGCAAGTTGCTTTGTTTCTCTTTGCTCCATTCATCTGCTTCCTGGTGGTTCCTCTGAAGATTGCTTTCTTAAACCTCACAAACCTTAGGAACAACCAAGCATGACAATGATTAGGGTTTTGATTAGTCTCCCCACTTATTTTTTACCTTTGTTTCTCTTTGAGTCTTCTCTTCTCACCTCATAATCAGGGACTAAACCTTAAAGGTTTTAAGGCTTTGTGATTAAGCTTATGCCTGCATCCTTCTATTAGGATGGAGTGTATAACTTTAATCCTAAGTGTTAAACCCTTAATGTGTTTAAATTTCTTAATCAATTCACTTAATAATCATCAAGACATCACACTTGT
This sequence comes from Lathyrus aphaca, assembly GCA_963966055.1. Classification (NCBI taxonomy): domain Eukaryota; kingdom Viridiplantae; phylum Streptophyta; class Magnoliopsida; order Fabales; family Fabaceae; genus Lathyrus; species Lathyrus aphaca. The sequence continues at coordinate 175,723,585 of OZ014525.1, forward strand.
AACTTGGGCCTTGCATTAGGGTTCTAATTCTTCCTTAATTGGTTAAGAAGGACTAACCCTAGTGTTAATGGACAAGTCCCCCTCAAGTTGTCTTACAAACCATAAAAACCACTTCATCATCTAATCATTAACTAAAATCCACTTAATAAAGGCTTTGTTTTGTCATGAGTTTAATCCCTAATCATGGATTAAGTTGAGGAGCTTTCCTCAGCTTAAACATTCTCATCTATTATCCTTCTATTAGGATGGTGTAATGAGTCTGTTTAATCCCTGATTATGGCTTAACCTCATTACTCAACACTAAACAAAAACAACAAAAACATTTAAATAATCACAAGTAGGTTAATGATTTTAACCCTATATCAAAGGTGATTAAGTGTGAGAAGCTGACTTCACACTTAAGGTATTCTCATTACCCCTAATCAGAGGGAAGATGTGATGAGTTTACTAAATCCATTGGTTTAGGCTTAAGCTCATTAACTTATGACAAACTTTCAAAAGCAATAAAAGACTGAAAACACAAAAACAAACAATAATCGTCTCCTCCGGGATTCTTTTCTCATCTCATTCACTCATAAACGAGAACTTGCTTCTCCCGTCTAATGCAAGACAGTTTGCACCTGAGCCAGACAGGTCATACACTTGAGCATAGACAAGTAAGCAATTCATAGTCAATTCATCTTTCATTCTCTTTGGGTCGAACTACGGTGTTCTGACTTCCTCATTGCACGAGAGGATACGTAGGCATAACTTAACTGTTATCGAACAAAAGTCTCTGTATATTCCCCCTCCTTCCAGCACCATTCCTTTAGCCTCATGATCTTGAGCATTTCATTCTTATTCTTACACTGACACTTCACTTATATACTTCACTTCTCTTACACTGACACCTGTACATCCTTTTCCAGCTATGATACACAAATTGCACTGACACTACCCCTTTAAAACACAAATCTTTCATGCGTGGATCCCGTCGAGTACGGCGGACAATCTGGGTGCTAATACCTTCCCAGGTTGTAACCAACCCCCTTTCTCAGTCTCTCTGGTTCGCAACCGTCTTATCCGTATCTTTCTAGGTCTATGCAGCATTACCTTTCCTCCGGGATAAAAATGCCTAGCTGGCGACTCTTTTCATTCCCTGCGAGTTCACTCCTGTGTGTTCTCACATCCCTCTTTCGCCGACCGTTCGCGTCTGTACCTCATTTGAGCTCAGTCTCATCTTTTGGGAGCGACAGCTTGGCGACTCTGCTGGGGAAGCTTATACTGTAACCAGGGCTTCTGGTTCTTTTTGTGGGTTCCTCCTAGCGCTTGTTTGATTGGTGTTTACTGGGGTGTTATGTGCTATTTGTGTTTGTATATGTATTTTATTGCTTTATGTACAGTTTTGTTTATTGCTTTCTTTACAGCTTTACATATATCATACAGTCATACTGTTCTGGCTGGATCTGGTTTTGCTTTGGTGGGTGGGGTTCTATTGAGAGTTGAGGTCCTATACCTGGGACCTGAGTGACACCTAGGCTAGAGTGGTTCATGTTCTTTCCCATTCCATTTCGGTCTGGTGCGGGAATATGAAACACGGTTCAGATATGGGTTTCTTCTTGAGAACTCTGTGCTACAGATTTCCTGTAGTGCTAGGGCTATCTGGGAAGCCTGCTAAGTCTGGATGACCTTTATTATTGGCCTTCAGAAACTGAGGTGAATTAGAGGAGGATTTTTTATGGTTATTATAAACACTGTACCTCCGGGTTAGAAGTGTTTACACTTCTCATAACTGATCCAAGTCTGAGGATCCTTGTTCTAGAACATCACCTGTGAGGGGGGTTGGGCTGTTTACAGGTTTGCAGGTACCCTTGACCTCAGCATACCCTGTTACTTTGTTTGATTAAGAGTACTCCATTTTGGAACAGTTCTTGTGATTTTTTAACCCTGGACATGTGACTCTTTATTTGAGTCCCCCACCTTGGTTACTGGACTTATGAACCTCCATCTGGATTTCTTGAACATACATGGACTTATATCAGAACACTTGATCAGATCCAGCTCGATCACAAACCCTTGCATATCATTTGCATACATCATCATTGCATCATTTTTAACATTTGCTTATTTGTTTTTCAGGGTATCCATCATATATTTTGGCTTGGTTTTGACCCCTTCATCTACATAGACCTATCTTCATCAGTATCTGCATCAGCTACCTGTTTCAGTCACAGCCTGTCAGTGGCCCATCATCAATATTATTCTCCATCATCAGCATTTGTCTCAGCTCTTCTTCAGCCACATGGCACCTAAGAAGAGCAATGTCTCCTACCATTTCTTTGAGCCTGAGTTAGCTGGCATCAGGAGGATCCAGGCCCTGATTACTCCAGACCATATACCACTATTCAGAGAACATTATGAAGGAATCCTTGATGTGGTTATGGATTTAGACCCTTCACAAAGGAGCTTGATTCATACTTGCTTGCAGTTCTATGATCCCCCTCTGAGGTGCTTCACCTTCCAGAATTTTCAGTTGGGACCCTTGTTGGAGGAGTATTCATCACTGATTGGTGTACCTATCAGGGGTGGAGTCCCCTTCAACCCTGAGATGGCTTTTTCCAAGTAATGAAGAAGTGGCAAAGGCATTATATCTGGAACCAGCTCTGATTGGGCAGAACATGACAGCCAAGGCTGGAGTCTCTGGTCTGCACTTGGATTTCTTGACCTCTCAGGCTATTCTGAAGGCCTCCTTGGGGGAGTGGAAGGCAGTCTGTGCATTATTAGCCCTTAGCATATATGGGGTGATATTATTTGCAGATGAGCCTAAGTTCATTAGCAAGAATGCAATCCATCTTTTCATTCTGAGGAACCCAGTGCCCACCTTACTGGGAGATTTCTACTACTCTGTCCACCAGAGGAATGAAAAGCAAAGGGGAAGATTAGTGAGATGTTGTGCTCCTTTGTTCCATGCTTGGCTGCTCAAACATTTGCCAAAGACTGATGCATTCTTGAACCCTCACCAGCAGAAAAATTGGGCTAGGAGGCTTGTTGCTCTAACCTCAGATGACATCAGGTGGTGTACTCAGAGCACTAAGGGCAGAGACATCATTACCAGCTGTGGGCAGTTTCCCAATGTACCCCTGATAGGAGTAAAGGGTTGCATCAACTACAACCCTCTGCTATTCAAGAGACAACTGGGCTATGCATTGGTTCACCCTCCTAGAGTACAAGATCTATCTGAGACCCTTTACTGTGAAGTCAAGCCTAATCTGGCTATTGTCAGACAAGCATCCTGGGCTTGGGACAATGTCCAGACTAAAGGAGTAACCATTCTTGGGAGATGCAACAATGTGGCCTCAGCTCAGTATTATGAGTGGTCTCATGCCAGGGCTCAAGTTTCTAGGATGCCCTTCACCCTTGAAGATGTGCCTGGACCCTCCACAGCACCACCTCCTGCCACTGTCAGCTTAGAGGAGTTTGAGAAATTGAAAGAGAGGAATGAGAATCTGACTCAGGCTCTACAGAAGACCCTCTGGGAGAGGAGTGATGGTCGGCTGGACATTGAAAGGTTGGAAAAGTTAAAGGTGGAGCATCTAGCTAGGATTGAGAAGTCAGAGGACTACATTAAGAAGTCAAGGGCTGGAGAACATATTTTGAAGAATGCCTGCAAAGAGGCCCAATTCCAAAGAGCTAGGACTGATTTATATTTGAAAGAGAGTCAAGCTAGGTGGGTCAGGATTACTGAAGCTCGCACTCAGGAGGATAAGAGAACTCAGGACAAGATTGAGCAGTTGGAGGCTAATGCAAAGGAGCAACAGGAAGCCCTATTAGCAGCCCAGAGGGAGATCTCAGAATTGAAGCTCAGGGCTGGTGTGAAGAGGTCAAAGGACCAGAGTCGACACAAGAAGCTAGCTGCAGTTGTTGCCACCAGGAATCTCCTTATCAGAAACCTCACGGAGCGTCCGGCTGATCCTGTGACTGAAGCACTTCTAAAGGAAGTTCAGGAGGATGAGTTTGGTCTTGGTGTCTGACTTTTGCTTGTTGTTGCTATCAGTTTATTGTACTTTTCTTTTCTTTATGTTATATTTTGACCCCTCAGAGGGCATGTATTGTAAAAAAAAAACTATGTATCATTCACTTTTGTAGTATATTCATTAGTTTGTTTTATCTGAGTTTCTTTCAAGCAACATCACAAGCATCTTCCTCAAGGGTCTGGAAAGGTCAAAACCAAGCGCCAAGCCAGATACCTTGGAAACAAATAAGCATACTGCATTGCATACTAACCTTTTGTTTTGTTTTGTAGGTTTTGTTTTGTTTTTGTTACTAACTCTATTGTGACTTCAGGAACTATTGCTCGACGTCGGGTGTTTCCACTCAACCGTCCACACAGATATCCAACCCGCAACAACCTTCCGGGTATACAGATGGACCAGGTACAGCAGGACCTTACAGAGGTCAGGACTCAAATGGCCAATGAGAGACTAGAAATGAGGAATCAGATGACTCAGTTTATGGAGGTGATGAATGGTTTAGCTCAGAGCCAAGAGAGATTGAGGGCTTTAGTAGAGAGGCAGACTCATGAAGACCCCCATCTAGGGACTGGTGGGACAGGCAACAATGAGAGGGTTCAGCCTCACATCAACCCACCTGTATTTGGACCCCACCTTCATCCAGAGATCAACATCCCAGCTAATGTACAAGGGAATGCTACTACAGGCAGAGTGCTGCAAGAAGACCCCTATGAGGATCAGTTCACAGTGATGGGAGCTGGGGATGAAGCCTATGACAGAAGGCTAGATGAAATTGCTGAAAAATTAAGGTCCTTGGAGTCTCAAAACTCCTTGGGTTTTGATGTTATGGACATGGGCTTAGTGGACGGGGTCAGGATTCCCCACAAATTTAAACCTCCGTGCTTTGAAAAGTACAACGAAACCTCCTGTCCACGGACCCACTTGCAATCTTTTCTGGGGAGGCTGAAGGCATATACCATGGATGAAAAGCTATGGATGTTTTATTTTGAGGATAGCTTGACGGGAGCTTCGAGGGAATGGTACTCTCATTTGACTAGAGCAACCATCAGATGTTGGAAGGACTTGGCTGAGGCCTTCATTAGACAATACCAGTATAATTTGGATATGGCTCCCAACAGGACCCTCCTGATGGGAATGTCACAATCATCCAGGGAAAGCTTCCGGGAGTACGCCCAGAGGTGGAGACAGCTTGCTGCTGCTGTCCAGCCACCCGTGTCAGAGAGGGAGATGGCTGATATGTTTATGAACACCCTCCAAGGGACATACATTGACAGGCTAGCTGCCTTTTCTTCCACTAGCTTTGCTGACGTGGTCATAGCCGGGGAAAGAATTGAGAGCCTATTAAAGATGGGTAAGATTTCTGACAACGGTGCGAGCTCATCCAGCAACACAAGAAAGCCTTTTGTGGGCCCAAGAAGAGCTGGTGAGACCAATGCTATCCATACCAACAGGGGCAGACCCCAATATGTTCATAGGTCTGTGGCAGCAGTCACCATTCCCGCTCCAATTCATCCACAACCAGCTTATCAACCGCAGCAGCAATCCCATTACCAGCAACAAACTCAGTATCTTCCTCAGAGAAATTATAACAACAACAACACCAGCAACAGCAATCAGCAAAGACCGTTCCAACAGAGACCTTCTCAGGCCAATAGGGTGATTGATCCGATCCCTATGCCATATGCCACATTATTGCCACAACTCCTAAAACTCAACCTGGTTGAGCTAAGGACGTTGGCACCTCCAGATCCTGCCAGTCTGCCCAGAAATTATGACGCCAGCGCCAGATGTGCTTTTCACTCAAATGCACCTGGCCACAGTACAGAGAAGTGCAGGGCTTTGCATATGAAAGTACAGGATTTAGTGGATTCCAAAGCTCTAAACTTTGCACCACCACCAAATGTTAACAAGAACCCTATGCCACACCACGGAGGACCCAGAATCAATGCTATTGAAGAAGATAAGCCGTCTTACTTAATAACCAGTGTGGGTCAGATTCGGACACCCTTGGTAGAGATTAAAGCTCAACTCCTTGAATGTCAAATGTTCCTGGGATGTGAGCTAGGGTGTGCTTATTGCAACATTTCAGTGAATGGGTGTGATAACTTGAGAGAAGGCATAGATGGTCTCATCCGGAGTGGCCTGCTTCAAATCACAACATCAATACCTACCAATCCAGCAATCTCCTTAACAACAGTTCCCGAGTCTTCTACAACTGCAACAACCATTGTTCCAAACAACTCTTCAATCTCATCAACAAATGTTTCATTTGTTACTTCAACGGACCAAATATCAACAAACATCCCTTCTACAACTTCAGCACCCCTTCATTCAGAATCTCCTACAACAGCAACACCCATCCATTCAACAATGTCTCCTACAACATCAACAGCAAACAATGAAAGTGTCTCAACAGTTACAATTTATTATGACCCTGCAAATGATTCTGCCTACAACTCACAAAATGCCACTCCTATCAGAGCACCAGTCACAATATACTATGATCCACAGACTATCATGGTCCCTTCTGCAGCTGCTATCAGTCCAATCACTATCACGGTGCCTGGGCCAGCACCTTATGAAAGCAGTAATGCCATCCCTTGGCATTACGGCTCCGATCTATACTACGAAGGACAGAAAATCACTCTCGAATCATCAACTTCTTCACCACAAGTAGACAATGTGGGGGGAGGCGGAGGCTTCACTCGAAGCGGACGTCTCTTTGCCCCGCAAATTCCAAGACCCAGTGCCGAAGCAGAAGCTGCTGCCAAGGCAAAAGGGAAGAGCATGGTGCAAGAAGAACAAATTGCTAAAGAAGCTTTGAAAACCCCTTTTGATCAAGAGGTTGATGAGTTCATGAGAATCATCAAGAAAAGTGATTACAAGATAGTGGACCAGCTTCACCAGACGCCTTCCAAGATCTCCATTCTATCATTGCTAATGTGCTCTGAGGCTCATCGGAACGCACTATTAAAAGTCTTGCACGCAGCTTATGTGCCAGAAGAGATTACCGTCAATCAGTTGGAGGCTGTAGTTGGAAATGTTAACGCTAGTCATGGACTAGGATTTACCAACACTGATTTGACTACGGAAGGCCGCAATCACAACAAGGCTCTGCACATTACCTTGGAGTGTAAGGGTGCGGTTCTTTCTCATGTGCTGGTAAACACAGGATCATCCCTCAATGTCTTACCTAAAATAGCCCTTGTGAAGCTGGAATATGAAGGATTGGCATTACGTCCCAGCAACTTGGTAGTAAGAGCCTTTGACGGTTCTAAGAGATCAGTTCTGGGAGAAATTGAGTTGCCTATAACGATTGGCCCACAAACTTTCAAAACGACCTTCTACGTGATGGACATTCAGCCTGCCTACAGCTGTTTGTTGGGTAGACCATGGATTCATGCCGCTGGCGCAGTTACGTCTACCCTTCACCAGAAGTTAAAATTCGAGTGGGAGGGCCAAGTCGTTACTATTTGTGGGGAGGAAGATATTTTTGTTAGCCATCTGGCTACATACAAATACATTGAGATGGATGGGGAGATCCACGAAACTATGAGTCAAGGGTTTGAGGCCTTGAACGTAAACGAAGCATCCGCTGTACCTGGAACCTCAATGACATCTTATCAACAAGCCCGGAAGGTTGTTGAAGAAGGGACTGCCCAAGGCTGGGGCAAGTTGCTGCCCGTAGAGAAGAAGGAGGATAGATTTGGGTTGGGTTACAAACCAACTCAACAAGATAGAGCAGAGGCTGCTAAGGAGCCCAATTTTGTCAGTGGGGGGATGCTCACCCCCGATGCAGTAAACTACTTGGAAGACGAGGATGAAAGCGACCACAACCTGGAGAGTTGGATACGTCCAAGGATCCCGGGGAGCCGTATCTTAAACTGGTATTCCCAGGAAATTATAAGAGTTACTCCTGCAGAGTAATTATTATTTCCTGTATATTTTAAGCATGCATCAAGTCTTGCATCTTGCCCAAGATGACAAGACTCATTTTGTAATCGGGCCATCTGTAATTTTGTGCAACAAGATTAATCAATGAAATATCAGACATCTTTTTGCAAATGAGTCTTTTTCTTTTTCGCTCACTGTTTTTCCATTTTTCTTTTTGTACAAAAATAAATGGCAATGTTTTCAAAATGTTAACTTCATTTCACTTTTCTAAACAAGATTAAAATCAATCACTAAAATGAAAAAACTGAACCCTTGCAGAGAGTGCCTTCCAGACCGCACCGACAACAGCACGGCTATGACTTCGTATGACTTTGACAATCCGATCAATCAAGCTGATGAAGGAGTTGAAGAAGAGTATGAGCTTCCTGAAGAGCTAGCTAGGTTGTTGAGACAAGAGGAAAAGGTTATCACTCCTCATCAGGAGGAGGTCGAAACGATTAATCTTGGTACAGAAGAAGACGTGAAAGAGGTTAAGATCGGGGCCTGCTTACAAGACTCAGTGAAGAAACAACTGACTGACCTGCTTCAGGAATATGTGGACGTGTTTGCTTGGTCTTATCAAGATATGCCAGGGTTGGACACCGACATTGTTATGCACAAGCTGCCTTTGAGAGAAGATTGCTCGCCGGTTAAACAGAAACTGCGCCGTACTCGCCCAGACATGGCAATGAAGATCAAAGAAGAGGTACAAAAGCAGTGGGATGCCGGGTTCCTTGCTGTAACTAGCTATCCACCGTGGGTTGCTAATATAGTACCTGTGCCTAAGAAAGACGGCAAAGTAAGAATGTGTGTTGACTACCGGGATCTGAACAGAGCTAGCCCGAAAGATGATTTCCCATTACCTCACATTGATGTATTGGTGGATAACACGGCTCAGTTCTCGGTATTCTCCTTCATGGACGGATTTTCAGGATACAATCAGATTAAAATGTCACCTGAAGACATGGAGAAGACAACTTTCATCACGCCCTGGGGCACATTCTGTTACAAGGTGATGTCATTCGGACTGAAGAATGCTGGTGCAACATATCAACGGGCTATGGTGACATTATTCCACGATATGATCCATAACGAAATCGAATGTTATGTGGATGACATGATTGCCAAGTCCCTCACGGAAGAAGACCACCTGGTAAATTTGCTGAAACTATTCAAGCGTCTGAGGAAGTACCAACTGAAGCTGAACCCCAACAAGTGCACATTCGGGGTGCGATCTGGTAAGCTGCTGGGTTTTATTGTGAGCGAGAAAGGGATTGAAGTTGACCCTGATAAAGTCAAAGCCATTCAAGAAATGCCTGCACCGAAGTCTGAAAAAGAATTTCGAGGGTTTCTAGGTAGATTGAACTACATCTCAAGGTTCATATCTCACCTTACAGCAACCTGTGAACCTTTGTTCAAGCTGTTAAGAAAAGAACAGACGGTCAGGTGGAACGAAGACTGCCAGAAGGCTTTTGACAAGATCAAAGAATACTTGCAAGAACCACCAATCCTTATGCCTCCAGTCGAAGGAAGACCTCTGATAATGTACTTAACAGTATTAGAAGAGTCAATGGGGTGTGTGCTGGGCCAGCATGACGAGTCTGGTCGAAAAGAGTATGCAATATACTACCTGAGCAAAAAGTTTACCGACTGTGAACAACGTTATTCACTGCTCGAGAAAACTTGCTGTGCTTTAGCGTGGGCTGCTCGCCGACTGAGACAGTATATGCTGACCCACACTACTTTATTGATCTCCAAAATGGACCCAGTTAAGTACATTTTCGAGAAGCCAGCTCTTACCGGACGGGTTGCAAGATGGCAAATGATCCTCACAGAATATGACATCCAGTACACATCTCAAAAAGCCATCAAAGGCAGTGTATTGTCGGAATATCTTGCTGAGCAACCTATTGATGATTACCAGCCTATGAGATTTGACTTCCCTGATGAAGACATCATGTTCATAAAAGCAAAAGATCATGAAGAGCCTGTTCACACTGAAGGACCCGACCCGGAAGAAGAATGGACTATGATGTTTGATGGGGCTGTTAATATGAATGGTCGTGGTGTTGGTGCAGTACTCATTACACCTAAAGGAGTTCACATGCCTTTCTCGGCAAAACTCACCTTTAACTGCACTAACAACGAAGCTGAATACGAAGCTTGTATTATGGGCCTTGAGGAAGCCATTGACCTCAGGATCAAGACATCAACTGTATTCAGAGATTCAGCTCTGGTAGTTAATCAAACCAACGGCAAATGGTACACACACCAGGAGCATCTGATACCTTACAGGGATTATACAAGGAGGTTATTGACTTTCTTCACAACAGTCAAGCTTGAGTATATCCCTCGGGACGAGAATCAGTTTGCAGATGCTCTAGCTACCATTTCATCAATGATCAAAGTTCAAGCTGCCAACTTTGTACCTCAAATTTCAGTATCCAGACTCGACAGACCAGCATATGTATTCGCAGCAGATGTTGTCAAAGATGATAAGCCTTGGTTCCATGACATTAAGTGCTTCTTGGAGGATCAAACGTACCCACCTGGGGCATCTTCCAATGATAAGAAGACTTTGAGAAGGCTTGCTGGCAGTTTCTTTTTGAACACTGATGGTTCCCTATACAAGAGAAACTTTGATATGGTACTCCTCAGATGCGTTGATAGAACAGAAGCAGACTTGTTGATGCACGAAGTGCACGAAGGATCCTTTGGTACCCATGCTGGAGGGCATGCCATGGCTAAGAAGTTGCTAAGATCAGGTTATTACTGGATCACAATGGATGCTGACTATTGTGCCTATGCCAGAAAATGCCACAAATGCCAGATTTATGCGGATAAGGTGCATGTGCCTCCCAATCCTTTGAACGTGATGTCTTCACCTTGGCCCTTCGCCATGTGGGGCATTGATATGATTGGCAAGATTGAACCGACTGCTTCGAATGGCTACAGATTCATCCTGGTTGCCATTGACTATTTCACCAAGTGGGTCGAAGCAGCGTCATATGCAAATGTTACAAGGCAAGTAGTAGCCAGATTTCTGAAGAGAGATATCATCTGTCGATACGGAGTTCCCGAGCGAATCATTACTGATAATGGTTCCAACTTGAACAACAAAATGATGGCCGAGTTATGTCGGGACTTCAAGATTCAACACCACAATTCTTCTCCTTACAGGCCAAAGATGAATGGCGATGTTGAGGCAGCTAATAAGAATATCAAGAAGATTGTGCAGAAGATGGTGGTCACATACAAAGACTGGCATGAGATGCTACCATTCGCCTTACATGGGTACCACACGTCAATCAGGACATCCACTGGGGCAACACCGTATCAGCTTGTATATGGTATGGAGGCAGTCCTACCTGTTGAAGTTGAATTACCCTCCCTACGGGTACTGATGGATGTTAAGCTGAGCGAAGCAGAATGGGTCCGGTCCCGATACGAACAACTGAGTCTGATTGAAGAGAAAAGATTGGCTGCAATCTGTCATGGGCAGTTGTATCAGAAAAGAATGAAGAAAGCCTTCGATCAGAAAGTCAGGCACCGAGAGTACCAAGTAGGAGATCTTGTGCTGAAGAGAATCCTCCCTCCTCATACAGACCACAGGGGCAAGTGGACTCCGAATTATGAAGGACCATTTGTAGTAAAGAAAGTTTTCTCTGGTGGAGCACTGATGTTCAGCACTATGGATGGTGAAGACTTCCCGTCCCCTGTGAATTCAGATGCAGTTAAAAAATACTTCGCATAAAATGACCCGCTGGACACAAAAACAGAATGTAAGTCCAGGAAAAAATAGGGCATCCCGGCGAGTCAAAAACAGAATAAAAGACTCGGGCAAAAATAAGGGAAAAGAAACACAAAAAATGTACACCCGCTGAGTTGAAAAGCCGCATTGGACAACTCAGGCAAAAATGGGTATCCCGATGGATTGAAAACCCGAAAGGGCGATCCATGCAAAATAAGGGAATAAGCGAACAACTGCATTCTGAATTCGTCTGTATCGCCTACAACTTGGTAAGCCTCGGAAGGATCAAGCTTCTATTGGAATCAGTCTTCTTCAGAAAGCAAGACGAGAAGAACGTCAAATGTCATACGAGTCATAGCAAAGGGAAGCTCCTTAAAGCGTCGTCAACATTGCCAGCTTTTTGTTTCTCAATTTGTAACAATCTCCTCATTCCAGGGGATATGTTTCTTTGACTGTATCTTGCCAATTCAGGGCACATGAATTAATAAAAGCATATTTTTAGTCATGTTTTCGTCTTGTACATTTTATTTGCAAAAATGTCTGATGTCTTAAAGAAAACTGATTGCATGAATACAGATGCTTATCTTCAAAAATAAAAACTACGTGCTTGCAGGAAATATACTTATTCCCGGGAGTGTCTGATTCCTATGACGGCATCCAGTAAGGGATACCTCGGGATTACTTGTGCGTCTCTTGTCTTTGCAGGATTGCAGGCATTCAAAGCGCAACATGGGGCATGTAAGCTTCACCCCAGCAAGCTGGAAAATCAGTACTCACTCAGTCTTAGCCCCCAAAGTGTTGTCCCCCCCCAGCTGAGTTGCCACTTGTTACTTCTCCCAGCCGAGTTGCCAATCATTCTTCCTCAGCCGAGTACAAAAGCCAGGGAACTGCTTCCCCACAGAGTGTCAGCCTCTATTCAGAAGAGCAACGCATGAAGGAATCACAACAGAGTGACGAAAGCTTCTACAAACCCCAGCTGGGTCCCCTCATTACCAAGGATGGGTCTATCAGTGACCTATCTCCCCAAGCAAATACATCTCATCAGATCTACCAATGATCTCATCCCCAGCTGGGATGTTCACTTCAAACAGATCGGCTAGAGGTCTTCGCAGCAACGGGATCCAAATCCCGGTTTGGTATCTTTGCATAATCATGGCATTCGCATCATATTCACCCACAAAGCGTAGCATTCCGTCTAATACGGAGCATTACGGCAAAAGTCAAACATGTAGCATAATCATAAGCCATGGTCCGAATCAAACGCTTGTGAATAATAACAATCCAACAATATACAGAAAGCTCCCCAGATTCCCCGACAGAGAGCTAAAGCAAAAGCAGCTGCCTCACATTCTCCCAAACACCAGTATATACTCCTTGTGGCACCCGTCCGTGTTATATCCCCAGCAGAAAGCCAAAGACATCCTCTTTGCAATCACATATACTTATATATATACATTTCCTTGACATCCGTCCATGTCATTTTCCACAGCACAGTAACCTGAAACACTTTGTATACCAGATACTTGTTTATACTATACTCTTCTCCTTTTGACACTCGTCCGTGTCACTCTCTCCAGCAGGTGAAACACTTAAATATACACCAATCGTACTTATACAGATACTCGTCAGTATCTTGTATAACACCATTTATATCCTCGCAGATTCGACATTCGTCCGTGTTCTTTGTTAACCGGTTGATACTCGTTCGTATCATCATCTCAGAACATGCGTCAAGCGTTTGTTTCTACCTGATACTCGTCCGTATCATAGTCTTAAGGATGCTCGTCCGCGTCTTTAATCCATACACCGTGTCAAACACTTACGTCTTCTTGAATATAGACACTCGTCTGTGTCTACTATTCCCCAGAAGAGTCCCCTCAGATTCAACACTCGTCCGTGTTCTTTGTTAACCAGTTGATACTCGTCCGTATCATCATCTCTGAACACGTGTTAGTTTTTGTTTCTACCCGATACTCGTCCGTATCGTAGTCTTAGGGATGCTCGTCCGCATCTTTAATCTATACACAAGGTCTAAACACTTATACCTTTTGTTTCTTGGATGCAAACACTCGTTCGTGTTTACTATTCCCCAGTAGATCGTCAACAAAGCAATTTTCTTTTTTTATCTGACATTCGTCCTATGTCATGATAAAAGCAGCCGTACCCTGCTAGGTGGTCGTCCTCCACCTCTTGATGATCGTCCTTCATCATGCTCATCCGATGGCCGTCCCCATCGTTGACCTTTTATCCGACATTCGTCCTATGTCGTGATATTTAGCAGTCGTCCCCTACTAGGTGATCGTCCTTCACCTTTTTGATGATCGTCCTTCATCATTTTATCCAATGGCCGTCCCCATTGTTGATTTTGGTTATCTGACATTCGTCCTATGTCATGATAAACCTTGAGAGCAGTCGTCCCCTGCTAGGTGTTCGTCCTCCACCTCTTGATGATCGTCCTTCATCATGCTCGTCCGATGGCCGTCCCCATCGTTGACCTTTTATCCGGCATTCGTCCTATGTCGCGATATTTTCGGCAGCCGTACCCTGCCAGGTGATCGTCCTTCACCTTAGATGACCGTCCCTCATCTTATCCCCAACAGAGCAGCCGTCCCCTGCTAGGTGATCGTCCTTCACCTTTGATGACCGTACCTCATCATCTGTTTATTTCATTTATTCTTTAACCCGATGGCCGTCCCCGTCGTGGTCCCTTTTCCTTTTCCTGATGATCGTCCTTCATCAGTTTAAGCCCGATGGCCGTCCCCATCGTTGGTTACTTTACTTTATGAACTTGATGGCCGTCCCCGTCATGTTTCATTAATCCCCAGAGAATCTTACAACTTTATCTTGATGGCCGTCCCCATCATAATCCCTTTTATCCCCAGCATGTCGGCCGTCCCCGTCATCGCTTTATTTCCCGCACCTTTCCAGCATGTCGGCCGTCCCCGTCATCGCTCTTTACCCAGCAGTCGTCCTCTTCTCGACGGTCGTCCTCTGTCGCCCACACTTTACAATATACTTTACTTTCTTTTACAATCTATATCCCTTTTCTTCTTCATTCTGTGAGTGCAAATTTTGGATTGTCTTTGGTATTCAACCACAAGTTATCTTGTTTGCCTGTTAAGCCGTCGCTTACATCCTGCACAGCTAACTCATGTTTGAATAGGGGCAGCTGTAAACACCCCAAATTTTCCCTCACCCATTCACACCATGGCTTGTGATCATTTTCATATGCATAAACTCAATCATAGCATCCCATATCACATTTTTGATTCACTGCATAGATTCTAAGCCATCTGCATCTAGGGTTTGTGATCTGAGCAATCCAAGAGCTTCTTGAGCCACTCTAAAGGTCATCAATCACTTCAAAGGGGTCCATGTGTGTTCAAATATCACATTATATCCTTTCAAAGTCAAGAATGTCAAAAAATCACAAGAACTGAGAATGGTATGGAAGCAGAGCCAGGCTTGACTGCACAGATGACCTAAAATTAGGGTTTTGGTTTCAGAGGCCATAACTCCAAATTTTTTGGTCATTATTGTTTCTATTGGTCTCTATATGGTATAGGGAGTATGCATATCAATTTTCATGAAGAAATTCCATGAGGAAGTCATCTAATCAAGAGTTGACTTTTCAAGCAAGTCAGTGCAAAATCAGGGCATCTGAGGCCCCCAATGACTCAACCAAAGGGTGTTCTTCATCATTTTGATTGTGTATGATCTTTATTTGATCATGGAAGATGTTGGAAGTTCACAAAATTGAAGAATTTCAAGTCTTTTGCAAAGTTGACTTTTTGGGAAAGTTTGACTTTTAATGAAATTGCCATTTTAGGCAACTTTTTCAACCTTTACTTTTTGATTCAAAAAAGCTTCAAATGGAAAAAATTTGGTCATGAAAGTTGTAGAATTGATCATTCCCTTTTCAAAAAGTACAAAAACATGACCTAATTCATTTTGGATCAAAAGTTATGGCTTGTCAAAGTTGGCTAAAATCACAAAATTTGAAGTTTTCCACCAAAGAGACAAAGTTGCAAATTCACTTCTCAAGGCAAATTTAGTTATCAAATGGACTTCTAAACTTCACAACATGATCATGCAAGACCTAAAAGTCAGAATGGGCCAAGAAATCCCTCATTTTTATGGCTTATGGATCAAGATTTTTCATAAGAAGCAAAAATGAACCAACTTGCAAAACTCATCATAGTTTATCATCCACTTGCTTGCTAGCTTGCTGAACCATCCTAGGCATCTCCTCACATCATGCTGCGCAGGACACACCTTTTGTCCTTGGCTAGAAAGTAGCCCATACCTCTCTTACACAACTTTGACATTTTGGCAACTTGAGCCATACCAATCAATAAAGCACACATCACTTCATCTGACCTATCACAATTGTTTATACAAGCCAAAAGCAAGCCAAAGCAACAGGAACACAAGCCTGAAACCATCCATAACTCAGCATTCTCATTTTCACCTCATCTTGCAAGAGCATTCGAAACTCATCACACAGGCCACAAACATAAAAACTAACTTCACAAATCAACTCCACACACCTTCCTGATCACAAAGCACCCTTCACCATAGCCTGAAACTCAAAGAATCAAAAACACGATCACCACCTGCCATTGAACAGAACTCCTGCCATCTCTCATACCAGCCATTGCAAACTTCAAACAAACATTGAAAGCTTCTTAGGAGGATCATTGGAGTGGATTCAAGCCAAAGAAACAGCCAGAAAGCTCCTGAATCGAAAGCTTCAGTTCAGGTAGTCATCTCAAAACTTTTTTCCAGAAACATGTTTTTAAGTTCTTAAAAGCTTCTATGCACTTCCCTGATCATGAATATGTGTTTACTTTTGAAAATGGTTGAGAAACCAGGATGTATGAATGCTCTGAAACTTTTTGCCCTAAAAATGTTTTGATTCGATTTGGCTGATTGATGAATGAAAAATGATGTTTGATTGGGGGGTTTGATTCGTTTTTGAATGGAGATGAGTTCTGGGCAGTTAGATTTTGTTTTCATTGCGTGTAGAGAGAGTTAGGAGTTTGAGCTTGCCGGAGAAGACGACCGGAACAGTGTTCCGGTCGCCTGAAAGTCATTAGGGTTTGATTAATTAGGGCTAATCATAATTACGTGAGTTTGAATCTCAGCCCTTGGATTTGGCACCAAGTCAAACGCGCGCGTTCCCAGTTCAAATGCCAGCCATTGATTCTGATTACCACCCATTTAATTAGTTTTTATTTTCATTTTAATTGACTTGTTTTCTACATTTTATAAAAAAATAGTAAAACAATTTTAAAAATTCTGAAAATTTTTATATAAACTTTTATGAATTTTCAGAAACCAAAAACATTTTTATTTTTATTTTTTGCATTAAAAAAATATTTTTAAATTATTTAAAAGTTTATTTTTAATTAATTAATGAGAATTAATTAATTAAAAATACTTTTAGGTATTTAAAAAATCACCAAAAATTCATGGAACCTTTAAAATAATTTAGAAACATTGTCCAACCCTCAAACCAAATTTCTTTTTTGATCTTGATGCATTTTGACAATTTTCCATGGAATTAATTTCTTTTCAAAGCATCATTTTGATCCAAACTTCAAAAATTCATTTCTGCCTAACCATTGAGAGTTGGACTTTGATTCTTTTTGCATTGTGTTTTGCATATCATGTAGTTTGTAAGATTAAATTGGCATGATTTGATCTTTCATTTTCAATTTGTTTGGCATTTTTCTTGTTAAGGTACCCTAAAACCCTAGAAATTTTAGGAAATTCATAACCCTAATTAGGTTAAGAGTTAGAACCCCTCCTTTGGGCAGTGAGTTTGTATAGGTTTAGGGTCCCTTTGATTGCATTTTCAATTTTTTATCTTGATGTTTGCTTCTGATTTTGGTTTTTGTTTGATGCATTGATCATAAACCCTAATTTGAGCTTCCTTTTGCATCCATCTTGCATTTGCTTGCATACCATGTCTTGCCATAGCATTTTGTGCATCCATTTGATTCATTAGACATCTTAAGACATGTTAGAAGTATGTTTGATCATTGCCTCTTGCATTTGCCATGTTGTATGTCATTTGCATTTCATAACTTTTCATGTATGTCCATGGTTCTAAGCATGCTTCTCTTGCATCCATATGTTTGTATGATCATACCCATGCCTTGTTTCATGTTTGCCTCATCTCATAGCATCATTATCATCTCATATATGCTTCTGATTTTGGTTTGCATCATGCCATTCCATCTCATTTTGCATTGCATTGCATCTTTCTCACTAACTTTTCAGGTGGTAAGCAACTTTGAGAAGTGAATTTGCCTTCACTTCTCACAATTTCTTTTCATCTCTCTTATGCATCCTTGATGCATTTTGTCTTGTGTTTGAGATTGAGCTTGCTCTTTCTTCTTCATATTACTTTCTTTCTTCAAGTGACTTGTCTTCTTAAATGAAGCAAGTTGCTTTGTTTCTCTTTGCTCCATTCATCTGCTTCCTGGTGGTTCCTCTGAAGATTGCTTTCTTAAACCTCACAAACCTTAGGAACAACCAAGCATGACAATGATTAGGGTTTTGATTAGTCTCCCCACTTAGTTTTTACCTTTGTGTCTCTTTGAGTCTTCTCTTCTCACCTCATAATCAGGGACTAAACCTTAAAGGTTTTAAGGCTTTGTGATTAAGCTTATGCCTGCATCCTTCTATTAGGATGGAGTGTATAACTTTAATCCTAAGTGTTAAACCCTTAATGTGTTTAAATCTCTTAATCAATTCACTTAATAATCATCAAGACATCACACTTGTAACTTGGGCCTTGCATTAGGGTTCTAATTCTTCCTTAATTGGTTAAGAAGGACTAACCCTAGTGTTAATGGACAAGTCCCCCTCAAGTTGTCTTACAAACCATAAAAACCACTTCATCATCTAATCATTAACTAAAATCCACTTAATAAAGGCTTTGTTTTGTCATGAGTTTAATCCCTAATCATGGATTAAGTTGAGGAGCTTTCCTCAGCTTAAACATTCTCATCTATTATCCTTCTATTAGGATGGTGTAATGAGTCTGTTTAATCCCTGATTATGGCTTAACCTCATTACTCAACACTAAACAAAAACAACAAAAACATTTAAATAATCACAAGTAGGTTAATGATTTTAACCCTATATCAAAGGTGATTAAGTGTGAGAAGCTGACTTCACACTTAAGGTATTCTCATTACCCCTAATCAGAGGGAAGATGTGATGAGTTTACTAAATCCATTGGTTTAGGCTTAAGCTCATTAACTTATGACAAACTTTCAAAAGCAATAAAAGACTGAAAACACAAAAACAAACAATAATCGTCTCCTCCGGGATTCTTTTCTCATCTCATTCACTCATAAACGAGAACTTGCTTCTCCCGTCTAATGCAAGACAGTTTGCACCTGAGCCAGACAGGTCATACACTTGAGCATAGACAAGTAAGCAATTCACAGTCAATTCATCTTTCATTCTCTTTGGGTCGAACTACGGTGTTCTGACTTCCTCATTGCACGAGAGGATACGTAGGCATAACTTAACTGTTATCGAACAAAAGTCTCTGTATATTCCCCCTCCTTCCAGCACCATTCCTTTAGCCTCATGATCTTGAGCATTTCATTCTTATTCTTACACTGACACTTCACTTATATACTTCACTTCTCTTACACTGACACCTGTACATCCTTTTCCAGCTATGATACACAAATTGCACTGACACTACCCCTTTAAAACACAAATCTTTCATGCGTGGATCCCGTCGAGTACGGCGGACAATCTGGGTGCTAATACCTTCCCAGGTTGTAACCAACCCCCTTTCTCAGTCTCTCTGGTTCGCAACCGTCTTATCCGTATCTTTCTAGGTCTATGCAGCATTACCTTTCCTCCGGGATAAAAATGCCTAGCTGGCGACTCTTTTCATTCCCTGCGAGTTCACTCCTGTGTGTTCTCACATCCCTCTTTCGCCGACCGTTCGCGTCTGTACCTCATTTGAGCTCAGTCTCATCTTTTGGGAGCGACAGTAGGCAACTGACTTGCCAACCAAAACCCCCCAAGATTAGAATCTCAATGAGCGTAGCATCGAGTATCAACCAACTTTAGACTTCTCCAAAGTCGGCTATCTCACTACTTTCTAAAGGCCAAGATGGGTCAATTAAGGTTCTAAAGGGTAGTTAGTGTTAATGACAACGTATGGCAGCCCCATATTATCCTTAACTTACTAAAGGAATATAAACACCAACCAAGAAGTCACACTAACTGTAGCCACCAGATCAACCATATCGGTATACGTCGTACAGTTTCTTTGGTCTATTGCCACTTACCTAAGGTACACTAGATCCGGGTTAGGATGTTTCACACAGTAACCCCACAACAATCCCTTAAATATAAAGCAAGCAAAACAAACAAGTAAGTGATCTTAATTCCTAAGGTAACCCCTCTTTTACTAAGTAGTCCCCAGTAGAGTCGTCAGTTCTGTAAAACGGTGGGAGAACTGACTTTCTATAAATGTTGCAGATAGCAAGAGTCGCCATCGACTTTTATTTTATCCATATGGAAATGACATAAAAGAACAAGTAAGACCTATTTTTAAAAGACTTGAGTTCGGGGGGTAGGTTATATAAAGGGAAAGTGCTAACACCCTTTATATCCATGGTTATCCATGGCCTCTTAGTTACTTAGCTCACTTAATTGTTTTGAAAGTGTGAAGTGTGTGATTAGAAAATTTTCTAAGTACTTTGTAATGATCCTCGTATGGATGTATACAAAGCCTTATTTTGAAAATGTTTGAAAATAATGAGGTGTGAAAAGTATTTTTTAAAGGGTGTGAGCCAGTAACTTGGAGTTCCTACCCTAGACTAAGTCATTCATGTTCTTTTATATTCTTTCAAGGGTAAGATTGTCCCTATTATTAAGGAATAGATAGTCATTACCTTGGATTTGTTTAAGGGGCAGGCGTAGGGTCATTGTAAGGTCAATGAAGGCAACTTGAGGGATGTCTTTAGCAATTGGGAGGGACTATCATCTTTTAAACCGAAGGGACAAGATCATTATCAAAGGCAACATCGTAGGAAACATCATAGGCAACATCGTAGAGACTTGATCTTTTAAACCAGGGAGGGACTAGATGATTTTATTTGGATATGTATTTTGCTTAAGACACCCCCATTTTCAAGGGACTTGACCATATAAAGGCAACTTAAGAAGGGTAACCCTAGGAGGTGCTGACGGCGATCATAGATCGACTTACGTGTGTGAGTGATTTTATTCAGATATTTGATCTTTTTTAATTAAATTATCTAAATCCTTTTTTAATCAATTAGGTTTTTGCACTCCCTATTTACTAACCACGCAATTATCAAATAAAAATAAATGGCGGAAAATTAAAGGAAAAAAAAAAAAGAAATTCCTAAACTATTACAATTTCGGGGCAGTTACATAATTATGAGGCAAAAAATAAAAATATGAAAATTTACAGGTGAGAAACAGTTACATAATTATATTGGCGAAGGAAAAACTTCAGAGCAACAATAACAAGGTAGGTTATATGAATAACATAAAAAGGAGGAAATGGTTTAGGGTTAGAGAGAATTTTTATAGTTTAAAGGTTTGAGAAAAGTTTAGGGTATATTTTTATTAAAAAAAGTTTAATTAGGAAAATTTAAGGTTATATAAAAAATAATTACTAATTACTCTATGAAATAGAAAAACTAATTATATACAAATTATTAACATTATTATATTAAGAATTTGTTCAAAATAAAATAAGGTTATCAATTTTTTTTGAAAATTAAGATTCATAAGGAAAATATTACTTAAATTATTAACTTATAAAAACTAAAACTATTTATATATAAAAACATTATAAGTTAAAGAAAAGAAGAATTTTGTATTTTTTTAATAAAAATACTAATGGTCATTTCTTTTTTTTAAAAGGTTAAGATTAATTAATTAAAAAAAAGGTTTAGAGAAAAAGAGAGAAACACCCAAAAACGCCTGAGGCAGGATTTGAACCCTTGCCCGCATGATAACCAAACCGATCCTTTGCCACTTGAGCCAACGCGCCTCTTATGAACAATACCTGGGCAAAGAAAATAATATATTAAATTTGTAAATGAAACAAAGTAAAACAACAATATAGGGAGACCTGGGATCGAACGCAGGTCATTCCTCTCATATACGCGCGCTATGGCCATTAGGCTGGCATGCGTTATTTGTAATAAAATAGAAACAATAAATAAAATATAAAACTTAAAATTTGAAAATCTTAGAATGGCGCCATTATTTTCATCTTCTCCAAATTTCCAGTGAAAATTCATACGCATTTAGCTGCGATTTTTCCTGCGATTCCAGTTTTGTAGGAATACCTAGGTTCTTATCAACGGCCATGAAACATGCAAAAATTTCAAAATCAAACACACCAACAAGGTCCTCAAACCATTTACAATTCAATTATGTTATTACAATTCATTTATATTCATTAATTCATGAAACCCCAATTCGAGCTTTGAAACCCTAGTAATGGCGTTTCATGCATCAGGCCCTAAACTTTCAATCAACTTGTCCAGAAAGCATCCTTGGGTCATACAAAACATGAATCAAACAACCAAATCATTTTATAATGGTTAGAAGTATGAAATCGAAAAAAATTTAAAGCACATGTAAAAAGAGTGCGGTCATGGCATATGAGGGTGCTTTGGATGATGTAAACGATGTAGATGTGTTCAGTGAACACCTAGGAATGTGTTGCAACCTTTTGTTTCGCCTTGCAACCGCCTCTTACCAAAAGTCCGAATATGAGTTTTTTGAAGATTTTTTGGTTTTTGAAAATGCCTATCTTCTGCAAATTTTTGTCCCCCAATGTAGTATTCTTGTTAGTGTATATGTAATGAATGAGATTAGGTTAAAAGTTGGGCTTTGGATCAAGGATTTTGGTTACTTGAGCTTGAAGAAATCCCACTTCTATTTTTGCCAAAAAATCAAATATATCATTACCATAACAAGCTTGCACGAAATTGGATGGTCTCAATCATCTTTAAATGTCATATAAATCATTCTAGAACCAATATTTGATTTATTATTTTATTTTTCATATTTTATTTTCATTAAAATTGAATTTTAATAAATAAAATCCAAAATAATATAAAATAAAATTTAAAAATCAGAATAAATGGTCATTGGGTCGTGCATGACTTTATCTTTGAGATTGGGTTGCAATTTTATGGGCCCATTTGGAAAAGAATGAAGTTACAACCTTTTTTGCTTCATACACCCCTTAAAAATCAACCAACTTTGACAAAGCACAACTTCCTCAATTTTAATGCTATGAAGGTTATCTTGGACTTTTTATAAATCTTAGAGTGTCCTCTAACCAACATTTTTGGTCCCATGTCCATATCTTTTACCATTTTCAAATTATGGGCTTTGGAAAAAGTTGACTTTCAAAAGGATCTATAATGTTTTAGCTCATACCTTCCAAATGAAGCATTTTTAGGCTTGGATTGTGAGACACAAAGTTGTATAGAATTCAATTTCCTTCAAAACGAGCTTTGGATTGTAAATTTTTGATGAAGTATGTGAAAGTTATGGCTGGTCAAAGTTCAGTTGATTTTTACTATGAAAACCCTAATTTAGAAACTTCTTGATTCTTGATGATCTGAGATTTTTTTGATGAATCATGATCAAACCTTGATAAAATGATGAATTTTACCTCATAATCTTGATGTTGGAAACAAATCTTAAAGTTTGACTTTGAGTTGACCACAGTTGACCTCAGTTTGACTTTTTTACCAAGTTGACTGATTTTTGAATGTTTGAACATTTGACTGGTCAAACTTATTGAGAAAGCTCTGAAACTTGACATGGGGATTCTTGAAGACATGTGAGATGTTATGAAGCTCACTTGAGGCCTTGGAAGTCCATTTAGCTTGGTGAAGTTCAAAACCCTAGTTCTGGATCCATTGTTCAGGAGGAGGCTTAGTCTTCAATCCTTTTGACCAATTGTGAACCTTGTCAACCTTGAGAAATCTTGAGATACATTGCCTTAATCGTGGGAGGGAAAATTTTGGGGCACAACATCAGGCAGTTACTTGTGATATAAGCAAAAGTCAATTATGGAGAAAGAAAAGTCAACTATGGATTCTTAAGGTCTAAATCATGATTTCAAGGTCCTATATCCTCATATGGTCCAAAAATTTCAAGATTTCCATCATTCATCAAGAATCAAGACTTAAGGCAAAAGTTGCCAAAAGTAGAAATGAGTTGTAATTTTAACTTTCCATTTTTGGAAGCTTTCTAAGCCAACTTAAACTTGAATTTTCACAATAAAAAATGCTTCAAATGGAATTTTTCCAAACATGAAAGTTGAAAATCATTCTCTCCCCTTTTCAGAAAGCACTAGATCATCCTCATACCATTTGTGAATCTCAAGATATGATCAAAAGACCAAAGGTGGTGATTTAGGGTTTTCACATGAACCAATTTGTTCCACCTTTTCAAAAAGCCTTCTACATGACTTATATTGATTCTAACTTTCCAAATTCAGATTATAGTATCCAAGTACACTTCATTTAACACAATTTTGGTCTTTGAAGCATGTCATTTGGTGCATTATTTCACACTTATTCCATAATACGCAAAGTTGCAAAAGGATTCAAAACATCACAATCAAGCAACCACAAGCCTTGTAATCCATCCAATGCTGATTAGGGATCCAAGGGAAGGCAATGCATGCCCATGATAGCTCCAATGCACGCGTGAACCATGACATACATCCAAAGTTGCATTTTTGCAAAATCTCATGAAACTAACTAACCATGGATCCAATGGATCCCTAACCATGGTTAGGCCCAAAATCCATCAAATAAAAGCCCTTAACTCCACTGGTTAGAGGAGAGGAGTAACATAATTTCATATTTCACAAAATTGCACCAAAAATTCATCTTTTCGATTCTTTCTCATCTCAAGGAGTTTTTTTTCATTTTTCTTCCATATTCATGATCAGTGAAGTGTGTCGAATAAGAAGAAACCATCACCTGAAGCTAAGATCAAGGTTTTCATCAAGTTCGAATTTGGAAGCCTCTTCTTCAAATCTCAAGATTCAGGCCACAATCAAGCTCTAATTGCATTTATATTGCAGTTAGAGGTTCCAAGGACTTTATCTACATCTTCTAGAGGGTTTTCATGGTGTATTTCAAGTTCTGCAAGCTTCAGGTTGGTGCAACCTTTGACCTCATATATCTTGATTTTTATGTGTGCATTATACTCTCCTTGATGTGTTGATCATGTGGATGTGTTTAGATTAATATTTAAACATATATTATGGAGGTTATGTTGATCTGAAATTTTTCAGATCAAACTTGTTTTGTTCAATTCACATTATTCATGCATGATATGAGAAAATGGACATGATATTTGGAATCAGGAAGTCATTTGGACATGATATGTTGGTGATTGGGTTGGGCTCAAATTCCTATTCCCACCCCCTTGTATCTGAGCCCATTCCATTTTAAACGTAGGATTTGCTATATCTGCACCCCTTATTCCATTTCTCATATTTTTCATTTTTATTTCACATAGTTTAATTTTAACTTTTTTAAATCACTTCCAAGCACCTAAAATTCATACAAAAAATCATGAAGAATGTTCATGCATTTAATAATTATTGTAATTTTTCATTTATGATTTTTCTCATTTTCTATCATAAATCTACAATTTTCTTTTATTTTCTTTTGGCATTGTCCCAATTTCAACATATTAATTTCAAAGATTTATTTCAAATAGCATATTAATCATTTTTAAGGGGTTCTTTTTTAATTCAATCCATAACACATTATCACTTATAAAAAATATTTTTGCATATTTTTTAAATCATATTAATTGCATTTTGGTCCCTCTTTTTTTGCATATTTTCCATTTGATCCTTTAAGAATTTTGTGCACCTTCACTTCATAATTCCCTTGATGAAAATACTTTGTGGAGATTCTGATCCAACGCTCCAGATTGGAGTCAAACTGTTGACCGAAACACCATATCATACACCTTCAGGATTTTCAGCATTGGGCCTAAGACCACGCGCTATTAACACTCCCTAAGCCCATTTTCTTTATTTTCAGCTTCATGTTTACTAGTATAGCACCCCCTTTCTTCATTTCCGAGTTTTTAATTTTTGTTTTCAC
Organism: Lathyrus aphaca; assembly: GCA_963966055.1. Lineage (NCBI taxonomy): Eukaryota > Viridiplantae > Streptophyta > Magnoliopsida > Fabales > Fabaceae > Lathyrus > Lathyrus aphaca. The sequence goes on from OZ014525.1 coordinate 175,749,462, forward strand.
CTAGTTTTACTTTTAATTCATAAAAAATAATAAACCTCTTAATAAAATTCTACAAAAATTATACAAGTATCTTAACTCATTCCAGAATTTTTGTGTGTTTTTACTTTCTGATTTCATTGATTTTTTTCATTTTATTTTTATTTTTCATTTGATTTCTTTTTCATTGAATTCCCGCATTAACACCTCAGTTTGTCCAATTTTTTTCTTCCACCTCAAGTAACATTTTAATACCATTCGTTTTGCATCTTGTAGAAGACTCAGAAAGGAACCTAAGACTATTTTTGTTATATTTTAGAACTCATTTTGTCCATTGTTTTGGAAGCCTTGTTTGTGCAAGTTTGCAAGTCCAAATTAGGTAACTTTGAATGACCATTTGGTGGAGTTAAAATGTGAATTTTTAGGAGATATTTTAATACATTGTTGTCTTCTTGTTGGTGACTTTAGGGAATTAATTTCATTTTTTTCCATGACCATTTCTATTTGTTTGGTGTCTTGCTTTCATTCAAACTTTTCCATATAACTTCACTTTGATTTCCTTTATGGTTTAGTACCTCATTAGGGCATAGTTTGTAGGTGTTTGATTTTCTAACCTTAGAACACTTTAATAGGGTTTAGCTACTGACTTTAGAAGCTTGTTATCATTTAATATCATTTAGGTTTAGGACTTAACCCTAGGAAGCTTCTAGTGCATTTCCTTAACTAGTTTGAGCTTTACTTGAACTTTTGCCATGCTTTATGTGTTTAATATGCTTTATGCAACTCACCTTTTTTTTGTAGAGAGGTTGATGTAAGTCTTGTTTATATAACTTCTTCTTCATCTTCTTTATGTTTTCTAAGTGTGTTTGCCTTGGCACTTTGTGCTTTGCTTGCATAGGCTCCCCCTTCTTTAGAAACAACTTACCTTCCCTAGGAAGTAAGTTGAGTTCTAATTCTCTTTTCTTCCTTTCTTCTTCCTTCATTAGGATTAGAAAAACCTCACTAACCATAGGGTCTCCCATGCAATAAAAAACTTAGGGTGATTCTTAGTTCCCCTAGTTTTGTTCTTTCTCAACTTGAGTCCTCTTTCTCATCTCAAAGAAAAGACTAAAAAAACACTTTAATTAAGATTGAAGTAGTCTTAGATGCAGAGACTTATTTCATGGGGCACTTGTATTCATCCCATATTGGGGTAGTACAAGCTTGTCTAGCATGATGTACAAGTATGATCATGAGACTATTTTTTACAAACAACAAAGTCAAAAACACCTCTTTTAAAAGACGGTAAACAAACAACACACGTCTTTCCTGCAGGAACTCTCATCTCATCTCATTCACTCATAACGAACGAACTCGCTTCGACATGTCTTTTTGCAATACGGTAATGCACTCGTACCAGACGAGCCTGCAACACCTGAGCATAGGCATAAGCAGTTCAATTCATAAAAAACACAAACAAACAAGTTCCCGACTTAGTTAGGCGAACTATGTCAACTCTGATTCTCATTTCCCATGAGATACGTAGGCAGCGGGGTAGGGCCCGTTCAAGCACACTTTTTATTTTCCCCACATTTTTCCTGTACCTTTTCATTCTCTTTTTCCAGTTCCCTCTCTCATTCCAGTTCTAGTAGCAGTTTTTATTCAGCAACATTTTTATTTCTCACCCTTTGAAACAGACTAACAAACGGGGATCCCGTCGGGTACGACGGACGACCTGGGGTGCTAACTTTCCAGTTCGTAACCGACTCCCAAACCCAGTTCTCTGGTTCGTAGGACCTTGTCATTTCCTTTTCTCTTTGGTTTATGTAGCATTACCTTTACCATTCATTCGGCATAAAAATGCTTGGCTGGCGACTCTACCTTCTCCACGCCACTTTCGCGTTTGTACCAGGATGGAAATCCAGGGAGCGACAAAAAGTTTGTGTTAACTTCGACGACCACCCTTATTTTTAACAAAAAAAACAACACACAAATATGTCCGGGAGATTTTCAAGTTTGACCCCTTAAGTATTAATATAAACTTGTATTTGTTTACCAAATTCCCCCATAAACAAATTGGCACGCCTGGTGGATGACTTTGTGTGTTTGTCTTTTATTTCTTATTGTTTTGTTAAAAACATTTTAAGTTTTTCTACGTTAGTTTCGTTAACTTTTAATTGTTCGTGTGCGAGAGTACATGAGATTGAGGTGTGGTAAAACAACCAAGAGATAAGTGAGAAAACATGTTGTTATAAGATACGTTAGAAGAATGATGAATCCTAGAAATAATAATGGAGACCAATTTTCTAATAGTGTTGGATCAGGAACAATTTATGCGACGGTAATTGAACTTATTCCTTCAACTGCTAGTGATATAGTGAAGCCACCAAGAACGATGACATCAACGATTCTGCCTGATGGAACAATTGTTACATCAATACCCCAGAATCACCTAGTGACTCTTGGCCTTTTGTGGAGACGAATTTTAGACCCTTTGCCACAAATTTCACAATAACCATGCCAGAACGTGAACAACCGTTTGGAATGCCAACTACCATTATGGAAAGTTTGTAGAATAAATCTTCAACTTTAGGGATAATATTGCAAACATGTTTTCACCTATTATGGGGTCTAGCTCATCCATAAGTAATCATGGTCGAAATGTGCTACCCCACATGGGAGTGGGATTTGGATCCCAAGCAATGCCTGCTTTGACATCTAGTTTTGTCATGGAAATGAGGCAACAAATGGATGATAGTAACCATGACATGATAAATAGTACAATATTTAACCCATTGATTCAAAATACAAATCAGAGTTACCTGCAATTGGGCGACTCAAATGACAAGAATCGCTGATTTTTTTGGCGCTCTCCCAGTTCGGATTTGACCAGGTGCACAGGTCCAAGTTGTTGGACAAGTTCGAAATGAGAGGGTAGTTTTAGATGAAACTGTGAACCAGGGACATTAAGTGATTCCCCAACAGGTCGAGCAAGAAATACCTAGTGAAGGAAATACACATGCCATAATAGTTAATCGAAACAAGGATGTCGACCAGGTTGTCCATCAGGTTCGACAGGGAAATTTGTTAGGACAAAATAACCTGACAATCATTTTTGAAAGGATAATGGCACAAAATATAGTTAATATGGGTCCGCAAAGGCCAAATTACACATCCCCTTTATCAGAGTATGTGTTACAGACAGAGTTACCAAGGGGGTAAAAGTCCCTAAGTTCACAAAATTCACTGGCGACACCAATGAATCAACTGTCGAACACATAGCTCATTACATGATCGAGGCAGGTAACATAACAAACAATGAGATTATGAGAATGAGATATTTCCCTACTTCTCTAAAAAATAATGCATTCTCCTTATTCAATCCATAATTAAAAGCACTTAGAGAGATTGTTCAATGACCAATTCTATATGGGGGAAATCTAAGATTAATTTGAAGGAGGTGTCGAGTGTCAAGCGAAAGTTCGTTGAATCAATTGGAGTTTACTTAAGTAGATTCAGGTTGTTAAAAACAAGGATTTTTACCCAGGTGCTTGAACACGAGCTTGTTGAAATGGATGTTTGTGGGCTAGACTATATTAGGAAAAAGCTAGATACTCAATATCTGAGATATATGCCCAATTAGCAGATAGAGTTAGGCAAGTCGAAAGACTGAAAGTCGGGAAAGCTAGAACCAATAAGGGTAAAAAAGAGCGTATAACTTATGCCGACATGCAAGACCAAGACGTAGTGTCTGAGACCGAATATGAACATGTCGAAGAATCTGAGGTTGATGTGGCTGAGTTAAAGTCAGGTCCCTCATATGTATGTAAGTTACTTATGCCTGCAAATGGGAAGAATCCTCTAGAACCTAATGAAAATGATATGTTTCCTAAGAAAACTTACACCTTCTATGTAACCAAATGCGACGAGATTTTTGATTTGCTAGTTACAGATGGTCAAGTACTTATGCCCTCAGACGCAAAGGTACTACCATTAGAGAAAAGGAAGAAATAAGGGTTTTGTAAGTATCATAACTTCTTATGACATAAAACCTCACAGTGTTTTCTTTTAAAGATTTTGTGAAGAATGCTCTGAACAAAGGCAGACTCAAGTTTTCTAAAGGAAAGAACCTAATGAAAATTGGTGTCAACCACTTACAGATTTGAGATGCCAACTACGTGGAGCCTGCTAAGGTCAATATGGTCAAAATCTCTAAGGATTTTGACATGGAAGAATTTGAAACTGAAAACCAGATTGAAGTCGTGTTCCCGAAATCCGGTGAAAGTGTTATTGAATTTTTTTACATGTGTCAAGATGATGACCCTGAAGTGATGTTGTGCCCTAGATGTTGTGTTTTGTTTGACAAGAAAACAACTAAGCAAGTTAAAGATGCTCAAAAGGCTAAAGACAACTAAAGGATCAAACCTCATTACCACTAGGCATGGCAAATAAACCTTCCCCCGTCGGGGACGAGTGGGGAGGCGGGGGAAACCCGGTTTTTATTTACGGGGGTGGGGACAAGGGCAGGGGCAGGTGATGTTAGTACACGTCGCGACCCCGCACCCGCCAACGAAATTTAATTTATTTATTTTATTTTTAATAATTTTACTACTCATTTACACGTTTTAATGTTACAATATAATGTTTATTAGAATTATTATTTATTTTTTTGAAAATATAATTTAAATAAAAATTGTCAAGCATTATAATTATTCTTAAAATAATAAATTATTTAATTTAATTATTATTGGAAAAAATATATATTTAAAAAAATAATTTATGCGGGTGGGGAGGGGCGGGTGCGGGTGAACCCGTTTTTTATTAGGGGCGGGTGCGGGTGAACAATTTTTAGCCCCGAACGGGTTTAGGGGTTGGGGTGGGCCTGGGTCTAAAAAGCGGGTGCGGGTATTGGTGTGCTTAAACCCTCCACCGACCCGATCCGTTGTCATGCCTATTTACCACTTCAACAGGGGGTGTGCCTCAAAAGAAAGGTCAAGCAACTGGATCACAAAAGGTGAAGTCAAACACCTACAAGCCTTCAGATGATGTTCCCTAATGGGGAATGGTTGAAACCTACTGAGAGAGAATGCAACAGGAATCCAAAATGCAGAAACTTTGAGATTGGTCAAGGGTTCTCCATGACATACAAGGAAAATTTTCAGATGTCTAAAATACGTTCCTATGGGCCTAGCACAAACTACAAGGGGAAGAATCCCATGACTAGGACCCAATGTCGTAAATTCCAGAGGAAAAAGAAGACAAAAAGATATGTTGTTGAGTCAAGCAATTTCAGGCCACATCAAAATCTTGAGGATGATCGGGTAAAGAAACTATTTGGGAGGAAGATGTTTCCCTCCAGGAAGATCAACAGAGAAGAGAAAGCTAAAGAGGATGAGTTGGAAACAAATAATTTCGAATTCGGGTCGAAAGGTGAATTCAAGCTCCTATGTAATGTGGTTTTTGTACTTCCTTATGAGTATGACTGTATGACTGAGGTTGCTGACCAGGAAGACTATGAGGAGGAAGAACTGGAAAAACACAAGCCAGTATGTTACTTTGTTATGAATAATGGGTGCGTTGAAGAGCATAATGCTTTCTTTGAGATGTCCCACGAAGGAATGAAGAAACACCTAAAGCCAATGTTCATAAGGGCTAAGATCAAAAGAACTACCGTTAATAAGATATTAGTCGATGGTGGAGCTATTGTGAATTTGATGCCACATCTCATGTTGTCTAAGTTGGGAATGTTTGCCTTTGGCCCCATAATATGGTCCTTTCTAATTATGAAGGAAAGACTGGCCAAGCGATGGAAGTTGTTTAGGTGGATGTAACAATAGGGTCTATTACTTGACCTACAGTGTTCATGGTGATAGTTGCAAGGGCTAGTTACAACTTGTTACTAGGAAGAGAATGGATACATGACGTAGGGGCAGTCCCTTTGTTTCTACACCAAATGATACATTGAATGAGGTTTTAAGTTGGACATGTCTGATGAGACTCTAAGTCCCTTGGGTTAGGTTTTAAATTAAGCATGTTTGATGAGATCCTAAGTCCCTCATGTGAGGTGTTGAGATGTGATTCTCTCGGGTAAGACTTCAGTCGAATAAACTTTGCATAACTAATAAACTACCCACTACTTCAAAAATAATAATAATCTTTTTATTTCGTTTAAACCCTATATAACTAATAAACTACTCATTGTCTTTAGAGAGAATTAACTCCCTCTTGATATTTATCTCATTCCATTGTCATCCAACAATATATTCACATTAACTTGCAGGCCATCAATTTCAAAGTCAACCAAACAGGAAATTGAATCAACTTCAATGACTTTAGGAATATGTGACACTTCATCACTTTGGTAAGTATCTTTTTTACCTGAAACATCTATTTCAATGTGGCAACATGAATTTGTCTTGATGGTTGAACATTGTACTGATCAAAAAGTATTGTTATGTGTGTTCCTCCTGAAATGGCAGGGTGACTCAGAGGTCTTTGTAGGTATTCATTTTTCAAAAAATTATGATAAGGAAGGAACTATGTTCCTCAACTATGGGTTGCTTAACTATTCAAAAGATTGTTAAGTATAGTGTTTTGTTGGGGTTTGAGTTAGTGAAGTAAAATCACATAAAAGGAAATATAAAAATGAAAATTTTAATGATAAAAATGCATAAAATAATTTAATTGATTGAATCTATAAAACTTTGCAAACTTTATATTTATAGACAACCAATAGTCCAATCGGCCAAAACTACATGACTTAAAATTAGTCTTACTCAGCTATTTACGTGGGTGATTCACATATCTTCTCGATATTATGGGTATGTAGCCATCCTTATTTGACATCATTCCCCAATTTCTCAAAATTTTATATTTTCGTTTATTCACACATACGAAACTCCCTCAGTGTGGTTTTTTTTCTTCTTTTAGCTTTCTTTGGTTAGTGGTGATATGAACATGAAACATCCGTAAATTTCTCAATCATCCAGTGCAACTGAATCGTAACCGATTTTAACGATCCTAATTTTTTTTTGTAGATCTAAGAAAGATATATCCACCTTTCTTTCGTTTTTCTTACACTCGCGAATGTCTTATCAACTAAAGATATATCACCGAATATGAAATTAATTATCTAATATTAACCAACAAATTAATTATTCATTTTCTAAGGTTAAGGCAGTTTGAATTAATTATAAACATGTGTTTTTTAAATGTATAAAAATATTAATTTGTGGCATTTTATATATATTTTTAATAATTGAAAAATGAAAATTCTTATTTTTATTTAAAAAACTGTAAAAATTAATTTTTATTAATATTTTAAATCAATTTTATTCAAAACACAAACAAGTTAAATTTATTTTTAGCTAAATAAATAAGTATATTATATAATATGAGATTAGCATCCAACACGAAATGAGTAACGTGAAAGCTCTAAGGCGAAATATATATGCTAGTAAATAACACATAAATACAGAAAAGAAAAGAAAAAAACCAAAAAGTTCTATGTTGAGAGTGGGATTTGAACCCACGCCCTTTCGGACCAGAACCTTAATCTGGCGCCTTAGACCAACTCGGCCATCTCAACTTATTTGCTGTTTCATTTTCGTGTTGAAACTTCTCAATACCAAAATGACATGATCACACAAAACCAAACCAAAAGACATAGTATGTTTTAGCTGCTTCTGCCTCGTTGTTTTCCTTTTTCATCAAAAACCCTAATTTTCATTTAAAAATCCCACCTTTTTTTGAACATTGCAATGGGTGATGATGATGCCCACAAGTTACTCTTTGATGTTTCCAACTCCAACACCTTAGAAAACTCGTTAGATATTCTCATTCAAACCGCCAAATCTGATTCTGGACGTTCCCACCTCGCTTCCAAAAGAATTCTCCCTGCAGTTCTCACTATACTTCACTCACAAACCCCTTTTTTGGATCACCATATTCTATCTGTGTGTTTCAAGCTCCTCAGAAACCTGTGTGCTGGTGAACTTGTGAATCAGAATTTGTTTCTTGAGTTTGATGGGGTTGTTATTGTTGTTTCCAGGATTTTGAGGTTGGAGGGTGTTTCTGATCATATGTTGGTTCGGTGGGGTTTGCAGGTTTTGGCAAATGTTTGTTTGGCTGGGAAAGAGCATCAGAGGGCTGTTTGGGAAGAGTTGTTTCCTTTTGGTTTTGTGTCTCTTGCAAGATTTGGAACTAAGGAGGTTTCTGATCCTTTGTGTATGGTGATTTATACATGTTGTGATGGAAATCCAGAGTGGTTTGGAGAGATTTGTAGCGATAGTGGTTGGCCTGTAATGGTGGAATCAGTGAGAACTGCTTCTTCTGGTTAGTTTGTAGTTTATGTTTTTTCCTTGTGTACTTTTATATTGTTTGTTTCATCTATGTTGTTGTTTAGGATCAGTCTTATGTTGTAACTTTAATTTTGTTTATATGTGTTTATTTGCTTTCCTTATAAGTAAGTCACGGTCTCGGTATACTTCATGACAATGATACATTGACACATGTGATAATTTGTAAAATGATGTAGAAAAATAAAAAGCAAAGTCTGTGTCTTGGGGTTGGTTTCTCTCTAATTGTCCTTGTCCGGTCCATTGGTCGAAGCTCGGAATAGTTGGTGTTGGTGAATTTGGAGGATTTCAGGTTCTTTGTGTGCCTGGTTTTGAGTTGGGGTGGGTTTTGGCTGATTCCTTTGTTAGTATTGGTATAGTGGTTTTTTAGTGTTGTTGCTGTTGCAAACTGCTTATATATTGCTATGCTGTCATGACTTAGAGTTGCTTCCATAATTTGCGATGCAGCCATGATTCATGGCACGAGTTCGTATTTGTTTCTTATGGTTTTTAACCTGTAACACTGACTTCTACTTTTTCTATTGAAATCAGCTGGTTTTGGCGAGGATTGGATAAAGTTGATTCTCTCGAGAATCTGTCTTGAAGAATCTCAATTGCCTGTATTGTTTCCTAAATTACGGTTTCAGGATATTCACGAGGGTGAAGATACTGAGTCAAAAGATGATCCGTTTTCATCTGAACAAGCGTTTCTTCTGCAAATTCTATCAGAAATTTTGAATGAGCGAATCGAAGATGTTACTGTTTCGAAGGATGTTGCGTTGTTTGTTTATGGGATATTCAAGAAATCTACGGAGGTTATTGAGCATGCAGTGAGAGGCAAGTCCGGTCTTCCGACTGGCATTACTGCAGTGGATGTTCTTGGCTACTCGCTTACTATATTGAGGGACATCTGTGCTCATGATTGCGCGAGAGGTAATGCAGAGGATGCAAACGATGTTGTCGATGTGTTATTGTCGAATGGTCTCATTGAGTTTCTTGTGATTGTGCTTGGGGACCTTGAACCTCCAGCAATTATCCGAAAAGGAATCAAACAATCTGAGAATCAAGATGGTGCTAGTTCTTCAAAACCATGCCCTTACAAGGGCTTTAGGAGAGACATAGTTGCACTTATCGGCAATTGTGTGTATAGAAGGAAGCATGCACAAGACGAACTGCGGAATAGGAATGGAGTTCTATTGCTATTGCAGCAATGTGTTACCGATGAAGATAATCCTTTTCTGAGAGAATGGGGAATATGGTCTGTCAGGAATATGTTGGAGGGCAATGAGCAGAATCAAAAGGTAGTTTCTGAATTGCAACTGCAGGGATCTGCTGATATACCCGAAATTTCTGCACTTGGTCTTCGAGTCGAGGTTGATCAAAATACTCGGCGCGCAAAGCTTGTAAATGTCTCGTGAAGTAATACTGTAACTTTTTTGTTTTTTATTCTTAAAATTCAATAGAACTTTCATTAACTTAAGGATAATCTTAAAATCATTTTTGTTAAAAGGAGAGTACTCATATTTACAGAGAAAAAGAAGTGTAATTACTGGTTCCTTTGTTCTATTAAGGATGTCTTTATTGTCTTTAATATTTGGATTTTGAAGGTGATTATGTTAAGAAGAAAGTGTTGAAGCTACAATTTGTAGATGCTAACTGTCTCATCCGGTTTTCCGACTCTTGGTTATATTCATTTGAATTGTTCTGTCTTTTCAAATACTAAGCTACATCAACATTTCCAGGACTTTGAACCATTTCGTAGAATGCAGCTTTTTCATTTTGTTAGAGATCAACAGATGAACTCTATTCAAGAACTTCGTTTTGAATTTTTGTATAATCGAACAATTTAATATAAAATTTTGAAGTGACATATAATAGTCAATTTTGGTTCATATTTATTGTTTACGTGTCTTCTATGCACTTATATATATTGAAATGCACAAAACACTAATGCACTTAAAATGATGTTGGACTGAATTTAAAATGTATCAGCAAAAGTTTCGTAGATATACCTACGTAAGCATCTAACATTGACAGGTTTTGCAGATATATCTACAAAACCACCTCATTTAGGCTCTTTCCATAGATATATCTCCGGAAGAAGATAATCCAAAAAATACTTGATCTATATTCATCCAGGTTTTCTATAAAATTGGTGCTTCAATGTTTATCTTTGATAGAAACACAAACACAAACCAAAAAGTGTCTCAATTGTATGATATCAAGATCCGACGGTATGTTGCAAGTGTCTCCTACACCGACGACAAAACACGCGGGCGGACTTTCAACCTCACCAAAGATTTCACGCTCGATTTTATCATCGACGAAATTCGCTATCTCCTACCTTACAACGACCGAAAGAAGGTTAAGAAACTTGAATATTGTTCGCCTTCGGTTGACAACGAAGGGAATGTCGTGGTCAACAAACTTCAGCTCAAGAATTTAGACGAAGTTAGGGTGACGTGGCGAACGTATTTTGGATTCAAAGAGAAATACTCGCTCGAATTGGATGCGACTGTAGGAAGAACGATCGATGAGATCTTGAAGTTGTGTCAATGTCCACCGGGTTATTGAAATGTATTATTTAATTTTATGTCAAAATCATCAATGTAATGTCTATTTTATTTTATAAATGTTGAATTTATGATTGCTATGTTGACTTTATGAAGTTTCTGTCTGAATTTTTTCTGCATTCATACTTATGGAACACTTTCGTAGATACATCTACAAAATTAACAACAACAAAAAAAAGATACATCCGGAGGAGATACATCAGCGGAAATGAGAATGGTATTTTGGAAAGTATGCATGGTGCCTAAGAAATTCAAGGGGGTGGGATAAAAAATTCTCAATATTTATATACATCTGAATTTGGGCATACAACTCTAGCTAAAGAAACTCTCCTCTTTCTCCGTTCTCTATAAAATTGTGTTCAGGTAAAAAGTTGAGATTATACTCTAAAGAAGTGACATCAATTGCCTTCCAAAACTAGACATGATCAAAATTTAATCCAACAAATATATTTTCACAAACTTTAGCATTGTAAATCCAAGAAATCTGAGGATCATAATAAGCAACAGTGCCTCTGATTGTATCTCTCTAAGCATTGTTGAAATAAGTGATGTTTTCCCTTTTCCAGTTCCTTCAATAAATGCAACTGCCATTTCCAAAATCTTGTAACAAAACATAACCTTACAAGTTGGCAAGGCAGAAACTATGTTCTTGTTCCGGGCAAGCCCAACTTCGAGAGTTGGGCCAGACAAAGTGACAAACTGACACGCTTATCGTCGAGCACCGTGTCGAGGAGAACGGTCCTTGTCGACCAAGGTTGTACCGACCAGAATGAAATCCCCCAACGGCTAGTTTTGACCGTTACCTATTCGTGCGGATTCCACGATTCGCGCCAAACGGTTTGAACCAATAACCATCCACTAACGACAGTATATAAACCCTCTCAGAGGAGAGGGCCATGTATTCAATTCTCTCACCTTAATTCTTGTACTTGCACGCTCTCTGCTCAGTATCTTACTTTAGCATCGGAGTGCCTTGAAGGTACACCCCCCTCCTCTCCTTATCAATCGTCCTTCAACAACGCTCGATGCCAGCCATATCGGATCCTGATCTCCAGGTACGATCAGGTGGCGCCGTCTATGGGAATCACTGATTTTCCCGTTCTTCTCCCTCAAGATCTTCAAGAACTTACCAAGATCCATGGCTGCTCGAGACAACAATCCAGATAATCGGTCGAACGACAGTATGCTCCTCACGCAACGTGAAAGCAACGCTAATAATCCTCCGCACGAAGAAACCGTGCAGGATCGCCCAGATGGGAAGACAGCTTCACCTTCCCCCGATCGCGACCAGCCCCTAGAAAGTCGCCCAGAGGTCCCCCTCCTCCAACACCTTCGGGATCTGACTTTGCAGCGCTGGCTGAGATTCTGAACCAAACAAATTTGTTACTCCTCTCCCACGGTGAAAAGATTTCCCGTCTCGAGGACAATAACCGTCGATCGTCCCGGTCTCCCGCGAGGCATCAAAGAAGACGTAGTCCCTCCCCTCCTAGGAGGAAAAGGAAAGGACGCAATGATGAATCCACTAGTAACAAACGGCCCCGCCCATCTCCTCCTCGATCTTCCCCTCCAAGAAAATCAAGAAAGAGCAGATCAAGATCCGCATCACCCCGGCGAACCAAGAAGCATGTGCCCAGGCCCCCTTCATTCAATTCCAGCGATGATGAAGACACCAGGGGCCCCCTCTCGTCGGAAATCATGGCGGCTAAACTCCCACGGGGTTTAGATAAACCTCCACCCTTAGGCTCGTATGATGGGACCACCGATCCTGACGAGCATATCGAGAATATTGATGTTTTGCTCGACTACCAAGGGGTGCGAGGGGAAATCAAATGTCGCCTCTTTCCTACAACTCTGAGGAAAGGTGTGATGACGTGGTACAAAAGCCTCGAGGCAGAGTCCATCACTTCCTGGAAACAGCTCGGACGCACGTTTTCCAGGCACTTCACCGCTTCTAGACGCCACCCGAAGACAGAAGCATCGCTCGAAGCAATCATCCAGGGGAAAGACGAGCCTCTGCGAACCTATATCAAGAGGTTCAACAAAGAAGCGGTCCAGGTATCCACAACGGACGACATGAAGAAGTACTTGCTGGAGCGAGGTCTGCGCCCGTCGACCGATTTCCACCGTGCGGTTGGCATCAAGACCCCGACCACCCTTGACGCTTTCTTGTTAAAAGCCCAAGCTTACATCCAATACGAGGAAAAACAGGCTGCTAGCTTCGTCCGAGACGCCCGGCGTCGCGAGGACGCAAAGCCCCTCCGGGTCGATGAACCCTCGACATCTCTTCGGGGAGGAGACAAAAGAAAGGATGATCGCCCCCGTGAACCGCGGGAGAACAGAGGACCCCTCAGTCGGTTTCATGAATATACCCCTCTCCTGGTCTCTAGAGAAAAGATCTTGTCCGAGTGTGCCAACTCGGAATTCAGACAAGCAGGAGTATGCTTTCCGAAGCAGCTGCCTAGTAAACCGGGCACAGACAAGACGAAGTACTATAGATTCCACAAGAGTCACGGCCATAATACCGAAGATTGCATCCATCTCAAAGATGCAATCAAGATACTTATTAAAGACGGGCACCTCAAGCAGTTTACTAAATCAAGAGACACCCCTCGCCAAGAGGCGCAGGAGGCTCAAAAGATCGAAGAAGCTGTACCCATACCATCAGATGCGAACATGCAGGTTGCCCTGAGCATCTACCGCTCGGAAGACTTCTTCCTGCCCGACCACACGGGGAGCCCAGGAAATTTTTCCTCCCACAGCCCATGGGAGACCTTTCCCTCTGCAATGGTCATCTCAGGGGAAGGATTTAACAAAATCACGGTCGGATCCGTAAAGAGGAAATTTGACCAATTGATCGCGAAAGGCCCTGCTCAGAGCGCAACCCTGGACCCCCCGAGAGAGGGCTCAGTACCCCTTGCTTTTTACCAAGAGGAACTCTTGGGAGGAGCACCGAATGCCAGCATCCCATTACTCATCCGTGCACGGATGGCAAATTTTGATGTCAGAAGAATCCTGGTGGACCAGGGTAGCTCATGCGACATCATGTACTCCCAATTATTTTCAACACTCCAGTTGAAGATTTTTTTACTGAAATGCCACAGTTTTGAAAAACATATACCAAAATGCCACACTTTCGAAAAAAATTACCAGAATGCCATACTTTTGTTAACGGTTCGTCCATGGAAAGTACAAACCCTAATTTTTTAAATTTTTTCAATAGGGGTTCGTCCATGCCAATCCATCACCACTAATTTCAAATTTTCTTTCAATGGTTCGTCCACCATATGGACAAACCCTTCCTTTTTTGTTTTTTTTTAATTTAAGTATTTACGTTTATGTTTTAATTTATTTTTTAATATTATTGTTAATTTAAATATAGCATAATTAATAACATTAAAATAATACAATAATTATAATATTTTTATTTATTTTAATTATAACATTAAAATAATATAATAATTTTAATATTAATCTTTATTTTAATAATATAACATAATTAAAATTATATACTAATATAATTAAACATAATATAACACTAATTAAAATAATACACTAATTATACATTAATTATATATTTTAATAAAATTCTTTTAACAAAATTCATTTTAATATGATTAAATCTTTTATTTATTTTAATATGATTAAATTTTCGGTTCGTCCAGTCAAAGGACTACCAGTATAATATTTTAATAATTTTTTGTTATATATAAATAAGGGTGTGTGTTGGGTAGTTGTTCCACATCAATTTTTCACCAATATTCTCAACTCAGTCTAAAATTATGTCTACATTTGGTTCATCATCATCATCATCAGCTGCAGCAGCAGCAACATCAACGGAAGAACCGCTTCCAACGTTTCCACTTATGAAGAAAAAAGCTCTTGTGATATTTTCACCAACAAAGCCTCCGATGAAGATGCTACTATGGAACACGCAGACTCTTGAACATTTGCACAGAGAATTGAACCGTTGGCTGAAATGTGAAATTGGTCACAAAGAAAAGATCAGGAAAATTGAGAAGCGTGTTGTGGAGTCAGGCGTGATGAAGTGGAAAAAAATAGTAAATGATGCTGGTGTCCTTGCGATGATGTTCGGTCCGGGTGAGGCTGTCTTGATGGTTGTAATAACATAGATCTAATGATGCACTGTGTTGTTTTAAGTATGTAGGTTGTTATTTATTTTTGTATGTTTGTTGATCTTATGAGTTGTTATCGTTATGATGTTGTTGAAATGCAAGTTGTTTTTGTTTGTTTGTTGATCTGATTATTTTGTTAATTATTATAATTCTAATGAATGCTGAATTAGTAAGACATACATATGACATTGTTACAATACTGATGATAACATTATCGCCGATTAGACGGGCCTGCTACATTGGGACATTTGCTACGTATATGACCAACTCCACGACGTATCCCACACAATCTCTTAGCTTTCTCAGTTTCATCCATATCAGTCCTAATTCGGGTACTATTTGGGCGTCCTTTCTTTTTTCTTCGCATAGTTTCATCATGGCATAGAGTAAATCCTCCATATTGTGGCCAATTTTCTTGATGTGGAAGTGCATGAAAGCTTTCCTTGTAGACTTTGAAAACATTTAGAATGGTGAAGACTTCTGGTATGTGAATTGTGTGGTCTTGTCGTATACTAGCACATGCTGCGATTGCATGGGAGCAAGGCAAATGAAACGTTTGAAATTTCCCACAATCACAATGTCTTGTCTTAAGATCAACTTTGTAAGTATCCAATTGCCTACCAGTGTGGTGGTTAAGTCTTTCAGCCACCATGAAATAGAAATGCTCTCGGTCGAAATGCATGACGTTATGACTAGTGGCTTTACTGGCTTCCTCAGCCATTGCCTTCTTGCAGCTCTTTGTGAATTTTTTACCAGATGCTAACAACTTTGTCCACTCATGACCTCTTTTGGCAAACGTCGCCCCCAAGCGAAAGTATGTGGACTTAACCAAAGCAGTGATAGGAAGGTTACGAGTCTCCTTAAGTACAGAGTTCATTGCCTCAGCAAGATTAGTTGTCATGTGTCCCCAGCGTCGTCCGCCGTCAAACGCCCTTGCCCATTTCTCCCGAGGAATGTTGTCTATCCACCTAACAGCCTGTATATTTTCACTTCGAATTTCACCTCGATAGTAATTAAATGTTGCCTCCGTCAATGCATACCCTGTAATTAATTTTGTTAAGATGAATATACCAAAATCTTTAACTATTTTTGGTAATTATAAATGAAGACTCTTACCCATGTTGACAAAAAAATTTCGCAGTTCCTTGTCTCTAATCTCACGACTGAAGTTTTGTGCGATGTGTCTAATGCAGTAAACATGTGAAGACGGAGGATGTTGCCAACCATTTTCTGGATCATCATATGCACTTTTAATTGATACATGCCTGTCAGATAATAGGCACAAATTTTCCTGGGGTGTGACGTGCTTTCTCAAATTCCTCAGGAAGAAACTCCATCCACCCCTTGTCTCGCCTTCAACTAATGCAAAAGCTAAAGGGAAAATGTTACCATTACCATCTTGTGCAACAACCATCAACAAAGTACCTCTATACTTGCCATACAACCATGTTCCGTCGACCTGCACAATAGGCTTGCAATATGCGAATCCATGGATACACGGTTGAAACGCCCAAAATAGCCCGTGGAATTTCCTCCTGTCACCCAATTGGGTTCCGTCGTTTGTAAAAATAGGCAGCGTTTGCAATTCTAGAACGGTACCTGGAAGATAGGTTCGCATCACCAACAACCATTGTGGAAGTTCATTGTACGACGTCTCCCAGTTCCCATACAGTGATTCAATGGCCTTCGTCTTTACAAGCCACGCTTTCCTGTATGATATTATATAGCCATATTTTTCAACAAAATGGGCTACAATCACCTTTATTTTGATTGAAGTGTCATTGTTAACAAGATCTCTGATGCTTTGACTAACAAGTTCTGAAGATATTTTTCCATGGTCTTGTGTCATAGCAGACGCCATACATGTATGGGGTCCATGAAGCTTACCAATCATCCATTTTAAGTTCTTACGCAATGAAGCTCTGCACATGAATTTGCACTCTGAGTTTTTACACTTTATAATATACCTTCCAGGATCAGATTTATAGACATCGTAGTCAACATTATTGATTATATGCCAATGTTGGATTGCCGTTACACATGCCTCCTTACTTTCAAAAATCATGCCTACCTCCAAATCGTTACCCACAATGGTTGAAGTTTGTGCTTCAAAAATTGAGGCAGGTTGATCCTCCAAACAAATATTTGTCATGTGAACAGGAGGATTGTACAAATTCATCTGTTGCGAGTTTGTTATCTGGGTAGCATTGACCATGATGTTCGCATCCTCATCATCATCATCATTGTCTCCAAAAAGATCTTCGTGACTTTCCTCATCGAGTTCATCTTCACTGTATTCTCTGACCACTTCATTTGGTATGAAAGGTTCATTGTTTTGAATTGGTTCATCTTCAGTTAGTTGACTCATTCCATATTGGTGTGATTGTGATTCTTGAGTTGGATATACTTCGACATCAATGACACGTACATATAGCTCAATCGTGTCAAGTTGAGGAAATGTATTGTGACATTGAAACATCACGTTGACTCCATCGTCATCCACAATTTTCTTCATTACATAAAATACACTACCATCAGCTCCAAGAAAAAATGGGAGACGATAGATGATTTCTAGTAAAGAACATTGCAATTTTTTTTCTATACGCTCCTTCAAATGAAACATATTAGATTTACAATGAATTTTGAAACGCATAATATCTGTATCAACAAAAGAGAAGCCGGTAGTAACATCATTGACAAAGGAACCATTATAGTGTATGGTTACAATGAAATTTCTATGTGACATTATGAAAAATAATGGATGCATAATTCAAACAAGAGAGTCCATAGTATATAGGCGTGGGAAGTGCACATGCTGCGAGATATCCTAATAACCAGTTCATGCGAAGACCTAGGGGTTAATAACCGGATCGTCCATACTATGGACTAACCCCTTGACCGGTTCGTCCACCATGTGGATTTCCCTATGAAGAAAAAAAAGTGGTTCGTCCATGCCAAGGACGACCTGCTATTGGCAGCGTTTCGTCACTTCCTTGCATGCACGAGATTCACTTTGGTCACTTCATACTTGTTTGCATGCATGGCCCTATGAGTCTATTTTGCATGCATGGCCCTAAGATTCCCATATTGACTATTATTTTGAATTTATGGTGGTAGAATTTGGCTATAAAAATGGGAGAGTTTGTTTACAAACATCACACAATCAATCTTCTATATCATCCTTCTACTATTTTTCTTAAAATTTCATTTGGTCTAAACAGATAACAATGGCTGAATTATTATGGTTAGGCGAAGAACACCGGGGAACTCCAAATAACATTGTGCAATTCGTAAGTTTTTAATATGTTAGTTTTTAATATTTGGTTATAATATTTTTTACGTTAGTTTTTAATAATCACCACGATTGTTTTTTCAACTGGATAATGACAACCCCAGGTTTAGACTACATTCGCATTGTTTTGATGCACCTAGCGAAGACATATTGCCGTATTTGGAACTAGCCGGTTTTTCCGAAGTTTCGCAAATACATTCCACAAGAATGGATTCAAAGCTTGTGGTCGCTTTATTGGAACGATGGAGACCAGAAACGCATACATTTCATCTTCCAATTGGTGAATGTACAATCATGTTGGAAGATGTGGGTATGTTGTTTGGTCTTCGTATTGATGGTCCAGCCATTCACGGACCTACTCAATTAAGGGATAGTGTATACATGGAACATCTGGGTGTGGAACCCCCTCCAGAACAAAGACATAAAAAGTTTGTTAAAATTACGTGGTTACACGAAATTTTAGACTATCTTAAGTCTCGGGTTGAGCCCACTCAAGAGGAGAACATTCTCCACGCTAAAGTTTATATTTTGCTTTTCATTTCTTCCTTTTTATTTCCTAACAAATCACAGAATTTGTTACATTCTTCTTGGGTACCTTTGGTGGGGGATTTACAAACATGCGGCACCTATAGTTGGGGTTCTGCTTGTTTAGCTACCCTCTATAGAAACATGTGCAGGGCGGCTATTAAAGATGTGGTGAGTATGGGAGGATGCGTACTCCTTCTGACTATTTGGGCGTATTGGCATATCCCGTTGATAGCTCCTACTAGCATCCAAATGCCAACATATTCGTACGCCCTCAGGTAAATTTCTTTTTATACCGTCACTATTTTAAACGCATACACTTTTTAATTAACGAGTAATATTTTGAAAATGCAAGGTTTGCACAAAGAGGTATGCAGTACCCCAATACTCCCCGATTCTATATACGTGGATATCGAGATGCTTTTGATCACTTGACTCAGGAAGATGTAAGTCATGAAACCAATAATATTACTAATTTATGTAATACATTATTATTTGCACTCTAATTTTTTTTCCTTGTTTCAGTTTAACTGGAGGCCATACCCTCATTATCCAGATGATGTTCGTGATGATATGCGTGTGTGGAGTGCAACAACATCAATAATATGTTTTCATATTGTTGAGATACATCAATCAGACCGGGTCAAATTGATGTTTGGATTTCCTCAGGATATTCCATCTAACCCAAGATGTCTGAGAGAACATCACGCAAGAGAAATGCAATCCACCTGGCGGGTTCACTGGAGAACTATAAACCAAGAAGAGAACGAGGAGTGGAATAACAGAAGCCATTTGATTTTGACTGGTTAACGTTTGAGACGACAACAACGGAGGCATAGCCATGAATATATTAATTGGTTTAGGAATATTCCATTAATATTTCCATCACAACAACAATATTTAGCCGACCCCCGTCAATTTCCCCCACATCCACAACAACCAAACACATTCCCACAACAAACATTTCATCACACCCAAACAACAGAACAACCAACCTCATCCCAACAACCAACTCCTCACCAACCAATCCGTCATGCTGACTACAACCACCAACAATTCCAAGACCGAACCCCGCAACGACCACCCTACCAGTACACTCCAATCCCTCAACCTAACTTTGAGCATTCATACTCTCAGTCTCAACAACATACAAACAACCCATCATCATCTCAACCTAACTATGGATTTGCCTCCTACCATTCTCAACAACAAATATTCCAACCATCACCAAGTCAAACTAACTTCCACCACTCCTCATTCTATCAAGATGTTTATCGTCCATCAATGGAACCGCCTCAGTCATACACACAAGCGTCACAAGCACTACCCAACTTTGAACTTACGGAAGAAAATCTTGTATCACTTCCGGACTTCAATATTAACGACGTAAATGACTATTACGTGGCGGGTACATCGGGAACATCGAACCAACGTCCAACAAATCAAGATGATGATTTGTCATCCGATGATACTCCTCTTCCTCCTCCTCCTCCTCCTCCGCAACAAAATATCCGCCCACGACGCGAGATATTTCCAACCATGTGCGGTACTGGGTCACATTTAAATCCACCACAACGGCCGCGAAAATAAAAATTAATGTTATATTATTTCTGTCATTAATATTATTTAAAATTAATGAAATATTATTCTAAATTATATTGGTGTATTATGTTTTTCTTTTATAATTATAATTAGTGTATTATTTTAATTAGTGTTATATTATGTTTAATTATATTAGTATATAATTTTAATTATGTTATATTATTAAAATAAAGATTAATATTAAAATTATTGTATTATTTTAATGTTATAATTAAAATAAATAAAAATATTAAAATTATTGTATTATTTTAATGTTATTAATTATGTTATATTTAAATTAACAATAATATTAAAAAATAAATTAAAAGATAAACGTAAATACTTAAATTAAAAAAAAAAACAAAAAAGGAAGGGTTTGTCCATATGGTGGACGAACCATTGAAGGAAAAATTGAAATCAGTGGTGATGGATTGGCATGGACGAGCCCCTATTGAAAAAATTTAAAAAATTAGGGTTTGTCCTTTCCATGGACGAACCGTTAAAAAAGTATGGCAATCTGGTATTTTTTTCCAAAAGTGTGGCATTTTGGTATAAGTTTTTCAAAACTGTGGCATTTCAGTAAAAAAAATCCCAGTTGAATGAAACACACCTGACTCCATACATTGGATCAGACTTACAGGGCTTCAACGGAGCAGTATCCCGACCATGGGGTTACGTCGATCTCTTCGTCACCTTCGGGGCGTCCGAAACCGCCAGATCTGTTCGCGTCCAATTCCTGGTCGTAGACTGTCCTTCGTTGTACCAATGCATTTTGGGACGACCAACATTGGCCGAGCTGATCGCCGTTCCATCTACCGTTCACCTAAAAATGAAGTATTATACTACTTCAGGAAAAGTCGCTACACTACATGGTGACGTCGAAGCTGCTCGCCGATGCTTTGAAACAGCATCCAGGGATCTCAGCTTGATATCTTACCAACCAAATCCATCAGCCCTAACTTCTTCAGATACTCCGCAAACATCCAAGGCTTTTCCTCAGGTCGACTCAATCGATCTGGACTGCAGGTTCTCAGATGAAGACGAGGGCGTTCAGAGGCTGTCCGATTCACTTTCCCGGCCAATTCCTGACGGAGAGTTCGAGCTAATTCCTTTGGGGGATGATCCGGCTCGGTGCGTTAAGATCGGAGCCCATATGCCCGACTTGGCGAAACGACAATTGGAAGCATGCCTCAAGGGAAACTCCGATCTGTTTGCTTGGAGCGCCGCAGAAATTCCAGGGCTCGACCCCGAGACGGCTTGCCATCACCTCTCCATTGATCCAACGCACAAAGCGGTCGCCCAGCGTAGGAGGAAGCAGTCGACCGAGAAAACCAAAGCAGCCGAGTCTGCTGTTAAAGACCTCATAGAGGCAAATTTTGTAACTGAGGCTATGTATACGACTTGGCTCTCAAATGTTGTACTTGTTAAAAAGTCTAATGGAAAATGGAGAATGTGTGTTGACTATACCGATCTTAACCGGGCTTGCCCGAAAGACGCATATCTTTTGCCCAACATTGACAAATTGGTCGACAATTCTGCCGATTTCAAACTGTTGTCTTTTATAGACGCCTACTAAGGGTACAATCAAATCCCTATGGACGTGTCCGACAAAAAATACACGGCCTTCATGACTGAATCGGGCAACTATTATTATAACGTTATGCCCTTTGGTTTAAAAAACGCAGGCGAGACATATCAGCGCATAATGAGCAAGGTATTTCGAACAGAAATCGGGGACATGCTTGAAGTATACATGGACGACATGATCATCAAATCTCATCAAGAGACGGACCACGCGTCCCACTTACGAAAAGTATTCGATCAAGCCCGAAAATGCAAAATGCGTTTCAATCCCGAGAAGTGCACGTTTGGTGTCCGAGCAGGGAAGTTCCTCGGATTCTATTTAACCGAACGAGGTATTGAAGCCAACCCTGACAAATGTCGGGAATTTACGGAACTTCCTACTCCTGAAAGTCCATACAATCGTTAAACGGGGTCCTCGCTTTCCTCGCACGGTTTGTGGCAAAATCCGCTCAGCACGCCCTCCCCTTTTACAAACTCCTCCGCAAAGAGGCTACCTTTGAATGGACGGAGGATTGCGAGCAAGCCTTGTCCCACTTGAAAAAGGCATTATCTGAGCCCCCAGTTTTGTCCAGGCCCAACGAAGGGGAAACATTTTACCTCTATCTCGCCATAGCGAACGAGGCCGTAAGCGCAGCCCTCGTACGCGACCTACCCGAGGGACAAAAACTTATTTACTTTACAAGCAAGGCGCTCCACGGCCCCGAACTTCGGTACCTCCAGGTAGAAAAGGTGGACCTGACCCTCCTTTTTGCATCCAGAAGACTACGACATTATTTCCTAGCCCACACCATTATCGTGAGAATAGACCAACCCATAAGACAATTACTCGGACGGCCAGACATGGCCGGGCGAATGTTAAAATGGTCGTTGGAACTGTCCGAGTTCGATATCAAATTTGAAGGGAGACAATCTCTCAAGGCTCAAGCACTAGCCGACTTTGTAGCAGAACTCACTTTCACCGAGCAGGAGCCGAAATCCTCATCCAAATGGACCATCTTCGTAGATGGAGCATCTGGCCCGACGGGTAGTGGAGCTGGAATTA
Source organism: Lathyrus aphaca (assembly GCA_963966055.1). Lineage (NCBI taxonomy): Eukaryota > Viridiplantae > Streptophyta > Magnoliopsida > Fabales > Fabaceae > Lathyrus > Lathyrus aphaca. Next base: position 175,772,483 of record OZ014525.1, read on the forward strand.
TCCTGGAAAACGAAGAGGGAAACATCATCGAAGTATCTTTAACTTTGTCCTTCCCCACATCCAACAACCAGGCGGAGTATGAGGTCTTCCTGGCCGGCCTACGACTCGCGACCGACCTGGAGGCAGAAGAAATCACAATATGCACGGATTCCCAGTTGGTCGCTAACCAAGTCCGAGGAGATTTTCAGGCCAAAAATGACAATATGGCCGAATATCTGGCCCTTGTAAAGGACAAGCTAAAACGATTCACAAACATAGAGGTCAAACACGTCCCGCGAGAGAATAATACCCGAGCTGATATCCTTTCCAAGTTGGAGAGCACTAAAAGAAATGGAAACAACAAGTCCATCATACAAGAAGTGCTCCCCCGACCAAGCATTAGACAATCTTCAACCCACCTTGACGATAATCTCGTGGGTGACGCCAACTGCTGGATGACCCCAGTGTTTAACTACCTGACCAAAGGTGAGTTACCAACAGACCCGAAAACGGCCAACACCGTGCATCGAAGGTCATGCTCATACTCTTTACTCGGTGGGCGTATGTATCGCCGAGGTTTCTCCACGCCACTCCTCAGGTGCGTGGAGGAAGAGAACATCCCACACGTACTAAGAGAAAGTCCATGAAGGAATTAACGCACAACACTCGGACGGACGATCGTTAGCCTGAAAGATCCTCTGGGCAGGATACTATTGGCCGACACTCTAGCACGACGCGAAAGAGCACGTAAAAAGATGCGACAAATGCCAACGACATAGAGACATACACGCAGCACCCCCTACCGAGCTAAAATCGCTATCTTTCCCATGGCCATTTGCATGGTGGGGGATGGACATTTTAGGGTCATTCGTCGTCGGATCCGGCCAAAGTAAATACCTCATTGTGGGCGTCGATTATTTCACCAAATGGATAGAAGCTAAGGCCTTAGCCAAGATTATTGCACTCAACATACTGCGCTTCTTTAAGAGGAATATTCTCGCTCGGTTCGGGGTACCACTCGCCATTGTAACAGATAACGGTACCCAATTCACCGATAGACATTTCAAAGAATTTGTTGCTTCGGTAGGAACAAAAGAGCATTTCGCTTCGGTTGAGCATCCTGAAACCAACGGACAAGCAGAAGCTGCAAATAGGGTAATCCTAAGAGGTCTGAAACAAAGACTGGACGAGCACAAGAAACACTGGGTCGAGGAATTACATAGCGTACTTTGGGCATATAGAACCACTCCCCACTCAACGACCGGTGAATCCCCGTTCCGGTTGGCATATGGGACCGAAGCAGTAATTCCTGTAGAAATGCACATCCGATCCAGACGGACAGAGTCCCCAATGGACCAAGACACCAACTTCGAAGCTTTAAGAGACGAGCTTGACCTGATCGAAGAAATCCGATCAGAAGCTGCTCTCTGAAAGGCCACTCTTAAACAAAAAATAGTAGCTCGGTATGACTCTAAAGTCATAAGACGAGCATTCGAGGTGGGTAGTCTTGTTCTAAGAAGGAATCACAGAGATTCCCGCGAAGGAAAACTAACGCCAAATTGGGAGGGCCCGTATCATGTCCGGGCAAAGACCGAAAACGGGGGTCTATTATTTAAAGAATCTTCACGGGGAAGAATTTGTTCGGCCGTGGAACGCCGAGTAGATCAAACATTGTTATAGTTAATTACAGAGTCACCTTGCTCGGCTGTCAAGCGAGGAGCAATAGGTCCGACTAAACCTGCGTGCCTAGGTACAAGCACAGCAGCCCAAATAACATGATTATCAGGATCTTCTTCTAGAAGAAGGAGGTGACTGTTGTACGGGCGGATACTCAAACGAGTACGACGTCTCCTATGTACCACGACCAGGAAGAACCCCAGCTCGCGATGGGATGTTCAAGCCTCGGAGCCCGAGTCATTATCTTGGCCCGGGTACCGACCAGGAGCCAGCCTCCAACATCTGATTGGTCCCCAAACCAACAGATTACAAACACATACCCCGTATTTGCCCAATTACATCTGACCATCATAACAGTGACACAGACGTCAAACATTTAACGTTTATAGAAATATAAAAGGAAGGAAGTCCTCCGACGGACGCACAGTTAAAAATACTTGTAAATAAAAATATTATGAAGTGATAAACGACCACCAGGGTCAGACTATTTTACTAAAAGGTTGCGACCCCGAAGGGCTGACTTGTTCATAATTACATTCAAAGGGGACCACGTCCCCGAGCAAAACAAAAACATGGTAAATTACAAAGTTACGGCACGCAGGCCAAACTAGTTCCCCTCCCCTTCTGGAGCACCAGGTTGACCTTCGCTCTGGGGCAGCTGCATCTCAGGTTGTTCAGGCTGAGCAATAACCCTGGGCTGAGAGTCTTCCACGACCAAGTCTGCAGGGACCACTATCTGACCATTCTCAACTTTGTAAAGATAGCTGATGCGACCGGTATCCAGAGCCAATTCGTGATGAAGGGCTTGTATTTGATTTACAACATTTTGGAAATTGAGCTCAGTCGACGAGTTCAGATCTTCCATATCCTAGTCAATCCGAGGAAGAAACTGGGCCCTGGTCACCAAATCCTTGGTATCATTCTCCTCATCATCCTTCGGGCAAAAGGCATCCTTCAGCTTTTTGTTCTGGTCCAAGGCCCTCCTTTTGTCGACCTCCAGCTTGACGATAATATTTCCCCGATCAGTCAACTCCCTAGCAGAGGCAGCAGCTTCCTCAGAGGCCTTAACCAGCTTTCCTTCGGCAGCGGCCAAGAGCTCTTTCAGCTTTATCACCTCCCTTTCCTTCCCGGGGTTTCCTTCGGCCGTCAGCCAAGCCATGGACAATACCCGCATGACTGCGCTCGCATCTTAGGCCAGAGATAGACGTCGGGCAGGGTGATCCATTGTCTCGACGAACAGAGAGTCCGCCCGGTCGACCTCCATGTTTGTCCCTTCGAAAAAGTTCTGCTTCACGAAGCAAGGCGGCAACACGTACTTCGGTTTGGGGGGAGCATTGAACGTCAAATCCACGGTCGCTGCAGATTTATGCCTCTTCATGAGCGAGTCAGTAGACGCACTCGGAGACCCTTGGACCAGGGGGCCCGACCCTGAGCCGCTCGTTTCGATCAGCTTGGTTTGAACAACCCGCGAGCTCTTCTTTTGGTTTTGGCGCAGTCGTTCCTGGATTTTGTCTAAGGGATTCGCCATGGAGCCTGCAAAGAAAAGAATACAAATTAGTCACGAGCGCCAAGATTATTGAAACACAATAACAAACAGAAATGAAAGCAAATACCAAAGAACTCGGACACTTCTTTCCCGATGTTACACGCCAGGAGATCTGTGACGTCTATCAAAGGACGCTCCACAACCTCTCCCTCGTCCTGATCCAACATTATCTTACCCTCCCCGTCCAGCAGAGGGTTCGGAGTAAAAGAGGCCACCAACTTCCGAAACTCCTCGAAGCTAGCTGCATCGTCATCGTTCAGGGAATCTCCTACTTGGACAAACTCACTAACCGGGCGTCCGTAATGGGAGTAATTCCATGAGAAAGGAAACAGTCAGAGCCTCCTGGGAATCACCTGCCCTCGGTCATCGAGTCTGGGCTCATCATTTTCATCAGTATCTACCCCCAGGAAACTCAACGCTCTCACGACTTCCTCGCTCGCCGGCTTTACCAGAAAGTAATCTGTCTTGAAAGCCCGGATAGATTCCGAGTGAGCCTTGAATATCTTGGTTCGTTGCTTGAAGGAAATAAAACCCTTCCGATCGGTCCCCCGTCCTACCTGGCGCTGCAGCGAGAACAATCGAAAGAACAGAGGAAGCGTGGTCCCAACACCCAGATGGGAGCACGTCACCTCGAACGCTCTCAGGAACGCATAAGAATTGGGGTGCAGCTGAGACGGGGCTACACCCAAGTGCCCGGGCACGGCACAAACCAGATCATTAAAGGGCAATGTTACCCCTAGAGTCGATGTCGCGTACTCGTACATTGAAAACTTTCGGCCGCCAAAGTATGAGAATATCCGATCATCTTCCCCCGGGCAGGTGACAACACAATCCTCCGGATCACCAACAGTGGGCAAAGGTTCCGCACGAGGTCTCGAAAAGGACGACACCTTGTCAAGCAGGTCCTCCACTACCCATTCCTCGGGCGCGATTATTTTTTCTAAACCCCGAGGGGCATGGTCGTCTCTCCAGAATCAGGGGCTCCATCCTCCGTCGTGGTCGCGTCTGACGAGCTTCCGGAGTCAGAAGGGACTGATGCGGAAGAGCTGGAATCTTCCGAGGACACCTCCTCCAAGGAAATCTCGAGCGGGTCGATAAGCGAAGTCTCACCTGAAAAGCAGAGGAAATGCGTCAGTGAATTCGATTAGAATATCAAATCCACCCTTCCACCGCTCAACAAGGGAAAGGGCGTGTATCGACCCAGGAGTAGGATCCCGAGCCATAGCCCTCGGTTAACCATCGCTCAAGGCGATGGCCAGCGCCCGACGACAGCGAGGGTACGATCAAATCCTAGATGCTTATCAGGTCCCAGGTCAAGGTCGACCAGGACCATCGCCGACCACGAATTAGGGTTCGTAATCGACGAGCAACGATAACAGAAGGTCTCCAATCTACTTATTCTAGTCTAAACTACCGGAAAATCTATCATAAGCCACATGCATTGCTAAAATATCAAGCTTATGACTAAGAAAAACGCAAAAAAGAGCCGTACCTTGAGCTTGAGAGGCCATTACAGAAGAAGTTGGCTTGAAACATGGTGGTCGACAGGTAAATGCGGTGGTCGGCGGCTGAGAACGGTGGCTGATCTACGAGCAATACGGCAGAGAGGAAGACGAAGCGAAAAAACTTACAGAATACCTTGGGTTCCTATTTATAGGGAAGGGAGCACGTGCAGAAACGCGTGACCCCTATCCCTAGGTAATGATTACCTACGCTCTAGCCCCTAGGCTAGCCGTCAGAACATTGAATAGGCGCGAATTCCCAGACACACCAACTTTTCGTTTCATATCCCTCCTTCATCGAGCAACCGAACAACTGCCCGTCTGTCGTGGGTCATCGAACGATCATTCCCTGGTCCACGAACGAAAAACACCGGACATAATGCGTACGCCTTAGACAGAAAACCATCACTAAGTCATTGCTCCTCCGCAGAAGCAACGACTTGGGGGGCTCCTGTTCCGGGCAAGCCCAACTTCCAGAGTTGGGCCAGACAAAGTGACAAACTGACACGCTCATCGTCGAGCACCGTGTCGAGGAGAACGGTCCTTGTCGACCAAGGTTGTACCGACCAGAATGAAATCCCCCAACGGCTAGTTTTGACCGTTACCTATTCGTGCGGATTTCACGATCCGCGCCAAACGGTTTGAACCAATAACCATCCACTAACGACACGACAGTATATAAACCCTCTCAGAGGAGAGGGCCAGATATTCAATTCTCTCACCTTAATTCTTGTACTTGCACGCTCTCTGCTCAGTATCTTACTTTAGCATCAGAGTGCCTTGCAGGTACACCCCCCTCCTCTCCTTATCAACCGTCCTTCAACAACGCTCGACGCCAGCCATATCGGATCCTGATCTCCAGGTACGATCAGTTCTCATATAATAATATTTGGTAGCACCATAATGAATTTCAAGACAAATAGCATTCCACATTAAGTATACAGACACAAAAACAACACTGTCAGAGGGAAAGGAAAAAGAATAACCTCTAGGTTGTTTGAGATAATCCTAAGAAAGGAAAAAGAATAACCTGTAAATGTGTAGAACTATACACTGTATGTGTTTTCTGTAACTATCAAGCTTTTCAAAATTGTTTATTCTGTATGTAATTACACATATATTTCATCCTCTATTTTGTAATATACATCAATTCATCAAATGGTAAGATTCTCCTTCATGGCAAGAAAAGATCCAACAATTTTCCCTCCTACATCAGGAAACTCTTCATGACCGGGAAGTGATCTGACTTTCCCCTTTCGATCAACATCTACAGGGTATTTTAGAAGATGCCCTCTCATCTCTGATACTTCACTTGCTGCAAATTGTTTCCAGTTCAATTCACCAATTGCTCTAACTTTCCGTACGCATTCAAGGCTCTCAGGTTGCAAGAAGCAGTCATCAAGTGTTCCAGTATGTTCTGCCCAAAGTGACATCCTATATCCATGGATCTACATAGTATAGTTCCCAAAGAATTTCGGTCAGATTATAACATACTTTGATGGATTCAAACATATATGCAGAAAAACTGTAAGGCCAAATCAGTAACATAGACAGTCACATATCCCCTAACTTGTTGACATTGGAATTTAATGGAAAATTCAAACAGATATTTTTTCACGTTATGATGTTTTGCAACTTCATCTTTTCTACTCGAGTGCCACAAGTGAAACATGAAATTGGTTGTTTAGCAAGAAGGCAAATATTAGTAGCCAGTGATGTAAAAAAGTATTCTTACTTGTCCAAGTGGATAGGAATATTTTCTTGCCCAGGTATGATGAGGTTGGTATGCTCCCATTGCAATCTCGCTGTCCCTTGTTCCTTCCATAGAGCGTTGGTTAATGTTCGCAGATCCCACAATCACATATTCATCATCAACTATCATGCCTTTTGAATGAACATAAATCATGAAACGTCGGCTATTTCGACTATTTGCCTGGAAAGAAATCACCACCATACAAAACAATTACTAGTTGATTCACTCAATAGTGATGATGATTGTATGCCTTGAAAAACAAAAAGACAGTTTATCAGTCCGCCCCCCTAAAATGTGGGGTGTTTACGGAAGCACACATCTGTATTTTTCCATATTTGGGAGCGGATTGAGAAACTGTCAAAACAAAATCATGATTTCATAGAGTGAGGAATATTTGCTTAGGTGTTAGTGACATACTTGTGGACTATTTGCTGGGGGAGGATTTCCTGATACATTGACATTTTCATACATATTTATGGCCTCTCGATTACCAAGACAGAAAAAGTTCAAATAATCCTGTGGAGAGAATGCTGCTTCAAGCCCAGCCTCAACTAAAGCCTTGTAAATTGTTTCATACATCATTTGCATTGTTTTATTCTACAAAAAATTTAAAAATAATTCCAGGTTAACATATGCATAGTCCTTGCCAAGTTTTTGACATTCATATTCGGATTTCAATTTGAACCATACCTGCCAGAATAGAATCCTTTGTGTGGCAGCACCTGTTGGAACACCTTCTGGCCACATTGGAATAACTATATAAACTGCAAACCTCTCATTTGCTCTAATCTTCTCCGCAATCTTTAGAGCGATTTCCATCGGAATTAAATTATTAGCACCTGCCAAAAAAAATAAAGCATATATTAACGATACTGGATTCTGGTGTTGGATTATTTATCCATATCAACTCAAATTTTTACAAAATGTTAGTATAGCACCAGACGCGATTAGTGAAAATATAAGCAGGTTTTGTATGCAAAAAGAGGATTATCAAACCAAGGTCTTTATGTTGACTCCAATTGTAAGAAGACCCTATGAAATATTGATTTTCGATATAAATGTAATGCTGGGCAGCTCGAATAGCCTTCACGTATGCTGTATGTATGCTCATGTCAATCAGCGCATTCTTCCCACATACAAGGTTCTGTAAATATGAAATAATAATTTACCTTCTAATACGCAAGTTATTTGATGCTTGATGAATTGAAATTAAACATGAAAAATAAAAACTGAAACAAAAAGCTTTTGTTTACCTTGCCAGTTGCCTCTCTTGGGTCTTTTGGAAATCCCTTAACTGAATTTGAATCAATAGAACGAAATATCTGTATTTCAAAGTAAATAGAATCGATAATTTCATTTTCAAGAAAAAGATGAAATAGTTACTTCTAGAAAATATAGTAAAAAATAATTACTTCAAGAAAATCAAAACATCTATTATATATGAAATAGGCAATTACCTGAACATGCCATGATTCAGGATCATCGTCACCACTAGGAGTGTCGTTAACGCCAATAACGTCTGGAATTCTTTCCAGTCTAAGTAAAGCGTCATCATATGAAATTTTCAATTTCTTTATCCCTTGTGGTTTTGAAGCTTTTAACCAGCGCTCCTCAAAGTTAGTTAAGACATCATAAGCTGCCGGACCATCAATTTTAGAATGCAAATCATGCCATGGCTCCCTTGGACAACCACCAATGTTACCCTGTCATGAAATAACTCGTATCAACAAAATAATTGGTCTTCTTCTCTTAACAATTATATTTATTAACTTCTGCTTAATGGTTCCCAGATATAGATATAACCATGATTTGAATTGAATTTGGGTGTACAATTATATTCGTTAATCAATCCCTTGTTTATCAGATAATCGATGAATAACTGTAATTAGTCTTGATCATGCTACAAAATGGAGTCTGAAATCATAGATTACCGCGTAAGTTGGGTTGTGATAGTCATCCTTATGTATTGTTTCTAATGTCTTAAAGAGAGGATGTTGAGGAGTATCATATCGGCCATCACATAAATCAAGTCCACCAACAAATGCTACAATTTTTCTTCTGTTATTTCCAGCATCAGCATCCACAATTACAGTTTTCTGATGATGTGTATATATAGTTCCAACTTCCTGACAAGAAGACATACAAATTCAATGTAAAACTCTGAACTAAAACTGTAGCAGTATGTAATAGCATATTATTATTTTCAAGGTAATGATAGTAAAAATGCATGATGAACATTTTCAGTTGCTAAATAAAAATAACAATTTACAGGTCTAAATCCCAATAATGCAAGGTTTTAAAGAATGACAGAATAACAATAAAAACCAAAGTTTCAGCAAACTTTGTCGACAAATGAGTATAATTAATAATAATATATAACACCACTATAGACGCAATTTGAAAATATTTTGTACTAAATAGTGTAACATGGAACAATAACGGTATGTCTGAATTCTGCTACGCTATAGCGCCAATATAGCTGCTACTCGACAAGACAACAACACTGATCAATCAGTAAAGTAGCTGTCAAATCTAACCTTTTGCTTGACCCAGCTATGGCGTTTTCCAGCACTGCGAGGACAAAGCAGCACATTGACTGATGAGTGCTTGAAAAATCGTCTAGTTTCCTCATCGTGAGTTGCCATGACACCATCCTTAATGCATAGCCAAAGAGTGTCACATAATTAGAACTAACAGGGAAAACCATACGTAGTATACTTATGTTAATGAAAAACTAAAAGAAGCACTCAATCATATAGATCTTACACAAAATAAAGTAACCTTAGTGGTCATACTAGGAACAAGAATTGTATTACTTACTGTTTTATAACCCAAAATACTTCTTGATGTAGGATCATCCCAAATAAGGAGAAGCACTCTTACTCCTTCCTGTGACTTTGTCCTCAGAAGTTCACCCAACGTATAATCTGATGCATAACCGGCATCTCTTACCAACCTAACTTTGTGCCACACTGACCATCCTGTAATATAAATCAAGCGGCGAGCTTGACTTATGGCATCAAACATATCATGCCAACACTTTCCATGCACATAAAACATCCCACTATCAAGCAACACATTAGGAAGGCTACCATCTGGAACATGAGCATCTTGATATAGAGTAACATTTCCACCTTTCCTCAAAGGAAAATAAGTAGCAGGAACACCTATATATTCAGGCCCTGCTCCAACTCCTCGATGATAAAAGCTCAGTTGCTCCATTGGGATGTACTGGATGGATAGGCTCAGTACAGCGCCTTGCTTACAAGGTTTCCCATTATTATTCAGAATAGGGTAGGTTCCTTCAACTTGTTCCCCTGAGTATATTTTTTCCACTGGAATCGCCACAATACCAATGAGCTGGGAACCCACGACATCACTGTCTTTAACAACAAAGTGCACTTCAGCAGCATTATGCGCGATAGGAACATAGAAATGTTGAGTCCAAACAGGATTTTCACTGTTGCTAATGACAAAAGTCCTTCCAATTACAGCATTCGAAACTGAAATCGAAACATAAGGATCACTTGTAATCTTCTTATTCATCGTTCCTTCAATTTTATTGCTCACACTACCAGGTAATCTACCAAACATATCCCCCAATGTTCTGTGGAACATGTCCATATTTGGAAGATTTTTGGCTTCATGAACCCAAATATCTAAATTACCATGAAGGAGCAAAACTTTCAAGGACCCTTTATTCTGCGCCGGAACAACCTGCAAGCTTTGACTATGCATTGAGTCATTAAACGAACCAGAATAATCTGAAAGTCTACCCGAGTTCACCCGGTTCGGGTATGAGGATCCCCAACCCGAAAAGGAGTTATTAGCATGTCCATAAAAATCCTCTTTCTTCTGTTGAATCTTCGGTACCGAAACTGAATGCATATAAGGCTGCGCAGCAGGAGCAGGAGGCGATGCAGGAGCAGTCGATTGGCTATCAGACAACTTAACATTGGTCATAAGATCTTCCAAACGTGGGTAAGCAGAAGGGTTGGAATTATCCCCACCACTACTTTGCGATACACCACCCCCAACAGCTGTTGAACTAGATGTGTCATGCCAGTAATGACCAGAGAAGCTATTATGCCGCGAATGTACATCGGGACGGTCTTCATGAGAAGCATTGTGTGGATAATAATAATGATGAGAGGATGATCCATGTTGTAATAAACTAGCATGGTGTGAAAGGGAAGGTTGAGGAGCATTATGAGTCCCTGGAGAAACATTGTAGGGATAAGAAGGATAAGAGGGTGGAGCTGAGGGTGAGGGTACTAACTGATGAGACTGATGATGAGGAGGAGGGTATGGATACTCATATGGGGGAGCACTAGAATTGAATGATGGTGATGATGATAATGACGGTGGTCTTGGATATGAATAATTGAAGGAATGTGAAGAAACATAAGGATATGGATAAGGAGGAGCGTGAGAATGAGCATGTGCAAGAGCATATGGATCAGGAACTTGACCTTGAGGTGGATATGGTGGATGAGCATGTGCAAATGGATCAGGAACTGAACCTTGAGGTGGATATGGCGGATGAGGATTAGGGTTAGGGTTAGGATTAGGGGGATACATATAAGGGTCTGGATACCGATATGGAGAAGATGAACCATAGTTATTATTATCCATCAAACACTATTCTCAATGATGATAAAATGTAGTAATAAAAAACTGAAATTTCGCTATTCAATACAAAAGGGTGATGGAATAAATCATCAAATTGGAAGAATCAAGCAAGAATCATGCGAATTGATGGATAACAAATCATACAAAGATGGTAGATAATTGTGTTTGACTATGATCAGATCGAAATGATAGAAAAAAAAGAAGGGAAATTTAGGTGGTTGAAATGAAGAAAATTGAGGTAAGAGTTGAGAAATTTACCTGTGATTTTTTGAGATGAAGAAGAAATGGATTGAAAGAAGAAGAAGCGTACGCTGTCTGGAGTTGACGTTGTGAACAATATGCAACATGGAATACTTCGAAAGACACGTTTTATTTATTATTTTACTTATTTTAATTAATGTTCGTGACAACTATTTACCTATCTAAATAAGGTAAAGTTGATTAAATTTTCCAAATGTTTCTCATTAATTTTATTACTATTAGGATTATTATTATTAAAGTAGGGACAAAATACCATTTTTGATCCTCAACTATATGGTTCACTTTGGTTCCTTATATTTTTTTTTTTGTCAAATTGGTCCCTTAATTTTTAAAACGATACAAATCAGTCTATGTTGTTTACTCCGTTAGTCAAGGTCTGTTAAATATTTACATGACATGTTTGACCAACTCTTGTGACAGAGTTAGCGTTGGAAAACCCAACGCTAAAAATTATATCTAGATTTTTTTTGTTCATCTCCATCATTCATCAGCATCATCATCAGGGGAAAAAATCCAGATGGAAATCAAGAACCAAAATCAAGAAAATAATGAGGAACCAAAACCCATAAACAAAACCCTAAACCCTCTCCAAGAATTTCACTATGATCTAAGTAAACTTCCCAAAAATTCAGTACCAACTAATCAATTTCTCATGGATAAGATTCAATTCAGGCATAGAAATAATCATCAGACAGAAAACCTCAACCTACAAATAATCCTACCCACGAAAGACAACGAAACCTCCAAAATCCTAGACAGAAACAAAAACTCTTCAAATAACAATTTCAAAAAAAAAATCCAATTGAAATTTGAATAATCTACCAATACTGAGGAACCAATTAAAGAAATTGGAGGGAACCCAGTTGGAGAAAGAGGTGAATGTTGGAATTATCCCAAAACCTATGGGGATTCCGTAGCTACGACGCAGTAGAAACGTTAAAAGAAAGAAGAAGAAAAATAAAGAAGAAAATTAGGATTCTTGAAAAAATTGGGAAAGATGAATGTTGTTGCTGCCCACAAACTGTGGGACTTTCTTTCTTTATTCATCACTCTGCAACTGCAGAACTGTGAGTAAAATAATGTTGTGATTTTTATAATGAGGGAAACTCCCTATTTATAGAATTATGTTTGCTTGCATCTCAAGACAAAACGCAAAACTATAAAATCCCAAAATATTTATTTTGAATTAAATCTAATCTATATCAAATCAAATATTTCCTTCTATCGAGCAACCTACTTCGACACAAGGAATTACAATTTAACACACCACTTAATTCATTGTGTCTAAGCTATCTACGTTCATCATAAACCTTAGCTTCTTGAATACTTCGACATGCACTCCTTTCGTCATGATATCTGCAATCTGATTCTCAGTTCTGCAGTGTTCCAAATTCATCTTCCTATCTGCTACCTGCTCTCGAAGATAATGGAACCTCATTTCGATGTGCTTGCTTCGACCATGTGTTATCGGATTCTTCGCCAAATTGATAGTTGACATGTTGTCGATCTTCATGGTGATTGCTCCATGACTCTTTGATGTAATCTCTTCGACCAAGTTCACCATCCATGTTGTTTGACATGCACAAAGAGAAGCAGCTATGTATTCTGCTTCGCATGATGATAATGTCACTACTGGCTCCTTTCTCGAACTCCAAGCAACTGGTGTACCACCTAACATAAACACATATCCAGCTGTGGATTTTCGATCCTCAACATCACTACACCAACTGGAATTTGTGTATCCCACTAACTTGCATTCTTTTCCTTCATCAGTTGTTGGAAACAAAATGCCATAGTCGAGAGTTCCTTTCAAATACCTTAGTATCCTCTTCGTCGGTTCTAGGTGTGATACCTTTGGCTTCTGCATGAATCTACTCACCATACCAACATTGTATGCTAAGTCGGGCCTTGTGTGACAAAGGTATCGAAATGACTCAATAAGTCTTCTGTATTGGGTTGGACCGACATCATCTTCTTCTGAATCCTTCGACAGTTGCAATCTGGGCTCAGCTGGAGTCAAAGTTGGGTTGCAATCTTACATCTCAAATCTCTTGAGTATTTCACCTGCATATCTTCTTTGATGCATAATCAAAACTCTACCACTCTTGTAGAATTTGATGCCAAGAGAATATGAGAGATTTCCCAAGTCTGACATTTCAAACTCCTCACTTAGGTCATGTTTGAAATCTTCGATCTCCTTTTTTGCAACTTCCTGTTATCAACAGGTCATCGACATAGAGACATAGTATAAGAAAATCACCATTGCTTCTTCTTACATATACTTCATGCTCAGTTATGCACTTCATAAATTCCTTCTCCCTTAGAAAGTTGTTTATCTTCTTATTCCAAGCTCTTGGAGCTTGCTTCAGTCCATACAGGGTTTTATGCAGCTTGTACACCTTTCTCTCTTCGCCTTGTTTCACAAATTCAACTAGTTGTGCAATATAAACTTCTTCATCTAAAGGGCCATTTAGGAATGCACACTTCACGTCCATTTGACACATCTGCCAGTTGTTCATGTTTGTTATACCAATAACCAACCTAATTGTTTCGATCCTAGCAGCAAGAGCAAATACTTCGTCGAAGTCGATTCCTTCCTTCTGAAGAAAACCTTTCGCCACAAGTCTCGCTTTGTGTCGAGTCACTTCCCTTTTGGGATTCAACTTCACCTTGTATACCCACTTCACATCAATTGCCTTCTTGCCTTGAGGAAATTCAACAAGTGACCAAGTGTTGTTGACTTCGATGGACTTTATCTCCTCATTCATTGCTTTCACCCACTTCGAATCTTTCAATGCCTCAGCTGCATTGACAGGTTCAACATCTGCATAGAAAGCATAATGTGCCAGCTCACATTCTTCATTGACCACATCACCTGATGTAATCACACATTCATGTAACCTTGCAGGCATGTGTCTTATTCTTTGAGGTCTGCTTAGGTCTACTTCACCTCTAACATCTTCTCGTCAAACATCTCTTTCGACTTCACTAGTTGGTTCTTCACAAAAGATTTCAACTGAATCTTTCTTGACATTTTCAGTCCAATCTCATTCTTTAAGCTCATCTATAATCACATCCCTATTGATCACAACCTGCTTGTTTACTAGGTCGAACAACTTATAACCTCTAGTCGAATGATATCCTATCAGAATCATTTGACTAAACTTGTCATCAAACCTCCTTCTCAACTGATCTGGCACATGCCTGTGTGTTATAAATCCAAATACCTTCAGATGACTCAAGCTAGGCTTGACACCAAACCAACAATCTTCTGGTGTAACTCCTTATAGCTTCTTCGTCGGACATCTGTTTAAAATATACGTTGCAGTCGACACAGCTTCTCCCCATAGTTCTTTGGCTAGATTCTTGCCATTCAACATACTTCTTACCATGTTCATGATTGTTCGATTCTTCCTTTCTGTAATTCCATTCTGCTGTGGAGTGTAGGGTGGCACCGCCTTATGTACAATCCCTTCTTTTACACATAATTCATCGAAATATTTTGACAAATACTCTCCACCACCATCAGTCCTCAAAATCTTGAGCTTTCGACCACTTTGTCTTTCGACCATAGATTTAAACTTGACAAATACATCAATCACTTCTCTTTTCTTCTTGATCATGTAAGTCCATAATTTTCGACTGAAACCATTTATGAAAGTGACAAAGTATCTATTAACTCCAATTGAATCCACCTGGATAGGACCACATACATCAGAGTATATGATTTCAAGAATTTCCTTCGACCTGTTTCCTGCATCCTTGGTGAAGCTATTCTTGTGTTATTTCGACTAAACACATTCTTCACACACTTCGTTTGGGATGTCGATTTCTGGCAATCTTGAAACCATATTTCTTCTCTTCAAATCTCTGATGTCTTTGAAATTGAGATGACCAAGTCTATAGTGTCATAACCATTCGTCTTTGCTAGCTGCACTTGCAAGGCACTTATGCTCCATCACATTTAGTTCAATCTTGAAGGTTCTATTCTGAGACATTTGAGCCTTCAAGATCAACCTACCACCTGCGTCGACGACTCTCGTCACCTTGTCTTCGACCGACACCTTGTAGTTCTTTTCGACCAACTACCCTATACTGAGCAAATTGCTCTTCATGCCTGGTATGTACAAAACGTTGGAAATTACTGACCTCTTTCCATCCTTCCTCTTAATCAGAACATCACCATTACCTTCAACTGCTAGAGTATTTTCATTTGTGAATTTCACTGTGTTCTTCATTGAGGGCTTCATGTTGACAAACCAATCTTTCCTACCAGTCATGTGTGATGAGAATACTGAGTCCAAGTACCATTGATCTTGGAATCTCTCTTCATCTCTTGTTGTGACCATCAGCAACGTCTCTTCTTCTTCATGTTTTGCCAGCTTAGCATCATAATCTTGATTCTTTTGCTTTTCTGGACAACCACTAAAATAATGACCATACTTCTGACAATTGAAACACTGAATGTGACTCTTGTCTGGCTTTCAACCACTACCTCTTCCCCTTCCTCTACCTGTAGCACCACCTCTTTGGTTGCCTTGGTTCCAAGGTTTTCTCTGATTCGACCAATTTGCTTCTTGCTAATTTTGACTAGTCGAATTCTTATAGCCACCTCTGCATTTATTGTCAAACACCTTTCCTTTGTCTTTCATATCTCTTGCTGATTGAGCCTGCAGAGCCACATCACTCTTCGACTTCCCTGCTGCTCTTTCAGCCATTCTTTGTTCATGAGATTCAAGTGTCCCTTGAAGCTCTTCTTTAGTCACCTTCGACAAATCTTTTGATTCTTCTATGGCTACTACAACATGGTCGAACTTTGGAGCCAATGATCTCAAAATCTTTGAGACAACTGCTTTTGTCGTCAGCACTTCTCCACATGCTTTGATTTGATTCACAAGTTTTGTAACTCTTGTGAAGAAATCTGTTATGGTTTCATTGTATTCCATCTGAAGCAATTCATAAGCCCTTTTGTGAGTTTGTAACCACACCTCTTTCACCTTTTCTACACCTCCAAACGATTTCTCAAGAATCTCCCATGCTTCTTTTGCAGACTCTACATCACTAACTTTTTCAAAGTTATCCGGATCAACACATTGATGGATTATAAAGAGAGATTTATAATTTTTCTTCTTTAATTATTTGTACGCAACCTTTTCCTCTTCCGTTACGCTCTTTGCAAGCGTTGTTACTCCTTCCTTTACAAGATCCCATAAATCTTGATAACAGAAAACAACCTTGATCTGCTTGCACCAATTCTCATAGTTATCTTTCTTAAGAATCGGAAGACTCGCCAAAAAATGCCCATTCGGATGATTAATTGACATCACGTTCTTGCCCTTGAATCTCTTTAACAGGAGCTCTAGATACCAGATGTTGGAATTATCCCAAAATATAGGGTAATTCCGTAGCTATCACGAAGTAGAAACGTTAAAAGAAAGAAGAATAAAAATAGAGAAGAAAATTAGGGTTCTTGAGAAAATTGGGAAAGATGAATGGTGTTGCTGCCCATAAACTGTGGGACTTTCTTTCTTTATTCTTCACTCTGCAACTGCAGAACTGTGAGTGAAATAATGTTGTGATTTTTACAATGAGGGAAACTCCCTATTTATAGAATTAGGTTTGCTTGCATCTCAAGACAAAGCCCAAAACTATAAAAGCCCAAAATATTTATTTTGAATTAAATCTAATCTAGATCAAATCAAATCTTTCCTTCTATCGAGCAACCTGCTTCGACACAAGGAATTACAATTTAACAATGAATAACGTTGAATCTTCAAGAAAGAAACGATCTTGCTAAGAGTTTGTAGAAAGAGTGAAACTTGGATTTGAAAGTAGCAATAAGGAATGAAAGAGAAAACAGAGAAGAGGGTTAGGCATGTGCGCATGCGTGATCTCTTCTCCAAAACAAAGAGAAGAAACTAAGGTATATGAAAGTACTTTTCAAATTCAAGTTTCATCTTTAATTAATAAAAATAAAAATAATATTTTCATACAATGAATGGAGATTCTTTTCCTATTCTGGTACCCTTCGAATATTCTTCATTAGTTAATTTTTTTTTACTTGAATGGTTTATTTTCATTTTCATTTTCTCATTGCTTTTGATTTTGACAAGATTTGATTTTGTTTCTCACTCAAAAAATAGAAAGAAAAAATGTTTTTTTTTTTTTTTTTTACTTCAATTTGATTTTGGTTCTTGATTTCCATCTGGATTTTTTTCTGGATGATAATGATGTTGATGGATGACGGAGATGAACAAAAAAATCCAGAAATAATTTTTAGCGTCGGTTTTTCCGACGCTAACTCCGTCACAAGAGTCGGTCAAACGTGCCATATAGATATTTAACAGACTTTTTACTAATGGAGTAGAAGGCGGGGACTGATTTGCATCGTTTTAAAATATAAGGGACCAATTTGGCACGAAAAAAGATAAGGGACCAAAGTGAACCATGACCTATAGTTAAAGGACCAAAAAAGGTATTTTACCTAAAGTATTTCAATTTATTACTTTAATATAAGTAAGTTAAATTATCTAATTACAAATATATCTTATAAATTTATTTATTTTCAAATTTTGTAAGGCTTTCTTTGAGAGTTTAAGACTTAAGAGGGAGGAGAAGAGAAAGAGAAATGAGGGGAGGAGGGAGGAGGGATACTACTATAATTTACCGTATTTTTGTAAATAAAAAAAATGGAGTTGATCTTAAGTGATATGATATGCCACATCAACATATTTGTTACACTGTCATTGTCATGTGTATGTTTATTCATTGAAATTTTTTCATATGACGTATCACGTCAATATCTGTTGACGAACATTGACAGGAGAGACTAAAAGTGTGGATGAAAAATATTATGAAGATCATTTTAAAAAAAAAAATTATGGACAAAAATTGAAGTTTGGGATATTTTGAGGGACCATTGATAGGTTATCATAAGGGGAAACATTCACACATTGGGTCAAACATTCACCTAAAGATCAAAGACTCACCCAAACAAGTGAGAAAGATACAACATATTCATCCAAAACTTAAGGTGATAAATGTATGGGTTCTCTCACTTATAAAGTGTTCAACCTCCACTTTCCTAAGTAATGTGACACTTAAAACTCACACTTATTTCTCAACAAACATAAACACATTTAACCTTTTTTATTTCATCATTAATTTGAAAAATACAAAAAATCGATAAACTTCTATAGATAAAATTAAAAATTTTATTTGTTTCGATTAATAACAGAAAATGAGCTGAGAAGCGGTGGTGACAGTGGACCAAAGCTTTGATGATGTGGAGTTGAGGGACTTACAAAGTTAGCAATCTAAAAATCAAGTCAGTATGTAAGAAAGAAGAGTAAATTGAAATTGACTTTAAATTTGTTATCTTAATTTAGTGTCTTCTCTATTTATAGATAGAGGGAAATAACGAGCTCTCTATTTGTTATGAGTAAATTGCAGAAAGTCATTATACATACTTGCAGTTGAGATCTTTTGTAATCATTAAGATAGTAATTCTCGTGTGATGAAAGGTTCTGGAGAGAGTATAGTCCCTTCCTCCTGGTCGGTCGGGTCGATATGACTGGCATAGAACAATTGTCTCCCAAGTGCTTGTTTATACGTAGCAAGGCGGGGGGCTTGTTATGTCAGCTTTGGATGCGACCACTCTGCTGGTCATCGTTGGATGGGCAAAAAAGAAACATTATAATTTCATGGAAATTCATGCATTCAATGCACCATACTTCAAACATCTTTTCAAAAGTGTCATCATTGTGACTCTTAGAAACTAAAACACTCGAGTGTTGTGTTTGGTGGAGTATTTTGTGTGATAGGTAGTAGTTTTTGAAGAGTTAGAGCTAATTTCTTTGAGTTACTTTCTAAGTTTTGCAACAACTTTCTTCTTTAGTATTATCACTTCCTTGTATATGAAAAGTTAGTGCATTATGAGTATGAAATCATAGAAGAGTGCTCACAAGTTACAGAAAAATGTTCCATCTTATTTGATGGATTCAATATACTCCTTAACTATTTTTGTTTTTGCAAAAGTGGTCGGTCTTGATGACATCTTTACCGAATTCGGTTCACCTTCCTACAGGGGATTTTCAAGTTCTTTTGAAAACAAAGGGATATGAAACAAATATAGTGATTACATTATCCCTTTTTATGAGTGCACTTTCTCGTTTGTCGATCTACGTCTCCTTTTTCATGCTTTTGAGATAGAAGTTCTAAGCATTTGGTGATTGTTCCTTTGCAACTTCATTCATTCATCCTTATGTGATTCTATTCTTCCATCTCTTTAAGTACCATTATGATGTTCAATATACAAACAATTGTGATGACAACTTCATCCCATAAGGACTTTGGCAAGTTCTTCTGCTTCAGAATGCATCTCGCCATATCCAATATGGTTATGTTTCTTATTTCTGCTATTACATTATGTTGATTTATGTAAGAAGAAGTTACCTCATGATCAATAATATGTTATGCACATAACTCCTTAATACCTTGGATGTGTATTCGACAACTCCATCTGTTCGGAGAACCTTGATCTTTTTTTTACTCTGATTTTCGACAAGCATCTTGAATCTCTTAAAGATTTCAAATACTTTGTCCTTTCGTTTGATCACATAGATCCAAAGCTTTAGACTATACTCATCGACAAATAAAACAAATACTTGTTTTTACCAATTGTATGATCCTTGAACCAACCACATACATCCGAATGTACTACTTCTAGTATGCAAGAGGACCTCATTGGCATAGTCGAAACAAAAGACTTTATGAATTTCTTCCCCACTAAGCAACATTCACAAATTTTGTCGGGCATCTTAAGACTTGGTTTACCAATTACTCATATGGTCAAATCTTAAATGCCACAATCATGTGTTTTTGTGGTTGACAATTATTTTTAGGCATCATACCTCAGTCGTATTGATCATGGTTGATCGCGACTTAGTATGTCTAAAAGATCCTGACTGCAAGTGCACAGTCGTATCACGTAGTTTTAAAAGACTATCGATTCCACAAGGACTAAAAATCGAACGTATTGTTATCTAGTGCTACAATGTAAATCTAAGGCTAATAGTTTTCAAGGTTAAGATCCAAACAAAAAAATAAATGTAAACTAAAATTAGATTTAATTCAATATACGATGGGATATCGGTATGCAAATTATGGATCATCGGGGATTCAATAAGTCTGGCGTTATAAAATGGTCAAAATATTATTCAATAGAAAATGCTCATTTAAAAGACTTTATCTCACAATCTCATGTTTATCGACTCATAATACACTCTCAAAGTAGAATGATTGCTCTCGTTGATTCATTTGAATTAAAAAGTATTTTTTGAAAATAAATAAATCCTAATTAATTTTAAAGCTCTCTTGCTGTATTTAAAATTAATGTTCAATTTCAAATATCTGGTTAAAATCTCAAACTCTCGTTATGTTGATTGTAGCCTTTGTTACCTTTTTACTCTCGTAACAAAAGTTATTTAATTTAAGAAAAAGAAACCAAAACCAGAAAAAATAACTTGTTAAAGGTTTACGCCAAGAATTATCGATTCCCTTCCGACCGATTTATTTACATACCGATGTAAATGGTTTAGCTGGACATGATTTGCGAAACAAAAATACAGATACGATAATAAAACATAATCAGAAACATGTTTTGGTACTTAATTAAGGAAACAATAATAATAATTGACAACAAATAAAAACCTGGAATTAAATAGACTTGAACTGGGATTATGAAGGCAAGCTTTGAGCTTCGGATCCGATTACAGTAAACAATTTGTAAAAAAATAAAGTGCTAAAAACTATGGTGTAATAGTTCCCCAATGTGGAAAACTATCACTTTTTTAAAGTAAATATGAAAACTGCTTAATTAAACTAAAACAATGAAAATCCGACAAACAGAAGAGAGACTTTGATTGAAACTGCTTTTGATATTTATATGTCTCTAGTTCATGGATTCGTTTGCATGAAAATCGTATTTGAAATTGTTGAATGAAGAATGAATGTGTGCATGAATATAGGAGATGCGGTATCCACTTTCGTAAAAACCAGTGTGGCAGTTGCCACACTCCTTCTTCTTACCCTAGTGGCACTCGCCACTTTTTGCTCTTCATAAGTACGTGGCAGGCGCCACATACATAGTGAGGTGGGCACCACATTAGTGTTGGTGGTGGGTGCCACACCTTAAGTGTGTGGTGGGCCCACCCCTTTTTTCATATTTTCTTTTCTTTTCTTTTCTTCTATTTTCTTTCCTTCCATTTTCTTCGATTCCTTTTTAATTCTTTCTATTTTCTTTCCACCATTTCTTCTTCTTTTCATTATTTTACGATTAGATCCCAAGTAGCCTGAAAATATAAAATCGAGATATAAATCAATACATAAATCAAATAAAACAGCGAAATAGTAACTAAAATTCATGTAAGTCAAGTTAATTAAATGATATAATTTCACGTTATCAAACTCCCATATACTTGAACCTTTGCTTGTCCTTAAGAAAAAGAATCATCTAACACGAGTTTGAAACAATAACACAAATCATTCAGTGATGTTAAGCTTTATTTGATAGATAGGTACTAAATATCAATACCAAGAATACAACGAAGACACATAATTACAATATGTAATCAAGAACTCCCACCCTATGTAGACAGATCTGAATCTTGTTATTATAATTCGACTTATATTTTTCCTCCTCTTTTTCATTCTAGCGCAATCACATTAAGGTCGTTATCCCTGCACGCCCATGGTAAGTAAACCTGTTAGTGTTCAGTGATCTCATTTTCATATTTTCTTTGCATTTTTCTTTTATTTTTGAATTTCAAGGGTCCGGTCTGTTGGGCTAAAAGGTCGGGTGAGGACTACCTAACTTAGAGAGAACATATCTTTCATTCGCTTTTTTCTACTATTCCTTTTTAATTCATAAATTGAGATCGAACACGTATTTGCATTTGTTTATTACTTAGGTTGTGCCTTAGGATGATGCTGACTGTTAATATAAACTAATCAAGAGGCTACTCTAAAACTTAAGGTCTTGGCACAATAGGTACTCAAATTCATCTGCATAATTAAGGGGTTCAGGGTGTCAAAATGGTACCAATTTTATTGACATTTTCTCAAGTCTTTCTAACTTAGCCTAATAGACTCTTAAGGTGTTGTGTTATGTATCAAACCAAAATTAAAATTCTGGTTATACAGATACTTAAATGTCCTATCTTAATGTTAAGACATTGATTATTGCACTTTAGGAAACAAGAGAAATACACAGATGCAGTTTTGAAGTGATGCAACATAAATCACCAACAGATGTTGAGACAACATATTGAGACATCTCAGTAAAGAACACA
This sequence comes from Lathyrus aphaca, assembly GCA_963966055.1. Classification (NCBI taxonomy): domain Eukaryota; kingdom Viridiplantae; phylum Streptophyta; class Magnoliopsida; order Fabales; family Fabaceae; genus Lathyrus; species Lathyrus aphaca. The sequence continues at coordinate 175,795,184 of OZ014525.1, forward strand.
ATACAGAAAACCTGTAGATTGCAGAATAATAAGAACACAAAATATATTGACTCAGTTCAGTGTTAACAAACCTACATCTGGGGGATACCAATCTAGGATGAGGACTCCATTAAATTGTAGTATTATCACAAAGCTAAACTCTCTTATTTACAACTTTGTCTCCTAATCACTACCCTAATGAACATCTTTACCAAAGCTAAACTCTAGTCGTTTACAACTCTGATAAGAGAACCTACTCACATCCTTCACAACATGTGTTGCATTTGTCTTCTGCCATCACAGAACCTGTCACTGTTTTCTTAACTAAGAAGTTATCTGGGACATGCTTAAAAGCTTTGTCCAAGAACAATAAAACAACCATTACCTAAAGAATTCTGGTAGTGTACATGCATCTATGTTGTCCTCTCTACATCTCATACTGCAGAGGGAACTACAACCCTAAGAGCCAACGACTCTCAAAACCTAAACCCTTATTTTACAAAAGAGAACTAGGTTACAATTGTTACATAAGGCATAGTTAACCCTAGGTATAAGTCTTCATATATATATATATATATATATATATATATATATATATATATATATATATATATATATTCTGTTTTCTTGGGTCTTCTATCATTGCTCCTTGATTCAGTCTTTTAGGAGTGAAATAAATCCTAAAAAGGTTTGTTATGGAATTAAACCTGCTGAAGTAATAGTTCAGGAAGTCCTATTAACATGATAGGAAATATTCTTCTAAATCTTTGACTTATGCAGTTTTTCTTCACCATTAGGTTTTACCAAAATTATGTCAAACACTAGGAGCTTTCAGTCTCCCCCTTTAGACAAATTTTGGCAAAAACTTTCTCCCTGAATTTTTCATGCCTGTTGGTATGTATGAGGATGGATTTGAAGCATGCTCCCCTCAATCCTGTCTTATTTGAAGAGTAAATATTATTCTTCTAGGCATAAGAGAACCATTAATAAGAAGCAAAGTTCAAGTTCGTAACACAAAGTATACAAAATGTAACTCAGGGCACAAGACACAACCTGTTTCACAACTCAGATCACAAGACACAAACAGATAGAAATTTATAGATTAATATAATAGAACATCATCTTCCCTTTGCACCATTCTTGCACTTCCACGGCTTGAATGAACCCAATAACCAGAACATTATTCTTCTCCCCCTTTTTAGCCAAAACATGACAAAAGTAAGCAAGACAGCTCCAAATCCAGGAACAACCCATCTAGATTTTGAAAAACGCCATTGAGTACTTCACTTGAAGGAAGGAAATTATGAGACCAAGAAGTGTCACAACAATCCAATTTATAGCGAGCAATGTTCTTTGAAAGCAGTGAACCATCAATCAAAATGTTGGTCAATTCAAAGAGCCAATAACTCCACTAAAGCGCACCGACCAAGATTGTTGATTGTTTCTTCTTATAAAAGCATCGTCCAAGGAAAACCTGTTACATGCAAACATGTTCCAAGACAATGTCCTGACATCATGTCAGATAATTTCTTTGCTTTACTGGTCCTTCTACTGATATGACATATCCAGAACATCTTCATAGGAATCTCCAGAGAAAATTAAATTCTCTCAGAATTGTCAATGATTCCTGAAGCATACAAAAAGAATCATATATTATGTATTATCAAGTCTCCCTCAACTTGCAACAATATAATGTCAAGACATGACACTTGACATCTTCATCCCTCCTAGATGGAAGAAAATCTGCTTGTAACTCACCATAAGCTTGGTGTAGACTGCACCCCTGCAGTATATTCTTAGATCAAGAGGCAACCCCCTATCTATGAAAATTTGTGCTCCCCCTGAGCACCTGTGTAAGAATGAATGGAAAACATAAGATGCATCTTTAATGTCTTCAAGAGCATCACTCTCTGTCTAGCCACCTGCTGAAGCACATTCTTTTTGGCACCATTATCCCTTCTGACAAGAAATAACAATCACTCACACATGAACACCATCATGTTATCCGTGAGGCATATAATTGTTGGAACAACATCAAAGAAGTTTGTTTTCCTTCCATCATTGTCAGATATTGGACACATGCTTTAGAAAAGCATGACTTTCTAGACAAAGTCCTTCCACAAGATTTTAAAAAATAGATAGTCATCCAACTTTTCAAAGGAAGTCATTCTTATCATTCTCCCATATAATAATTTGGAATAATCTTGATAAGTTGTTGATTATCCATATGTATAATTCCAAGCAATCAATACCTGATCTACTCTTGTCTTCTCTACATTCTCATTCCAAGGAAGACCTTCTACTTCATCATTCTCCCGTATGATTATGTAGACGCTCCTTAGGCAATTATGTAGGTAATAAGATCAAAACCAGAGCACAATCATCCTTCACCAAGGATATCCAACCCATATAATGTCCTAACATCAAGTTAGAACATATTCCACACATCAAGACATATTCTTGATATGCTCCACCAACTGGACTTACTATAGCATAGTAATCCAAAGAACAGAAGAACCTTCAATCAATACTGCGCCACTAGCTTGAATAATAACTCTAGAAAGAGAGAAATAAACTCGCATCCACCTTCAAGAATAAATACTCTCCTTAAGTCTTCAACTCATCACCCTTCTGCCCAAGAGTAACTTGTTCCAAGACAATCCTCAAGACTCACCAGCTGCCACATGTTGATTATCTTGATTCTTTAAATCCACTATTGAGATCAACCAATTGCCACAATTTGATCACCTCCTTCATTAATCCTCATATGAAAAAGCCAATTGCCACATATTGTCTTATTCACGTTTGTCAGAACTCTCACAAAAATATTCTAATCTACAAAGTGAAACTTGATCTTCAAGTTACATGTATCCACTTTCTCAATAACAATACACAATAAGACTCCCTAAGCATAGATAATGTAACATCTTCTCATTCCTATAACTCCCTCAAACTTCCAAGAGAACAATCTTTTTGAAGCATCACTATTTATTCTAGTAGATCACCTTATCTTGAGTTGATGTGCCACTCCGCCAAATGAGATTCTGATGTTGAAATAGATGTCAGAAAATTGTTGTAAACACCCCAAATTTGCCCTCACCCATTTCACCATGGCTTGTGATCATTTCATATGCATAAACACAATCATATCATCTCATATCTCAATTTTGAGTCACTGCATTGGTTCTAAGTCATCTGCACCTAGGGTTTGTGATCTGAGCAATCCAAGAGCTTCTGGAGCCACTCCAAAGGTCAACAATCACTTCAAAGGGGTCCATGTGTGTTCATCTATCATATTACATCCTCTCAAGGTCAAGATTTCAAAAGAATCACAAGAACTAGGGTTTGAATGGATGCAGAGCCAGGTTTGACTGCACAGATGACCTAAAATTAGGGTTTTGGTTTCAGAGGCCATAACTCCAATTTTTTTGGTCATTCTTGTTTCCATTGGTCTCTATATGGTATAGGGAGTATACATATCAATTTTCATGAAGAAATTCCATGGGGAAGTCATCTGATCAAGGGTTGACTTTTCAGACAAGTCAGTGTAAAATCAGGGCATCTGAGGCCCCCAATGACCCAACCAATGGGTGATCTTCATCATTTTGAGTGTATATGATCTTTATTTGATCATGGAAGAAGGTTGAAGTTCATAAAAATCAAGAATTTGGAAGTTTTGCAAATGTTGACTTTTTGGGCATAGTTGACTTTTCAAGAATGCTTCATTTTAGGTCATTTTTCAAGCCTTGATTCTTGATCCAAAAATGCTTCAAATGGAAAAACTTTGGTCATGAAAGTTGTAGATTACATCTTTCCCTTTTCAGAAAGTACAAGAACATGATCAAATTCTTCTTGGATCAAAAGTTATGGTGTGACAAAGTTGCCAAAAATCACTTATTTTCAAGATATGCACCAAGTGTGAAAATTGCAAAATCATGTACCAAGGCAAATTGCAACTTCTAATTGGCATAAAACCATCACATAAACATCATGTAAGTCCTAAAATTCAGAATGGACTAGGCATTGCTCATGTTTCATGGCTTTTGGGACAAGATCTTTCCATATGAACCAAAAAGCAAACAACTTGCAAAATCATCATGATCACTTCACCAACTTGATGCATTGGCTGCTGGACCTTCCCAACATCACACACACACCATGCTGCACCAGAACCATGCCTTGTAATAGCCTAGATCATGAGCCATACTTCTCTTACACAAAAGGTGGACTTTGAGCAAAAGCAAACTTACCAATCACTATAGGCCAGGTCACATCATCTGACCTATAGGATTAAAATACAATATCCTTTGGCAAGCAAAATATAACAAGAGGCAAGGCTGAAACAAGATAGCAACATATACACCAAAACACACCATTTTGCAAATTGCTTCGAATCTCTCTGCCCAGCTCACAAACATCCAAACTATTTTCACACCTCAACTCACCATGCTTCATTGAGCAGAAAGCAAACAAGAACCAGGCCTGAAACAAGCTGTAACCTCACTTCACCATTTTCACCCCAAGTTGCAGTTTCTTTCGAAACTCTCACCACAGCTCACAAACATCAAAACAAACTCCATAGACCTTCTTTGTTCATCACCCTGACCACAAAGAACCTCTCACCTTGGCCTGAAGCTGCCTGAATCACCATTGACATTCTCGACTGAGCTTGGAGCAGAAGCTGATCAAACTTTTCATCCAGCCAATATAAACTTCTCCCAAGCATTCAAACATCATCAGGAGGTCATAAGGAGTGGATTTCACCAAGAAAGGAGGCCTGAAAGTAGCTGGAGTGAAAGCTTCGAATCTCAGGTAGCTCAAGAAATATTTTTCCAGAAATCATTTCTTTTGTTCTAAACTTGTTCTTTGTGTCTTCCTGATCATGAATATGTCTTTGGTTTTGCAAATGGTGTTGAAATGAGAGTTTAATTGCTCTCTGAAACTTGCGTGCCCTAGTTCTTATTTGTTTCGATTCAGCCTTGTTAGGAAATATAAATGCGTTTTGATTAGGGGTTTTGATTCAGTGGGTTATGGGGATCATTTCCATGTGTTTAGATTTCATTTTTGTTGCGTTTTGAAGATTTTAGGGATTTTCAGGTGGGGTTCCCACCGGAGAAGACGACCGGAGGTCTTCTCCGGCCACCTGAAAATCATTAGGGTTTAATTAGGTCATTAATGAGGATTTGAATTTGGACCGTAGATGCAGTTGACTGGAGTTGACTCCCGCGCGTTTGTGTGGCTCAGATTACATCATTAAAGCCCTAATCTGTTTTATTAATTTAATAAATTATATTTAGGTTAATTAAGCCAGAAGAGATCCTGACCTTCCAATAGCGCGCGTGGTCAACTGTTGACCCCCCAAGTTTGAATCTCAGCCATGGATTGTGATTACTTCTCATTTTCATTAATTTTTTATTTCAATTTTTCTCATTTGTTTTGTACAATTTATTTAAAATAGTAAAAAATGTGTAAAAATTATGAAACTTTTTCTTATGAGTTTTAATAATTTTTATGACACAAAAAATATTTTTATTTTATTTTTAGCATCTAAAAAGTATTTTTAAATATTTAAAAGATTATTTTTAATTGATTAATGGAAATTAATTAATTAAAAATACTTTTAAGTATCTAAAAATCACCAAAAAATTCATGAAATATTCTAAGACATTTAGAAACATTGTCCAACCTTCAAACCAAATTTCTTTTTGGATCTTGATGTATTTTGAAAATTTTCCATTGAATTAAATCATTTTTTGTGCATTATTTTGATCATAAGTTCAAAAAATCATTTCTGCCTATCTAGGAAGAGTTGGACATTGATTCTTTTTGCATTGTTTTGAGTTTAGCATGAAGTTTCTAGGATAAAATGGCCATGATTTGATTCATCATTTTTTAATTTGTTTGGCATTTCTTTTGTTTAGGAACCCTAAAAACCCTAATAACTTAGAAAAATCATAACTTGAGATTGGTTAAGAGTTGAGACCTCCCCTTTGGACCTTGGTTTAGTATAGGGTTAGGGTTTCTTTGGGTGACATTTTCCATTTTTTATCTTAGGGTTTGCTTCTGTTTTTGGTTCTTGTTTGTTGTTTGATCCATAAACCCTAATTTGGGCTTTCATTTGCATCCCTTTTGCATTCTCTTGCATAACATGACTTTCCATGCCATTCCATGCCTCCATTTGATTCATTTGACATCATAAGACATATAGAAAGCATGTGTGATCATTGCATCTTGCATTTGCCATGTTGTTTGCCATGAATGTTTCATAACTTTTCATGTAAAGTTCATGCTCCTTAACTTGCATCACTTGCATCCATGATCTTGTATGAACATCTCCATGCCTTGCCTCATGTTTGTAACATCTTCATAGCATTATTATCATCATCAACATGCTTCTGGTTTTGTTTTTCATCATGTCATTTCATCTCATTTGGCATTGCATTGTATTTCTTTTCTAACATTTCAGGTGGTAAGTGAGGTTGAGAAGTGAATTTGCCTTCACTTCTCATAACTTTTCTTTTCATCTCTCTTGCATCCATTGCTGCATTTTTGTTTGTGTTTGAGATTGAGCTTGCTCATCCTTGTTCTTCTTACTTTCTTTCTTCAAGTGACTTGGCTTCTTGAATGAAGCAAGTCACTTTGCTTCTCTTGATCTTGTTCAACTGCTTCCTGGTGGTTCCATTGAAGATCTTTCTTGTTAAACCTCACAAACCTTAGGAACAACCAAGCATGACAATGATTAGGGTTTTGTTTAGTCTCCCCTCTTAGTTTTACCTTTGTGTCTCTTTTGAGTCTTCTCCTCTCATCTCATAATCAGGGACTAAACCCTAAAGGCTTTAAGGCTTTGTGATTAAGCTTATGCCTGCATCCTTCTCTTAGGATGGAGTGTATAACTTTAATCCTAAGTGTTAAACCCTTAATGTGTTTAAATCTCTTAATCAATTCACTTAATAATCATCAAGACATCACACTTGTAACTTGGGCCTTGCATTAGGGTTCTAATTCTTCCTTAATTGGTTAAGAAGGACTAACCCTAGTGTTAATGGACAAGTCCCCCTCAAGTTGTCTTACAAATCATAAAACTTACTTCATCATCATATCATTAATAAAATCCATTTAATAAAGGTTTGTTTTGTCATGATTTTAATCCCTAACCATGGATTAAGTTGAGGAGCTTTCCTCAGCTTAAACATTCTCATCTATTATCCTTCTATTAGGATGGTGTAATGAGTCTGTTTAATCCCTGATTACGGCTTAACCTCATTACTCAACACAAAACAAAAACACCAAAAACATCTAATTAATCACAAGTAGGTTAATGATCTTAATCCTACACCAAAGGTGATTAAGTGTGAGAATCTGACTTCACACTTAAGGCATTATCATTACCCCTAATCAGAGGGAAGATGTGATGAGTTTACTAAATCCATTGGTCTAGGCTTAAGCTCACTAACTTATGACAAACTTCAAAAAGCAATAAAAGATTGAAAATACTCAAAAACAAACAATAATCGTCTCCTCCGGGATTCTTTTCTCATCTCATTCACTCACAACCGAGAACTTGCTTCTTCCGTCTAATGCAAGACAGTTTGCACCTGAGCCAGACAGGTCATACACTTGAGCATAGGCAAGTAAGCAGTTTACAAGTCAATTTATCTTTCAGTCTCTTTGGGTCGAACTACGGTGTTCTGACTTCCTCATTGCACGAGAGGATACGTAGGCATAACTTAACGGTTATCGAACAAAAGTCTCTGTATATTCCCCCTCTTTCCAGCTTTATTCTTTTAAGCCTCATATTCTTGAGCATTTCATTCTTGTTCCTGCACTGACACATCCTTTATACACTTCACACTTCCTTTACACTGACACCTATACATTCTTTTCCAGCTATTTTATACACAGATTGCACTGACACTACCCCTTTATAACACAAATCTTTTAAGCGCGGATCCCGTCGAGTACGACGGACAATCTGGGTGCTAATACCTTCCCAGGTTGTAACCAACTCCCTTTCTCAGTCTCTCTGGTTCGCAACCGTCTTATCCATCTCTTTCTAGGTCTATGCAGCATTACCTTTCCTCCGGGATAAAAATGCCTAGCTGGCGACTCTATTCATCTCCAGTGAGTTCACGGCTGTGTGTTCTCATTGTCCCTTTCGCCGACCGTTCGCGTCTGTACCTTTATTTGGACTTGGTCCCACTTATCGGGAGCGACAGCTTGGCGACTCTACTGGGGACCCTTATACTGCAACCAGGGCTTCTAGTTCTTTTTGTGGGTTCCTCCTAGCGCTTGATTGATTTGTGTTTACTGGGGTGTTATGTGCTATCTGTGCTTGTGTATTTATTTTATTTATTGCTTTATGTACAGTTTTGTTTATTGCTTCCTTTATAGCTTTATGCATATATTATCATATTGTCATGCTGTGCTGTCTGGCTGGATCTGTTGTTTGCTTTGGTGGGTGGGTGTTCCATTGAGAGTTAAGGCCCTATACCTGGGACCTGAGTGACACCTAGGCTAGAGTGAATCATATTCTTTCCCATTCCATTTCGGTCTGGTGCGGGAATATGAAACACGGTTCAGATATGGGTTTCTTCTTGAGAACTCTAAGTTGCAGATTTCCTGCAGTGCTAGGGCTATCTGGGAAGCCTGCTAAGTCTGGATGACCTTTAGTATTGACCTTCAGAAACTGAGGTGAATTAGAGGAGGAACTTTTATGGTTATTGTAAACACTGCACCTCCGGGTTAGAAGTGTTTACACTTCTCATAACTGATCCAAGTCTGAGGATCCTTGTTTTAGAACACCACCTGTGAGGGGGTTGGGCTGTTTACAGGTTTGCAGGTACCTTGACCTCAGAATACCTTGTTACTTTGATTGTTTAAGAATACTTCAATTTGGGACAGTTCTTGTGATTCTAAAACCCTGGATATGTGGCTCTTTATTTGAGTCCCCCACCTTGGTTACTGGATTTATAGACCTCCATCTGGAATTCTTGAACATACTTGGACCTATATCAGGGCATTTTGATCAGATCCAGCTCAGTCACAGACCCTTGCATATCATTTGCATACATAATCATTGCATCATATTGACATTTGCTTATTTGTGTTTCAGGGTATCCATCTTCATTTGGTTTTGGTTTTGACCCCATCTTCAGTACTGACCTATCTTCATCAGCTATCTGCTTCAGTTATCACCTGCACCAGCCAGTCAGTGGCCCACTTCTTCAGTATTATCATCAGCACCTGTCTCTACTCAGTCTCAGCATCATGGCTCCTAAAAAGAGCAACATCACCTATCACTTCTTCCAGCCAGAGCTATCAGATATCAGGAAGATCCAAACCCTGATCACTCCAGATCACATACCATTGTTCAGGGAAAGTTATGGAGATATACTTGATATGGTTATGGATCTGGACCCATCACAGAGAAGCCTGATCCACACCTGCATTCAGTTCTATGATCCCCCACTAAGATGTTTCACTTTCCAAGACTTTCAATTGGGCCCTCTTTTAGAAGAATACTCATCTTTGGTTGGTGTGCCTATCAGGGCTGGAATCCCTTTCAACCCTGAAATGGTCTTTCCCAGCAATGGAGAAGTAGCAAAGGCTTTGCATCTGGAACCTGTCCTGATTGAGCAGCATATGACCTCTAAAGCTGGGATCCCTGGCTTTCATCTGGATTTCTTGATCTCTCAAGCTACCCTGAAAGCTTCTCTAGGAGAGTGGAAAGCTGTTTGTGCTTTACTGGCCTTGAGCATATTTGGAATTGTATTGTTTGCAGATGAGCCTCGGTTCATTAGCAAGAATGCAATCCATCTGTTCATCTTGAAGAACCCAGTGCCAACTTTATTGGGGGATCTTTACTATTCAGTGCATCAGAGGAATGAAAAGTAGAGGGGAAGATTAGTGAGGTGTTGTGCTCCATTGTTCCACACTTGGCTTCTCAGGCATCTACCCAGGACAGATGCATTTTTAAACCCTCATCAGCAAAGCAACTGGGCTAAGAGACTCACTGTTCTAACTTCAGCTGATATCAGATGGTGCACTCAGAGCACCAAGGGCAGGGATATCATCACCAGCTGTGGGCATTTTCCCAATGTGCCTTTAATAGGAGTTAAGGGTAGTATCAATTACAATCCCATGCTGTTCAGAAGGCAACTGGGCTATGCACTGGTCCACACTCCTAAGGCACAGGACTTGGTTGAGACTCTCTATTGTGAGAACAAGATTAATTTGGCTGTTGTTAGGCAGGCTGCCTGGGCCTGGGATAATGTTCAAACCAAGGGAGTGACCATTCTGGGGAAGTGCAATAATGTGGCATCAGCACAATATTATGAGTGGTCCCGTGCCAGGGCCCAATTCTCTGGGATTCCCTTTACCATAGAAGACATGCCTGAGTCATCTTCAGCACCACCCCCTGCCACTATCAGTTTGGAGGAGTATGAGAGTTTGAAGGAAAGAAATGAGAAGTTAACTCAAGCTTTGCAGAAGACCCTCCGGGAGAGGAGTGAAGGTATGAGGGAGATTGAAAGGTTGGAGAAAATGAGAGTAGATCATCTGACTAAGATTGAGAAGTCTGGGGATTATATCAAAAAGTCTAAAGCAGGAGAACAAATCCTGAAGAATGCTTGTAAAGAAGCCCAGTTCCAGAAAGCAAGGACAGACTTGTATCTGAAGGAGAGTCAGGCTCGGTGGGTCAGGATCACCGAGGCTCGTACTTTGGAAGACAAGAGAGTTCAAGACAAGATGGAGCAACTGGAAGCTAGTGCAACAGAACAACAAGAAGCCCTGGCAGCAGCCCAGAGGGAGATATCAGAGCTGAAGATCAAAGCAGGGGTGAAGAGGTCCAAAGACCAAAGTCAGTACAAGAAGCTAGCAGCAGCTGTTACAACCCGGAATCTCCTCATCAGGAATCTCACGGAGCGTCCGGCTGATCCTGTGACCGAAGCACTTCTCAAGGAAGTTCGTGAGGATGAGTTTGGTCTTGGTGTTTGACCATTTGTTTGTTGTTGCTTTCTTTCCATGTACTTTTATTTTCTTGTACTGTATTTTGACCCCTTAGAGGGCTTGTGTTGTAAAATGAACAAGTTGTATTATTTCACCTTCTGTAATATATTTGTGTTAGTTTGCTTCATCCGGGTTTTCTTCAAGCAACAACAACAGCATCTTCAAGGGTTTGGAAGGGTCAAAACTGAAGGCCAAACCGGATACCTTGAGAACAAATAAGCATAACTGCATTGCATGCTAACCCTTTGTTTGTTTTGCAGGTTTTTGTTTTGTTGTTGCTAACCTCTGTTGTGATGCCTCAGGAACTATTGCTAGGCGCCGGGTATTTCCCCTCAACCGTCCGCACCGTTATCCAACCCGAAACAACCTTCCGGGCATTCAAATGGATCAGATGCAGCAGGACCTTACTGAGGTCAGAAATCAAATGGCAAACGAAAGGCTAGAAATGAGGAATCAAATGACTCAGTTTATGGAAGTTATGAACAACATGGCTCAGAGCCAGGAAAGATTGAGGGCCATGGTGGAAAGGCAGAATCAAGAAGATCCACATATAGGGACTGCCGGTACCAGTAACAATGAAAGGGTACAACCTCATGTTAACCCCCCTGTATTTGGACCACACCTCCATCCTGAGGTCAATATTCCAGCAAATGTTCAAGGGACTGCCACTGCAGCCAGGGTACTACAAGAAGATCCTCAGGAGGACCAATTCACAGTAATGGGTGCTGGGGAAGAAGCTTATGATAGAAGGTTGGATGAGATAGCCGAGAAATTGAGGTCCTTAGAGTCTCAAAACTCTTTAGGTTTCGATGTCATGGACATGGGATTGGTAGACGGGGTCAGGATCCCCCATAAGTTTAAACCTCCTTGTTTTGAAAAATACAACGGGACTTCATGCCCCCGGACTCATTTACAGTCATTTCTGGGAAGGCTGAAGGCCTATACAATGGATGAGAAGCTCTGGATGTTCTATTTCGAAGACAGCTTAACTGGAGCGTCAAGAGAATGGTACTCTCACTTGACAAGGGCAACTATTAGATGCTGGAAGGACCTGGCAGAGGCCTTCATCAGACAGTATCAGTATAACTTAGACATGGCACCCAACAGGACCCTCCTAATGGGAATGTCACAGTCGTCAAGGGAAAGTTTCCGAGAATATGCACAGAGATGGAGGCAACTGGCTGCTGCTGTTCAACCACCTATGTCTGAACGGGAAATGGCAGATATGTTCATGAACACCCTTCAGGGAACATATATTGACAGGTTGGCTGCTTTCTCTTCCACTAGCTTTGCAGATGTTGTCATAGCTGGGGAGAGAATCGAAAGCCTATTGAAGATGGGAAAGATCTCAGACAACGGCGCAAGCTCGTCCAGTAGTACAAGAAAGCCTTTTGCGGGCCCGAGAAGAACTGGCGAGACCAATGCCATCCATTCAAACAGGGGCAGGCCCCAATATGTTCAAAGGTCAATAGCAGCAGTCACTATTCCTGCTCCAGCACATCCTCAGCCAGCCTATCAACCGCCGCAGCAAAACTATCAACAACAACCTCAGTACCATCAGCAAAATCAGTATCCTCCAAGGAACTACAACAACAGCAACACCAACAACAACAGTCAACAAAGGCCATTCCAACAGAGGCCATCTCAAGCTAATAGGGTGATCGATCCGATCCCTATGCCATATGCTACCCTGCTGCCACAACTCCTGAAACTCAACCTAGTTGAGCTAAGGACGCTGGCACCTCCAGATCCCAACAGTCTACCCAGGAACTATGACTCCAATGCTAGGTGTGCTTTTCATTCAAACGCACCTGGCCACAGTACAGAAAAGTGCAGAGCCCTGCATATGAAGGTACAAGACCTGGTAGACTCGAAAGCTCTGAATTTCGCACCTCCACCCAATGTCAATAAGAACCCAATGCCGAACCACGGTGGTCTTAGAATTAACGCTATTGAAGAAGACAAGCCGTCTTATTTAATAACCAGTGTGGGCCAGATCAGGACACCGTTGGTGGAAATTAAAGCTCAGCTCTTGGAATGTCAAATGTTCCCGGGGTGTGAGTTGGGTTGTGCTTACTGCAATATCTCGGTAAACGGGTGCGATAATTTGAGGAATGGCATAGATGGCCTTATTCAGAGTGGCCAGCTTCAGATCACCACATCATTTCCAACAAATCCAGCAATCTCATCGGCAACGGTTTCAGAACCTCCTACAACTGCAACAACCATTGTTCCTGACAATTCTTCGGTTTCATCAACAAGTACTTCATCTATTATCTCAACTGATCAGTTTTCAACAAATCTTCCTGCTACAACTTCAGCATCACTCCATTTTGAACCTCCTACAACAACAACATCCATCCTTCCACCATTGTCTCCTACAACACCAGCAACAAATCATGAAGATGTCTCAACTGTCACCATATTCTACGATCCTGAAAATAACTCCGCTTACAATTCAGAAAGTGCTGCTCCCACCAGGGCACCAGTGACAATCTATTATGATCCTCAGACTATTACAATTCCTTCAACAGCTGCAATCAGTCCGGTCACCATCACGGTGCCTGGACCCGTACCTTATGAAAGTAGTAATGCCATCCCCTGGCATTACGGCTCCGACTTGTACTGTGAAGGACAAAGAATCACTTTTGAATCATCAACCCCGGCACTACAAATTGACAATGTGGGCGGAGGCGGAGGCTTCACTCGAAGCGGACGTCTTTTCGCTCCACAAATTCAGAGACCCACTGCCGAAGCAGAAGCTGCTGCCAAGGCAAAAGGGAAGAGCCCTGTGCAGGAGGATCAAGCTGTTAAAGAAGCTTTGAAGACACCATTCGATCAAGAGGTTGATGAGTTCATGTGAATCATCAAAAAGAGTGATTATAAAATAGTGGATCAGCTGCATCAAACGCCTTCCAAGATCTCAATCCTATCATTGCTTATGTGCTCCGAAGCCCATCGGAATGCACTACTCAAAGTCTTGCACGCAGCTTACGTGCCTGAAGAAATCACTGTCAATCAGCTGGAAGCAGTAGTTGGAAATGTTAATGCTAGTCACGGACTAGGGTTCACCAATACTGATTTGACAACGGAAGGCCGCAACCACAACAAAGCCTTGCACATAACCATGGAATGCAAAGGTGCTGTCCTTTCCCACGTGCTGGTAGACACGGGGTCATCCCTTAATGTCCTACCTAAAAAGGCTTTGGTGAAGCTAGAGTATGACGGATTGGCGTTGAGACCCAGCAACCTGGTGGTGAGAGCTTTTGATGGCTCAAAGAGATCGGTTCTGGGAGAGATTGAGCTGCCCGTAACGATTGGCCCGCAGACCTTTAAAACTATCTTCTATGTGATGGACATTCAGCCTGCCTACAGCTGTTTGTTGGGTAGGCCATGGATTCACGCTGCTGGCGCCGTGACCTCTACCCTTCACCAGAAGTTAAAATATGAGTGGGAGGGTCAAATCGTTACAATCTGCGGAGAGGAGGACATTTTTGTCAGCCACCTGGCTACCTATAAATACATTGAAATGGATGGGGAGATCCATGAAACAATGAGCCAGGGGTTTGAAGCCTTGAATGTGAATGAGACATCTGCTGTATCTGGTACTCCAATATCATCATACCAACAAGCCCGGAAGGTTGTTGAGGAAGGAACTGCCCAAGGCTGGGGCAAATTGCTATCGGTAGAGAAGAAAGAAGACAGATTTGGGTTGGGTTACAAACCAACTCAACAAGATCAAGCAGCGGCTGCAAAAGAGCCCAACTTTGTGAGTGGGGGGTTGCTTACCCCTGATGCTATCAACTGTCTGGAAGACGAGCTGGAAGAGGAACGCAACCTGGAAAGCTGGATTCGTCCAAAGATCCCGAGGAGCAGTGTCTCGAACTGGTCTTCCCAGGAAATTATAAGAGTTACTCATGCAGAGTAATTATTATTTCCTGTATTTTTATAAGCATGCATCAAAGTCTTGCATCTTGCCCAAGATGACAAGACTCATTTTGTAATCGGGCCATCTGTACTTTTTGTGCAAACAAGATTAATTAATGAAATATCATACATCTTTTTGCAAACGAGTCTTTTCTTTTCGTTCACTGTTTTTCCATTTTTCTTTTTGTACAAAAAATAAATGGCGGTGTTTTCAAAATGACAACTTCTTTTCACTTTTCTAAATAAAGATTAAAATCAAGTCACTAAAATGAACAATCTTAACCCTTGCAGAGAGTGCCTTCCTGACAGCACCGACAACAGCACGACTATGACTTCGTATGACTTTGACAGTCCAATCAATCAAGCTGATGAAGGGGTTGATGAAGAATATGAGCTTCCTGAAGAGCTAGCCAGGTTGTTGAGACAAGAGGAAAAGATTATTACTCCTCACCAGGAGGAGGTTGAAGTGATCAATCTTGGTACAGATAAAGACGTGAAAGGGGTTAGAATCGGGGCCTGCCTGCAAGACTCAGTGAAGAGACAACTGATTGATCTGCTTCAAGAGTATGTAGATGTGTTTGCTTGGTCTTACCAAGATATGCCAGGGTTGGATACCGATATTGTCGTGCACAAGCTGCCTCTGAGAGAAGAATGCCCGCCAGTTAAGCAGAAACTGCGTCGTACCCGCCCAGACATGGCAATGAAAATCAAAGAAGAGGTACAAAAGCAATGGGACGCCGGGTTCCTTGCTGTGACTAGCTATCCACCGTGGGTTGCTAATATTGTGCCTGTGCCTAAGAAGGACGGCAAAGTAAGGATGTGCGTTGACTACCGGGATCTGAACAGAGCCAGCCCGAAAGATGACTTCCCATTACCTCACATTGATGTATTGGTGGATAACACGGCTCAGTTCTCAGTATTCTCCTTCATGGATGGATTTTCAGGATACAACCAGATCAAGATGTCACCTGAAGACATGGAGAAGACAACCTTCATCACACCCTGGGGCACGTTCTGCTACAAAGTGATGCCATTTGGGCTGAAGAATGCTGGTGCAACATATCAACGGGCTATGGTGACACTGTTCCACGATATGATCCATAAGGAAATAGAATGTTATGTGGATGATATGATCGCCAAGTCCCTTACAGAGGAAGATCACCTGGTGAATCTGCTCAAGTTATTCAAGCGTCTGAGGAAGTACCAACTGAAGTTGAACCCCAACAAATGCACATTCGGGGTGCGATCCGGTAAGCTGCTGGGCTTTATTGTAAGCGAGAAAGGGATTGAAGTTGACCCTGATAAAGTCAAAGCTATTCAAGAGATGCCTGCACCAAGGACTGAGAAAGAAGTTCGAGGGTTCTTAGGTCGATTGAATTACATTTCACGGTTCATATCTCACCTAACGGCAACCTGCGAACCTTTGTTCAAGCTGTTGAGGAAAGAACAAACGGTCAGGTGGAATGAAGACTGCCAAAAGGCTTTTGACAAGATCAAGGAATATCTGCAAGAACCTCCAATCCTTATGCCTCCAGTGGAAGGAAGACCTCTGATCATGTACTTGACAGTATTAGAAGAGTCAATGGGGTGTGTGCTGGGCCAGCATGACGAGTCTGGTCGAAAAGAGTATGCAATATACTACCTAAGCAAAAAGTTTACCGACTGTGAACAACGTTATTCACTGCTCGAGAAAACTTGCTGTGCTTTAGCGTGGGCTGCTCACCGACTGAGACAGTATATGTTGACCCACACTACCTTACTGATCTCAAAGATGGACCCAGTCAAGTACATATTTGAGAAGCCAACTCTTACCGGACGGGTTGCAAGATGGCAAATGATTCTCACAGAATACGACATACAGTACACATCTCAGAAAGCCATCAAGGGCAGTGTACTATCTGAATATCTTGCTGAACAACCCATTGATGACTACCAGCCTATGAGGTTTGACTTCCCTGATGAGGACATCATGTTCATAAAATCAAAAGATCATGAAGAGCCTATTCACACTGAAGGGCCTGACCCGGAAGAAGAATGGACTATGATGTTTGACGGGGCTGTTAACATGAACGGTCGTGGCGTTGGTGCAGTACTCATTACACCCAAAGGAGTTCACATGCCTTTCTCGGCAAAACTCACTTTCGACTGCACTAACAACGAAGCTGAATACGAAGCTTGCATTATGGGTCTTGAGGAAGCCATTGACCTCAGGATCAAGACATTGACTGTATTCGGAGATTCAGCTTTGGTAGTCAATCAAACCAACGGCAAATGGTATACACACCAGGATCATCTGATACCTTACAGGGATTATACAAGGAGGTTATTGACTTTCTTCACAACAGTCAAGCTTGAGTATATCCCTCGGGACGAGAATCAGTTTGCAGATGCCTTGGCTACCATTTCGTCCATGATCAAAGTTCAAGCTGCTAACTTTGTACCTCAGATTTCAGTGTCAAGACTTGATAGACCAGCATATGTATTTGCAGCGGAAGTTGTCAAAGATGATAAGCCTTGGTTCCACGACATTAAATGCTTCTTGGAGGATCAAACATACCCGCCTGGGGCATCTTCCAATGATAAGAAGACTTTAAGAAGGCTTGCTGGGAGTTTCTTTCTGAACACTGATGGGTCTTTATACAAAAGGAACTTTGATATGGTACTCCTCAGATGCGTCGACAAGACAGAAGCAGATTTATTGATGCATGAAGTGCACGAAGGCTCCTTTGGTACCCATGCCGGAGGGCATGCCATGGCTAAGAAGTTGTTAAGATCAGGCTATTACTAGATCACAATGGATGCAGACTGTTGTGCTTACGCCAGAAAATGCCACAAATGCCAGATCTACGCAGATAAGGTGCATGTGCCTCCCAATCCTTTGAACATCATGTCTTCACCCTGGCCCTTTGCTATGTGGGGCATTGACATGATTGGCAAGATTGAGCCGACTGCTTCAAATGGCCACAGATTCATCCTGGTCGCCATTGACTATTTCACCAAGTGGGTTGAAGCAGCCTCATATGCAAACGTCACAAGACAAGTGGTAGCCAGATTTCTGAAGAGAGATATCATCTGTCGATACGGAGTTCCCGAGCGAATCATTACTAATAATGGTTCCAACTTAAACAACAAAATGATGGCAGAGCTATGCCGGGACTTCAAAATCCAACATCACAATTCTTCTCCTTACAGGCCAAAGATGAATGGCGCTGTTGAGGCGGCAAACAAGAATATTAAGAAGATTGTGCAGAAGATGGTAGTCACCTACAAAGACTGGCATGAAATGCTACCGTTCGCCTTGCATGGGTACCGCACGTCAATCAGGACATCCACTGGGGCAACACCGTATCAACTTGTGTATGGTATGGAAGCAGTCCTACCGGTTGAAGTTGAACTACCCTCTCTGCGGGTATTGATGGATGTTAAGCTGAACGAAGCAGAATGGGCTAGGGCCCGATACGAGCAACTGAGTCTGATCGAAGAGAAAAGATTGGCTGCAATCTGTCATGGGCAGCTATATCAGAAGAGAATGAAGAAAGCCTTCGATCAGAAAGTCAGGCACCGAGAGTACCAAGTAGGAGATCTTGTGCTGAAAAGAATCCTCCCTCCTCATACAGACCACAGGGGCAAGTGGACTCCAAATTATGAAGGACCATTTGTGGTGAAGAAAGTTTTCTCTGGTGGAGCACTGATGCTCAGCACCATGGATGGTGAAGATTTCCCGTCCCCTGTGAATTCAGATGCAGTTAAAAAATACTTCGCATAAAAAATGACCCGCTGGACATAAAAACAGAATGTAAGTCCAGGCAAAAATAGGGCATCCCGGCGAGTCAAAAACAGAATAAAAGACTCGGGCAAAAATAAGGGAAAATAAATAAAAATGTACACCCGCTGAGTTGAAAAGCCGCATTGGACAACTCAGGCAAAAATGGGTATCCTGATGGATTGAAAACCCGAAAGGGCGATCCATGCAAAATAAGGGAATAAGCGAACAACTGCATTCTGAATTCGTCTGTATTGTCAGCAACCTGTTTAAGACTCCAAAGAATCAAGCTTCAATCAGAATCAACTTTCTCCAGAAAGCCAGACGAGAAGAAAGTCAAAAGTCATACGAGTCATAGCAGAAGAGGAAGCTCTTTTGAAAGCGTCATCAACATCGCCAACATTTTTGTTTCTCAATTTGTAACAATCTCCTCATTTCAGGAGATATGTTTCTTTGACTGTATCTCGCCAATTCAGGGCATATTGAATTAATAAAATCAGATTTTCGGTCATGTCTCGTTTTGTACATTTTTATTTTTGCAAAAATGTCTGATATCTTAAAAGAACATTGATTGCATGAGAATACAGATGTTTATCTTCAAATAAAAACATGCTTGCAGGAAATTTTGCTTACTCTCAGAAGTGTCTAAGCTCCTATGAAGGAATCCAGTAAGGGATACCTCGGGATTGTCTTGTGCGTCTCTCTATCTTTTTCAGGATTGCAGGTATCCAGAGCGCAACTTGGGGCATGAGGCCTCATCCCAGCAGGCTGGCAAGTCAACACTCATTCTCAGCACCCGAGGTGCTCTCTCCCTAGCTGAGTTGCCTCTCATGACATCCCCAGCGGAGTTGCCAGCTATTACTTATCTCCATTGGAGTTGTTAAAACGTCCTAGAAGGCACCTACATCCCCGACTGAGTCGAGGATCCCTCTTTCTCCCCAACCGAGTTGCCGTCTCGCCCTCAGCCGAGTACAAAAATCAAGGAGTCATCTCCCCACCGAGCTCCAGCCTCTATCCAGAAGAGCAGCGCATGAAGGATCACAACAGAGTGAAGAAAGCTTCTACAAACCCCAGCTGGGCCTCTCATTTATTAGGATGGGTCTATCAGTGACCCGTATCCCCAAGCAAACATCGTCTTATTAGATCTACCAATGATCTCATCCCCAGCTGGGATGTCCATTTCAAGCAGATCGTCCAAAGATCTTCGCAGCAACGGGATCCGAATCCCGGTTTCGGTATCTTTGCACAATCATAGCATTTGCATCATATTCACCCACAAAGCGTAGCATTCCGTTTTAACATGGAGCATTACGGCAAAAAAATCAAATGCATAGCATAATCATGAGCCATGTTATGAATCAACACCTGTGAATGATTACAGCTCATCAACATACAGAAGAAAAATCCCCACCAGAGTTACCAGCAAAAGCAGTTGCCTCACAAATCACAAACACCAGTATATGCACCTCTTGACACCCGTCCGTGTCATCACTCCCCCAGTAAAGTTGCCTGAATATATTTTACAAACAAGATTACCCGTACTACAGATACTTCCTGACGCCCGTCCGTGTCAAATCACCAGCAGAAGGCCAAAGACATCCTTTTTGCACTCACATATACTTATATACACTTTCTTGGCACCCGTCCGTGTCGTATCCCCAGCGCAGTCACCTACACTTTGTATATCAAATATTTGTTCATACTATACTCTTCTCCTTTTGACACTCGTCCGTGTCGCTCTCCCCAGCAGTTAACTACTCATACTACTCAGATACTCGTCCGTATCTTGTATATACCTTTTTATATCCCCTCAGATTCAACACTAGTCCTTGTTCTTTGTTAACCCGTTGGTACTCGTCCGTACCATCATCTCAGAACATGCGTCAAGCGTTTGTTTCTACACGATACTCGTCCGTATCATAGTCTTAAGGATGTTCATCCACATCTTTAATCCATACACCGTGTCGAACACTTGTGTCTTCTTGAATATAGATACTCGTCTGTATCTACTATCCCCAGAAGAGTTCTTTCAGATTCAACACTCGTCCGTGTTCCTTGTTAACCAGTTGATACTCGTCCGTATCATCATCTCTGAACATGTGTCAGTTTGTTTCTACCCGATACTCGTCCGTATCGTAGTCTTAGGGATGCTCGTCCGCATCTTTGATCTATACACAACATCTAAACACTCATACCCTTTGTTTCTTGGATGTGAACACTCGTCCGAGTTTACTATTCCCCAGTAGATCGCAAACAAATTTTCCTTTTTTATCCGGCACTCGTCCTGTGTCGTAATAACCCTGAGAGCAGCCGTACCCTGCTAGGTGGTCATCCTCCACCTCTTGATGGTCGTCCTCCATCATGCTCATCCGATGGCCGTCCCCATCGTTGATTTTAGCAGTCGTCCCCTGCTAGGTGGTCGTCCTCCACCTTTTGATGATCGTCCTTCATCATTTTATCCAATGGCCGTCCCCATTGTTGATTTTGGTTATCTGGAATTCGTCCTATGTCATGAGAAACCTCGAGAGTAGCCGTACCCTGCTGAGTGGTCGTCCTCCACTTCTTGATGGTCGTCCTCCATCATGCTCGTCCGATGGCCGTCCCCATCGTTGACCTTTTCTATCCGATGGCCATCCCCATCGTTGACCTTTTCTATCCGATGGCCGTCCCCATCGTTGATATTTTCGGCACCCGTACCCTGCCAGGTGGTCGTCCTCCACCTTTGATGGCCGTCCCCGTCATAATTCCTTTATTACCCAACAGAGCAGCCGTCCCCTTCTAGGTGATCGTCCTTCACCTTTGATGGCCGTACCCCATCATCTGTTTATTTCATTTATTCTTTAACCCGATGGCCGTCCCCGTCGTGGTCCTTTTTCCTTTTTAGCCCGATGGCTGTCCCCATCGTCGGTTACCTTGCTTTATGAACTTGATGGCCGTCCCCGTCATGTTTCATTAACTCCCAGAAAATTTTACAGCTTTATCCTGATGGCCGTCCCCATCATAATTTGATTTTCCCCAGCTAGTCGGCCGTCCCCGTCTTGGCTTTACCTTTCATCCCCAGCATGTCGGTCGTCCCCGTCATTGCGTTGTTTCCCGCTTTGTAATATACTTTATTTTCCTTTTACAATCCATATCCCTTTTCTTCTTCATTCTGTGAGTGCAAATTTTGGACTGTCTTTGGTATTCAACCACAAGTTATCTTGTTTGCCTGTTAAGCCGTTGCTTACATCCTGCACAGCTAACTCATGTTTGAATAGGGGCAGCTGTAAACACCCCAAATTTTCCCTCACCCATTTCACCATGGCTTGTGATCATTTCATATGCATAAACACAATCATATCATCTCATATCTCAATTTTGAGTCACTGCATTGGTTCTAAGTCATCTGCACCTAGGGTTTGTGATCTGAGCAATCCAAGAGCTTCTGGAGCCACTCCAAAGGTCAACAATCACTTCAAAGGGGTCCATGTGTGTTCATCTATCATATTACATCCTCTCAAGGTCAAGATTTCAAAAGAATCACAAGAACTAGGGTTTGAATGGATGCAGAGCCAGGTTTGACTGCACAGATGACCTAAAATTAGGGTTTTGGTTTCAGAGGCCATAACTCCAATTTTTTTGGTCATTCTTGTTTCCATTGGTCTCTATATGGTATAGGGAGTATACATATCAATTTTCATGAAGAAATTCCATGGGGAAGTCATCTGATCAAGGGTTGACTTTTCAGACAAGTCAGTGTAAAATCAGGGCATCTGAGGCCCCCAATGACCCAACCAATGGGTGATCTTCATCATTTTGAGTGTATATGATCTTTATTTGATCATGGAAGAAGGTTGAAGTTCATAAAAATCAAGAATTTGGAAGTTTTGCAAATGTTGACTTTTTGGGCATAGTTGACTTTTCAAGAATGCTTCATTTTAGGTCATTTTTCAAGCCTTGATTCTTGATCCAAAAATGCTTCAAATGGAAAAACTTTGGTCATGAAAGTTGTAGATTACATCTTTCCCTTTTCAGAAAGTACAAGAACATGATCAAATTCTTCTTGGATCAAAAGTTATGGTGTGACAAAGTTGCCAAAAATCACTTATTTTCAAGATATGCACCAAGTGTGAAAATTGCAAAATCATGTACCAAGGCAAATTGCAACTTCTAATTGGCATCAAACCATCACATAAACATCATGTAAGTCCTAAAATTCAGAATGGACTAGGCATTGCTCATGTTTCATGGCTTTTGGGACAAGATCTTTCCATATGAACCAAAAAGCAAACAACTTGCAAAATCATCATGATCACTTCACCAACTTGATGCATTGGCTGCTGGACCTTCCCAACATCACACACACACCATGCTGCACCAGAACCATGCCTTGTACTAGCCTAGATCATGAGCCATACTTCTCTTACAGAAAAGGTGGACTTTGAGCAAAAGCAAACTTACCAATCACTATAGGCCAGGTCACATCATCTGACCTATAGGATTAAAATACAATATCCTTTGGCAAGCAAAATATAACAAGAGGCAAGGCTGAAACAAGATAGCAACATATACACCAAAACACACCATTTTGCAAATTGCTTCGAATCTCTCTGCCCAGCTCACAAACATCCAAACTATTTTCACACCTCAACTCACCATGCTTCATTGAGCAGAAAGCAAACAAGAACCAGGCCTGAAACAAGCTGTAACCTCACTTCACCATTTTCACCCCAAGTTGCAGTTTCTTTCGAAACTCTCACCACAGCTCACAAACATCAAAACAAACTCCATAGACCTTCTTTGTTCATCACCCTGACCACAAAGAACCTCTCACCTTGGCCTGAAGCTGCCTGAATCACCATTGACATTCTCGACTGACCTTGGAGCAGAAGCTGATCAAACTTTTCATCCAGCCAATATAAACTTCTCCCAAGCATTCAAACATCATCAGGAGGTCATAAGGAGTGGATTTCACCAAGAAAGGAGGCCTGAAAGTAGCTGGAGTGAAAGCTTCGAATCTCAGGTAGCTCAAGAAATATTTTTCCAGAAATCATTTCTTTTGTTCTAAACTTGTTCTTTGTGTCTTCCTGATCATGAATATGTCTTTGGTTTTGCAAATGGTGTTGAAATGAGAGTTTAATTGCTCTCTGAAACTTGCGTTCCCTAGTTCTTATTTGTTTCGATTCAGCCTTGTTAGGAAATATAAATGCGTTTTGATTAGGGGTTTTGATTCAGTGGGTTATGGGGATCATTTCCATGTGTTTAGATTTCATTTTTGTTGCGTTTTGAAGATTTTAGGGATTTTCAGGTGGGGTTCCCACCGGAGAAGACGACCGGAGGTCTTCTCCGGCCACCTGAAAATCATTAGGGTTTAATTAGGTCATTAATGAGGATTTGAATTTGGACCGTAGATGCAGTTGACTGGAGTTGACTCCCGCGCGTTTGTGTGGCTCAGATTACATCATTAAAGCCCTAATCTGTTTTATTAATTTAATAAATTATATTTAGGTTAATTAAGCCAGAAGAGATCCTGACCTTCCAATAGCGCGCGTGGTCAACTGTTGACCCCCCAAGTTTGAATCTCAGCCATGGATTGTGATTACTTCTCATTTTCATTAATTTTTTATTTCAATTTTTCTCATTTGTTTTGTACAATTTATTTAAAATAGTAAAAAATGTGTAAAAATTATGAAACTTTTTCTCATGAGTTTTAATAATTTTTATGACACAAAAAATATTTTTATTTTATTTTTAGCATCTAAAAAGTATTTTTAAATATTTAAAAGATTATTTTTAATTGATTAATGGAAATTAATTAATTAAAAATACTTTTAAGTATCTAAAAATCACCAAAAAATTCATGAAATATTCTAAGACATTTAGAAACATTGTCCAACCTTCAAACCAAATTTCTTTTTGGATCTTGATGTATTTTGAAAATTTTCCATTGAATTAAATCATTTTTTGTGCATTATTTTGATCATAAGTTCAAAAAATCATTTCTGCCTATCTAGGAAGAGTTGGACATTGATTCTTTTTGCATTATTTTGAGTTTAGCATGAAGTTTCTAGGATAAAATGGCCATGATTTGATTCATCATTTTTTAATTTGTTTGGCATTTCTTTTGTTTAGGAACCCTAAAAACCCTAATAACTTAGAAAAATCATAACTTGAGATTGGTTAAGAGTTGAGACCTCCCCTTTGGACCTTGGTTTAGTATAGGGTTAGGGTTTCTTTGGGTGACATTTTCCATTTTTTATCTTAGGGTTTGCTTCTGTTTTTGGTTCTTGTTTGTTGTTTGATCCATAAACCCTAATTTGGGCTTTCATTTGCATCCCTTTTGCATTCTCTTGCATAACATGACTTTCCATGCCATTCCATGCCTCCATTTGATTCATTTGACATCATAAGACATATAGAAAGCATGTGTGATCATTGCATCTTGCATTTTCCATGTTGTTTGCCATGAATGTTTCATAACTTTTCATGTAAAGTTCATGCTCCTTAACTTGCATCACTTGCATCCATGATCTTGTATGAACATCTCCATGCCTTGCCTCATGTTTGTAACATCTTCATAGCATCATTATCATCATCAACATGCTTCTGGTTTTGTTTTTCATCATGTCATTTCATCTCATTTGGCATTGCATTGTATTTCTTTTCTAACATTTCAGGTGGTAAGTGAGGTTGAGAAGTGAATTTGCCTTCACTTCTCATAACTTTTCTTTTCATCTCTCTTGCATCCATTGCTGCATTTTTGTTTGTGTTTGAGATTGAGCTTGCTCATCCTTGTTCTTCTTACTTTCTTTCTTCAAGTGACTTGGCTTCTTGAATGAAGCAAGTCACTTTGCTTCTCTTGATCTTGTTCATCTGCTTCCTGGTGGTTCCATTGAAGATCTTTCTTGTTAAACCTCACAAACCTTAGGAACAACCAAGCATGACAATGATTAGGGTTTTGTTTAGTCTCCCCTCTTAGTTTTACCTTTGTGTCTCTTTTGAGTCTTCTCCTCTCATCTCATAATCAGGGACTAAACCCTAAAGGCTTTAAGGCTTTGTGATTAAGCTTATGCCTGCATCCTTCTCTTAGGATGGAGTGTATAACTTTAATCCTAAGTGTTAAACCCTTAATGTGTTTAAATCTCTTAATCAATTCACTTAATAATCATCAAGACATCACACTTGTAACTTGGGCCTTGCATTAGGGTTCTAATTCTTCCTTAATTGGTTAAGAAGGACTAACCCTAGTGTTAATGGACAAGTCCCCCTCAAGTTGTCTTACAAATCATAAAACTTACTTCATCATCATATCATTAATAAAATCCATTTAATAAAGGTTTGTTTTGTCATGATTTTAATCCCTAACCATGGATTAAGTTGAGGAGCTTTCCTCAGCTTAAACATTCTCATCTATTATCCTTCTATTAGGATGGTGTAATGAGTCTGTTTAATCCCTGATTACGGCTTAACCTCATTACTCAACACAAAACAAAAACACCAAAAACATCTAATTAATCACAAGTAGGTTAATGATCTTAATCCTACACCAAAGGTGATTAAGTGTGAGAATCTGACTTCACACTTAAGGCATTATCATTACCCCTAATCAGAGGGAAGATGTGATGAGTTTACTAAATCCATTGGTCTAGGCTTAAGCTCACTAACTTATGACAAACTTCAAAAAGCAATAAAAGATTGAAAATACTCAAAAACAAACAATAATCGTCTCCTCCGGGATTCTTTTCTCATCTCATTCACTCACAACCGAGAACTTGCTTCTTCCGTCTAATGCAAGACAGTTTGCACCTGAGCCAGACAGGTCATACACTTGAGCATAGGCAAGTAAGCAGTTTACAAGTCAATTTATCTTTCAGTCTCTTTGGGTCGAACTACGGTGTTCTGACTTCCTCATTGCACGAGAGGATACGTAGGCATAACTTAACGGTTATCGAACAAAAGTCTCTGTATATTCCCCCTCTTTCCAGCTTTATTCTTTTAAGCCTCATATTCTTGAGCATTTCATTCTTGTTCCTGCACTGACACATCCTTTATACACTTCACACTTCCTTTACACTGACACCTATACATTCTTTTCCAGCTATTTTATACACAGATTGCACTGACACTACCCCTTTATAACACAAATCTTTTAAGCGCGGATCCCGTCGAGTACGACGGACAATCTGGGTGCTAATACCTTCCCAGGTTGTAACCAACCCCCTTTCTCAGTCTCTCTGGTTCGCAACCGTCTTATCCATCTCTTTCTAGGTCTATGCAGCATTACCTTTCCTCCGGGATAAAAATGCCTAGCTGGCGACTCTATTCATCTCCAGTGAGTTCACGGCTGTGTGTTCTCATTGTCCCTTTCGCCGACCGTTCGCGTCTGTACCTTTATTTGGACTTGGTCCCACTTATCGGGAGCGACAATTGTGATTCGACATCTAGCTATTGAAATCATCTCCTTCTTTTTCCACTTGAAAGAACTTCCTCCCTTTACAGAACAAGATTCCCATGTTCTCATAGACTTGATTCACCAACCAAGTTTGAGCAGACAACCTCTATTCTGTTGATTTTGCAGTTATTCCAAACAATCTCACACATTGATGGATATTTGTTAGTGATTATCCAAAGACTTCAAACCTGCCACTATTTGAAACTTCAGAAGCACTAGTTAGAAACTAACCCCCATAGTTGTACCAAGGATGCCACATTTCCTTGAGTAGAGTCGTCTTCACGAAGTTGTTGATATTTCCACCTATCTGAACTCCATGATGAGTATTACGGAATGCCCTAAAGTACCTAGATCAAAAATAAACTAATCCAAGTAGTCATCAAGATTATGATGTTTTCATAGTCTTCCATCCCCATCTATAAATATGCATCACCATCTAGATAAGTCTCAATACTTTCAAGGAAAATATGTGAAGCCAATAATCCTATGTCAAAAGCCTATGAGACTTCTGAGTGAATGTAGAACCCCCCCCCCCCCACATGATTCTCCAAACCTCTGATGAAAAGATGTTAGAACGCCTGATACAACATCATCAATCTTGAATCACAAGGATAATCAAATCTGTACACAATAAATGATTTTTAATCCTTGTAGTAATAACCCTTGTTCGATTCCTGCATATTTTGAATATCACATAGACATTCCTCTTCATGTTGTCTTCTTCTGTTGTTGTGCAAGTTGTTAAGATGTCAAGGTTGTCCCCTTGACTCAAGCTCTTAAGATTCTCTTTGAATAAATCTTAATTACCTTAACTGTGTGAACTCATCCTTAGGGTTAATAAGTATGAGTTCTTCCTTGCACGTTGTTTATAGATGGTGAAAATAAATCACCTCCACTATATTCACTTCCTTGCTTCCAAGAAAGCACCTCCTAGACTGAAGAATAACTAGAAGACTCCAAAATATGGTTGAATTTCCTTGATTGGGCTTGATCATCATATCAAGTGTCTTCAATAACTTAGCCAACAAGAAACCATCAAACCCCTAGAGCATGAGTTTGATAATTCATCTTACCCCTTCTATCCAATCTGACTTCAGCATACATGATGACACCACTCAACCATGTACTAAGTCACATAAGACTCAATCATCAAAATAGAATCCCTCCACTCCCGACTTTGGAATTCTATGTGTCTTAAAACTACTTGACATCTACAAGAACAGTACCAGGTAAGGACAACTACAAGATTTTTCAATCAATACTCCAGTATCTCATACTACTGGAATTCTTCAATTAGAATATATGCAACGGAATTACTAAAGAACAACTTCAACTTTCCCTAGACAAGATGTCAAAACATCTTTTAAGACACCATCCAAGAGAACTACCACTCCCCATGTTTGTTGTTGCAGAACCCTTCAGATAATAACTTTTCCTATTTAATCACTAGAAAGTAATCCATGGATCTCATCCAAAAAACAGACCAGGATGCTTACTCTGATACCAATTGAAATTTTGGTTATGCAGATACTCCAATGCCCTATCTTAATGTTAAGACAATGATTTCTACACTTTAGGAAACAAGAGAAATACACAACTTCCGTTTTGAAGTGATGCAACACAAGTCACCAATAGATGTTGAGACAACATGTTGGGACATCTTAGTCAAGAACACAATACATAAAACCTGTAAATTGTAGAATAATAAGAACATAAAATATGTTAACCCAGTTCGGTGTTAACAAACCTACATCTGGGGGATACCAATCCAGGAGGAAGACTCCATTAAATCGTAGTATTATCACAAAGCTAATCTCTCCCATTTACAACTTTGTCTCATAATCACTACCCTAATGAACATCTTTACCAAAGCTAAACTCTAGTCGTTTACAACTTTGATAAGAGAACCTACTCACATCCTTCACAACCTGCGTTGCATCTATCTTTTACCATCACAGAACTTGTCACGGTTTTCTTGACCAAGAGGTTATCTTGGACATGCTTAAAAGCTTCGTCCAAGAACAATAAAACAACCATTATCTAAAGGCTTTTGGTAGTATACATGCACCTATGTTGTCCTTTCCGCATCCCATACTACAGAGGAAACTACAACCCTAAGAGCCCACGACTCTCAAAACATAAACCCTTATTTTACAAAACAGAACTAGGTTACAATTGTTACATAAGGCATAATTAAACCTAGGACTAAGTCTTCATATATATATATATATATATATATATATATATATATATATATATATATATATATATATATATATATATATATATATATATATATATATATATATATATATATATATACACTTCTATTTTCTTGGGCCTTCTATTGTTTCTCCTTAATCCAGTCTTTTAGGAGTGAAACAAATTCTGAAAAGATTTGTTATGAAATTAAACCTGCTGAAGTAATAGTTCAGGATGTCCTATTAACATGATATGACATCTTCTTCGACATCTTTGACTTCTGCAGTTTTTCTTCACCATTAAGTTTTACCAAAATTCTGTCAAACACTGGGAGCTTTAAAAAAAATTTGTTATGGCTCAAGAAAATTGGGAGAGTCTAATAAATAGCAGAAACTATGTATAAAGACTAACACATGATTTTTTCTTTATTGATACTAAACAATGGAAATAGACATACTAATTAAAAGGAAATAAGTATAAAAAATTTAATCTACCTAGAAACATTAAATAAATAAAAGCAATTAAATGAAAGAGGTAAAGCTTCCTCCCCCACAGTTAAATTGATGATCTGCATCATCTCGGTTTGCTGAGCTTCTATGTTTTGAATTTTTTGGTCGCTCTTAGCGTCTAATTCGCTCCGTTGCATCATCTCAGCATATATAACATTGAGAGTTACAAGTGTGTATTCACTTCTTCTTCCGGGCCTACGCATGGATGATGTACATGCAATATTTTTAGAAGAGACATGTGTCGTGTGTGGATGTGTATTAGCAGCGTCCCTGCAAGCAGCAACATTTTCAGGAATGTGCGCGGGGACTTGGTCATCAATATAACAAAGATTGTGTTGATCACGCACATCGGTATGAGTTGGGTTAGGAAGAATGATACCAGACACAACTACATTATTAATCATTAAATCAAACCTTATGTCTTTCTGCATTCTTACTAGTTTCATGCTCTTAGCCATTTCTATATCTATGGAGCGGGACGAGAGCGGTTGCATGTAAGAAAAATTTTCTCCGAGTCCAAGGGCTCAAGCTATGGTGGTAATTAATCCGCCAAAGGTGATCGCACCCTTTTTAGCTGTTACTAGTGAATGCATATGACAAAACAAAAATGGGGTAGTGTTAACCTTTAGGGGTAGGAAAATGGCAACCAAATAGAAAAATTATTTTTCATTAACTTTGTTAGAATTAGACCGGCCTAAAATGGTTCAAGCCAATAGTTGGAGAAAATATCTTATGGTTGGGTTTTGAATCAGTGTGGCTATATTGCCTTCAAAAATTTATGTAGTCTTACCCGTTAACACTTTCCAAAATAAATGACAAGTTTTAACCCACCTAACATCATCTGGGACATCATACATTACTCCTTCTCCAATATGAAAATGAAGCAATACATCAAGTTGTTCGAAATTAAAGACATATTCTACGTTAAACATTCATAATTTAACGCTACCTTCGGGGTCAAAAATTAAAGAACTCAGAAATTCTAAAGTCAGCGGGATATATACAGGGTCCTTGAAAGATAGGAAATAATTTAAATCTATAGTATCAAGCATAAAATTTACATTATATTTAATTCCTAAAGCGTCTAAACAAGGTACATTAGCATACCTTATGGGTTCGATTTCTTTATTTTGCAGGGATGCATAGAGACTAGTCTAGCGCTCACCCGTTTCACCTTCTCTGAAAAGGATTTGGTAGCCTTCCATTGCAATTACAGTAGCACACGAAAATGAAATTTATTTTTCTTAGTGAAAAATGAGTAGTAATAAGCATGAGAAATGAATTGTGTGGTTGGGTAGAGGTTAGTGATGGTATTAATAATAAGGTAAATTTAATGGGGGTAATTTAATGATATGATTGAAAGAATATAAAGTGGGTAGAATAAAATTATGGTGGTCAAAGTTATAGGAGGGTATAAAATTCATGGCACACATGCAAGTGCATGGGAGGGGGTGGCGATGGCCACTTGTACCAATGGGGCGAGAGCCACATGAAAAAAAACAAGGGGTGGTGGGTGCCACAAGGAATGTGGCGAGAGCCACATGCCTCATAGCCATGCATAAAGTGGCGAGAGCCACATGGTATATAGCAGAGCATTATTTTTTCTTTTCAATGTATGCATGTGGGATTGTTTCTTTTTACACTACTTTATTATTTTGACCATTGCAATTCTTATTTTGACCACACATGTGACTAGTAGTATATAGGAAATAGTGAATATGAATAATAGAAACAATATAAATGTAAGGTAAGGTGCTGCTAATGATACTGAAGTAAAAACAATAAGGTAATGCTATAAAGAGAAAATTTGTGAAACAATACTGAAGCAATTTGTGGTTCATCTTGTGGTTCATAATGGTCATAAATTGGGAGTATCTCAGGAGGTGAGGGTGGAGCATCTTGTGGTTCATCCAAATTGTAGAGCCATTTGTTCAGGTTATGAACATTGGTTCTCTCATGGTTAGGTAAGGTAAAAAGGTGGACGAGCTCATTATTAATTAAGAAGTCAAAGGTGTCTGGGCCCTGGGCCCGGGGTGCTAATGATGGCACGATTAAAGCAGAATGGGATGTCCATAGTTCGGATGGTTCCTAAGGGGTTAAGAATAAGGAGTAGTTGCCTCAATCCGATGGCATTGGAAATCATGGTAACAAGGCCTCCTATGAGGATTGGTTCCTGGGTAGCTCAGGCAATAAGGCTAAAGTTGGCTATCATAAAGGTAGCGACATTTATGGGTCGGCCTTGGGATGCACAGTAAAGTATAAAGAGCTCATCTCGGGATACATGGTATATGTTTTCATCTTTTCCAAATAGGGTGTGGGCCAGGTTCTTATGGAGGTAGCGGATTGCAGGGTTATAAATGTTTTCAGAGTACATGTTATTGGGCTCAAGATGATTAATTTCGGTGATACTACTCTAGAAATGGTCTAGTGCAACGTCCATTAGTACTTCTTCCTGTGTAATAGTGAAAACATCAGGGCCATGTGGAAAACCTAGGAGTTCATCCATTTCTCCATGGTTATGGTTATCGTAAAGGTGATAAGGCCTCTATTGAATCCTAAACCATGGTTGGGCAGGTAAATAAGGGAGCTTAGGAATTCGAGGGTTAACCTATGGCGAACTAAATCTTCTTTTAATAGCAGCATTTTCCAACCAATTTGGTTAAGTAGATACATAACACTATCTCAGATACCTAGTCTGGTCATGGTAGGTCCATCAGGGTATATAGCTAATGCCATCTCTCTCCGAGCTAAAACTTCAAAGTGTCTCCTTTCAGCTCTTCCTCTGAAAACGATATCCATATAGTCTACTCGTTCCATCTTGAAAGTCAGTAACATACTAAAGTTAAGTTAGCCTGTATGTAAGTAGACAATAATGTTAAGTTAGTAATGATCAAATAATAAGGATATTACCGCATAGTTTCCGAAATGGTTGAAATTAAAATAAAAGAAGAAGTGAGAAAATAAAAATAAGAATAAAAACTAAAAATTCAAAATTTAAAATTAAAAGACTAAAATGTGGGTTGCCTCCCACTAAGCGCTTCATTTATTGTCGTAAGCCTGACAATATTTTAGTAAAATATCAACCTTGGGGACGAGTGGGCAACTTTTCGAGTCTTTGACTAGTAGAATAGTCTTTGTTGTCAATGCAATGATAATGTTTTAAGTGCTTCCCGTTTATGATAAACGGTTCACTATATTTACCTTTTATTTCTATTGTGCCACTTGGAAAAACTTTAGTTATTACAAAGGGACCTGACCACCTAGAACGAAGTTTACCCAGGAAGAGCTTAAGTATAGAATTAAACAAGAGCACTAAGTCGCCTTCATTAAATTCTTTTTGGGATATACGTTTGTCATGCCACTTTTTAGCTATTTCTTTATATATGCGGGCATTCTCGTATGCGTCTAATCTAAGTTCTTCTAGTTTATGGATGTCTAAAATTATATTTTCTCATGCGGCAGTATAATATAGATTAAGGGTCTTAATGACCCAATAAGCTTTATGTTCTAACTCTACTAGGAGGTGACACGATTTACCATAAACTAGCTTAAACAGTGTGGTTCCTATCAGGTTCTTATAGGCTATCCTATATGCCCACAGAGCTTCGTGTAACTTTGAAGACCAGTCTTTCCTAGAGGTTGCAACAATCTTTTCTAAGATTTGTTTAATTTATTTATTTGAGACCTTTACTTGACCGCTTGTTTGTGGATGATAGGGTGTTGCTACACGGTGTCGAACTCCATATTTCAGCAAAAGTTTTTCAAAGATCTTTGAAATAAAATGGGAGCCACCGTCACTGATGACAAGTCTTGGCACACTGAATCTAGGAAAAATTATATTCTTGAAAAGCTTAATAACTACTTGTGTGTCATTTGTTGGAGAAGCTACAACCTCGATCCATTTTGATATGTAATCAATAACAACGAGTATGTATTTGTTACCAAAATAAGATGGAAATGGTCCCATGAAGTCAATCCCCCACGCGTCAAAGACTTTTACTTCTAGAATCCCTTTTTGTGGCATTTCATTGCATTTAGATATGTTACCAATGTGTTGGCACCGGTTGCAATTTATAACCGCGATATGGACATCTTTCCATAGATTTGGCCAAAAGAGGCCAACTTGTAAGATCTTATCACAATTCTTTGAAGGGCTTGCATGTCCACCATAGGGAGCAAAATGACAATGAAAGATTATGTTTTCTATTTCATCTTCGGGGACACATCGACAAAAGATACCATTGGATCCTCTCTTGAAAATTAGAGGTTCATCCCAATAATAATGTTTAAGATCGTGGAAGAATTTCTTCTTTTTTTGATAAGCTAGATCTGGTGGAAGTACTTCGGCTACTAAGTAGTTGATAAAGTCAGTGTACCATGACAGTGTGGTATCTGTTTGAATTACTTCCACGACTTCTTTTGTTTCAGCATCGTTTAAGGTTAATTCAAACATATTACTTTCCAATTGGGGTATGAGTCGTTCATAAGGGAAATCATCATTGATAGGCACTTGTTCTGGCTTAATACCTCTTATTCTTGATAAATGGTATGCTACTACATTTCCGGTGCCTTTCTTATCTTTGATCTCTAAATCGAATTCTTGTAAGAGTAGGATCCATCTCAAGAGTCTTGGTTTTGCATCCTTCTTACTTAATAGGTACCTAATAGCAGCATGATCGGTATATATAATTATTTTTTCCCTACCAAGTAAGAACAAAATTTATCCAACATGACAGCTAAAAGTTTATTTTCTATGTTGGCATAGTTCATTTGTGCAGGATCCAAGGTTCTACTTGTATAATAGATTGCATGAAGCTTTTTATCCTTTCTTTGTCCTAAGAATACGCCTACGACATAGTCACTAGCGTCACACATGATTGCAAATGGTAGTCTCCAATCAGGTAGTTACAAGATAGGTGCAGTAATGAGAGCCATTTTTAATTGTTCAAACGCTTTTAGGCATTTCTCATCAAAAATAAATTCAACTTCTTTCATTAGCAAACCAATCATTGGTTTGGTAATTTTCAATAAATCTTTAATGAATCGTCGGTAAAAATCAGCGTGTCCTAAAAAACTTTGTATTTCTTGTACGGTTTTCGGTAGTTGAAGATTTTATATAATCTCTATTTTAGCTTTATCAACTTCAATCCATTTATCAGATACTACATGTCCAAGCACGATTCCTTGTCGGAACATGAAATGGAATTTTTCCCAGTTTAACACGAGATTCACTTTTATGCATCTTTCAAGTACCATTTCTAGGTTTGATAGACATCCTTTAAAACTCTGCCCACAAAAAAAATCGTCCATAAATACTTCCATGATGTCATCTATAAAATTAGCGAAGATTGACATCATGCATCTTTGGAATGTTGCAGGAGCGTTACATATTGTAAACAACATTCGTCGATTGACAAATGTACCATAAGGACAAGTGAAAGTGGTATTTTCTTGGTCATCAGGATGAATATGAATTTGAAAGAATCCTGAGTAACCATCTAAATAGAATAAGTGAGAATGTTTAGCCAATCGTTCGAGCATTTGATCAATGAATGGCAATGAGAAATGATCCTTTCGAGGGGCTTTGTTCAATTTCCTATAGTCGATGCACATTCTACTTCCAGTTACAACTCTTTGTGTTATAGATCCTCCTTTTTCGTTCTTAACAACCGTAACACCTCCCTTATTTGGTACAACATATACTGGGATGGCCCATTGACTGTCGGAGATCGGGTATATAATTATTGCTTCTAATAACTGTTGCACTTCTCTCTTGACTACATCACTTAAGATTGGATTGATCCTTCTCTGGTGTTCTCTAGAGGTCTTATAGTCTTCCTCTAGCATAATACGATGCATACAAATAGAATGGATTATTGCTTTATGGTCGACGATGTTGTAGCCTATATCAATTGGTATTTTCTTAAGACATCTAATAGTTTCTTAGTTTTGATCTGTCCTAAGTATGCATTGACTATCATTAGTCATTCGAGTTCTGTGTCTAGGAATTCATACCTAAGGTTTTTCGGTAGTGTTTTAAGTTCTAAAGTTGGTTTCTTTGGGAACATAATATGATTGGGTGTAAGTGCTAAACAGTTGACTAGACTGTCATCTTGGTATTTCTCACGCCAATTATCATCTTAAAAAATCGGAGATATCAGGATTTTTGTAACTTTGGAATATGTAGTTTGTTCCATCTCCATTTCTCTTACGCACTTATCTATGACATCTAATAAATAACATGTGTCATCTATAGATGGCGCTTGTAAGAATTTTTACTCATACCCTAAATTTTGACCCTAATATATATACCTCATCAGAGAAAATCCACTGACCAAAGGACTGTGTCAGATTGGTTTGAACAATATCCCCGTAATGAATCAGAATTCCTGAGTCCCTAAGAGGATTCAGGCAAAGGACCAATCATTAATACATAAGATTTTAAGATTTTTAATCACTATTACAGGGTTAAGGAATCTCAAATTATGGAAAATCATTCAAATACTGTACAAAAACTTCAGTGATCTGGCCCCGAGCCATCAGAACCACCAATTAGGGTTTTAGTCAACTAAGCCCTCCAGATGAAACGTTTCATGGGAAAAGGAGCCAAGGCCTCCACATATCATCAATAAAGGTTGACATGACTTGGAAAAGTCATTTACACGTACAAAAGGTGCAAAGATCAAGAATTTCAAGATTAGGGTTTCACAATGCCCAGATTAGGGTTTTTGACTAATCGAGGATCCCAAAACCAAGATTTTCATCTAGACAAGAGCCAATACCATATGGAATGGTTTAAATAGATCATATATCATGTAATCCCATTGAGAAGGTCAAAATACCTCAGAGGATGTCCAGTCAAAAAATCAGAAAAACTAGGGGTATCTAGTATAATTTCCATCTGGACCAAAAAGTCAAAGTTTGACTTTTTCACCCAAAATGACCCTCATGACCTATATTACAAGAATATATGATCCATGAGTGAATTTTATCATAAAAAATTATTAATTTGAAGATAACTTGTAAAAGGGGCAATCTTTGAAACTTAGAAAAATTTCTAAGTTATGAAAAAAAGTGGTCAAGTACCCTACTTCCAAGCATCATTGTGATCCAAGCATCAAATTTTGGTGAACCAAAGCTCAAATGAAATATCTCATCACAAAATACAAATGATTCAACTACACAAAACTCTAATTCATTATGGATTTTAAGTTGAAGATGGACCAAAATCAAGGAAAATACTGGTTTTCAACACTTAGACAAAATTTGCCTAAGTACAAAATCAGCGAAACATCAAAACTTGGAAGGATTTTTCACCTAGTTCCAAGTTGATTCAGATCCTTGTCAAAACACCAATATTGTTGCAAATGTTGCCAACAGTTCAAAGAACCAATTGGCATGAAAATATTTTTTTGTACATGAAGAAATCATGGATCAAAGTGACCATCCAAAACTGTTTTTCAAAAACAGATTTTTCCAAAAATTTGAAATTTGATTTTATGAATCAAAGGAAAATGTCAAGTGGTCTTAAGCATCTTAGCAATCATTACAAACCTGATCAAACCTGAAAATTCATGATTTCTCCAAGGAATTCCTATAAATGGCATTTATGAATTTCAACACATATGCATTTTGATCCAAGGGTCAACATGCTCCAAAATGGCACAATCTTGGATCTCATGATCAACATGCAATAGGTATACACAATCCAAGCATAAAACTTATAAGGAATGTGATTTAGCTTATTGCATAGCTGGGCCAATTGGGAATCTCATCATTTCACCATTTAAGGTTTAATAATCTCATCATTTAACCATTTAAATTTTGCACTACACTTAAGGTTTAATAATCTAAGAGAGAATCCAAAACCATGTGGGCATCTGTCAATCAACAGTATGCTAATCATGGTGAGTTTAAGACATCTTTTCCCTTCCATAACCAACTTCATCATGAAAAAAATAATAAATCAGAAAGTAGCAAAAATATGATAGTGATTAATGACCACGAAAATCGAGCAACATTATGTCAAAATAAATTCAACTTTCTCTTCACCGAATTCAAATGTTAGTTTACCTCTCTTGATGTGTATAATGGCTCCGGAGGTAGCTAAGAATGGTCTTCCTAATATGATAGGAGTAGTGAAATAAGAGTTTAAACATAAGTGGAATGCCACAACATCAATATTAACCAACAAAACTCCTTCATTAAAATAACGGAAAATATGATATATTTCAACTTGTAGTAAAAAGTCAACATCAACAATAATTCCTCAATATACTTGGTTTATAAAGTTTCCAGAAACATAATAAGATATGTAACCAAAACCAAAGTAGATAAAACATAAAATATTCCCCATCTTGTGTTACGTATCAGAGCAGTTCTATGACTCAAACAAGCAACACCAAGTCCACGCACACTCAAGTACCTGGATTATCTATACTTCCAAGTTATCATAGATATAACAACAACAAAGGGGTGAGAATTGTATTTAAATATTAACGGTGCATAAAACATATCCAGGGTAGTTTCTCACACAAATCGACTTATACAACAACATCACACTAATAATTATGCAACAACGAAATAACAACAATTATGCAATATGACTCAACAACGACACAATGCATGTGGTACCAACTCAACTTAGTTCATTCAATCGAACTCGGATAAATTACATATGCCCATCTGCCAATGATTTGTCCCCACCATTCTCCACAACGGAGTATGGATGAATCGCATACACCCATCCGACAATGAATCATCCCACCAATAATACCTCAATGTATGCATGACCATAAATATGCATACAACATGTATAAACATCATATTATACATCTACACGATCCATCCGATCATATATACAACAATAGTTCCACGCAATCATCAAAATATCCCTCACATGACTTAAGCGATTAATCGTCTCGGTAACCTCACCTAAGTTTCATTATTAATTAAAATATCATCACCAATCCTTGATTAATTATGTCCTAAGGTCTACATTAATGCCTCAGATCGAGAGAATCGACATGGATGCAAAATCGGGACAGAGATCACAAAATGCCAAAATTTGCCCTACAAATTTGGTCATACGCGTATTTCCCAATGCCATACGCGTATGGACCAGCTCCTACGCTCCCCATACACCATCATTACGCGTATAGTTCCTCACATTCCACTAAATACACGTAAACCCCCTCTTACGCATATTGCACAAGTCTCTTACGTGTATCTTGCTCAAATGGGCAGAGGGTCATGCAAAATAACATCTCATACGCATAATCACCACCCATTACGCATAATGCCCTAAATCCATACCACTATGTACGCGTAATACTACTTCATTACGCGTAAAAACCGACTTTCACACTATGTTATGCACATAATACTGCCTCATTACCCGTATGAACAGAGACCACCACATTTTCATGTTTTCTTTCTCATTCTGATTTTGTTGCCTATGATTTTCGTTTCTACACTTCATATCAGTTCTAAGAGGGTTTCTACATGGATTTTACTCTCTCAAACATCTTATTCTTTCATCTATTGTTACTAATTCAGTTCTATCACTTCTAGATCTCAATTCGTAACTATCATTCTGCAACAACAAGAATTTGTACAAGTAATGCAACATACAAAACAACAACAATAATATTCCACAATAGAAATCAATAAGATCATATCGAATTCTCAACAACAATCATACAATCAACAGATTCATCATATAACATCATACACAACAAAAATCCTACGAGGGAAAAGACCCCTCATTACCCCATCATGTCATTACCTAATAAGAATCCCTTTCTCCCCCTTACTTCTAATCTTGATGAAAATACCTGCGAATTTTGTCTATGGAGATTTCCCTAGATGTTCTTCCTCTTCCTAACTCTCCCTTGGTTTCTCCAAACTTTGTTATGACTAATCTTTTTCTTAATTTTCTGATTAATCTAATTTCCTAAAACCCTCACCATAATACTTTTACTAAATCACCCTCATTTTAATAAAAATAAAGTAATAATAATAATCCTAATATTACTAATATTATATAATAATTATAAAAATAATGTTTTATTGGGCTTATTATTATTATTACCACACCTCACTATTACTAATCGCACCATAAATATACCTGTCCCATTAGGACACTACACCAAAACATCAAGACACACGCCTTAAACAAGGTCGGCAATGCACCAAAAATACCCAACAAATAAATTATTAAAAATGGGGTGTTACAACTTTCCCCTACTTAAAATATTTTCATCCTCGAAAATTTACCTGATGAGAAAAGTTCCGGATACGACTCTCGCATCCTGCTTTCCAGCTCCCAGGTTACACTTCCACCAACAACTCCTCCCCAAGCTACTCTCAACAGAGGAATCTCTTTGCCTCTGAGTTGCTTCATCTTGCGATCATCAATCCTTATCAGCATATCTTCCACCGTAAGGTTATCTCTAACATTCACCTCGTCCCTCGGGATAACATGAGATGGGTCATACACATACTTCCGAAGTTGTGACACATGAAACACATCATGCAAGTTCGAAAACTCTGGCAGTAACGCCACTCTATACGCAACAATACCAACATTATGCAAAATCTGATACGGTCCAATGAACTTAGGATCCAACTTCTTCGATTTCAAAGCACGTTCAACACCTGTCATTGGACTGACCCTCAGAAACACAATATCACCTTCATCAAATTCTAATTATTTTCTTTGATTATCATGATAGCTCTTCTGTCTACTTTGAGACGCTTTCATCTTTTCACGAATCATCTGAATTGTATTAGTAGTTTGTTGCATAATTTCAGGTCCAAGCACTACATTTTCACTAGTCTCATACCAACACAGAAGCGTCCTACACCTCTTACCATACAAAACTTCAAACGGTGCAATTCCGATACAAAAATGGTAGCTATTGTTGTATGTAAACTCAATCAATGGCAAATGAGTGTAACACACCGATTCTGATTATTCCATTTTATTGTTGAGTCTTTTATTTAAATTGAGTGATAATTATTTTATCTGTAAAATTGGTACGTTAATATGATATGTTGGCATGTTATGTTATTTTGCTGTTTTTGAGAGTTTTCGGGAAAATCAGAATGGATGGTATTTCAGACATTTCCTAATTGATGATAAGTTAGAAATTTAAGTAGAATTAGAAATTGTGAGAAAATGAATATTTGGGTGGAAAGAAAAGGTATAATAGTAGAAAGAGAAAAGAAAAAGAGAGATAAAAAGAAGAAAGAAAGAGGAAGAGTAGGAAAAGAGGAAAAGCTAGGAAATCTTCAAGATATCTCCTAGGAATCGAATCAATCGGGTAAGGGAGTGAAATCTTATTATCTTATCAATGTGTATCATTATGTATGTGATTATTTGAATGTGTTTTTGTTGTGGTTGAGTTTAGGGGTTGTGAGTTTTTAGGGTATTTTGTGAGAAATCCTAAAAATCGGTGATTTAAACGGTTGAAACTCGATTAAATGGAAGTATAATGACTGATATATGTTAGGGTTCATGTTTAGTGCTTGATTCTTCTGTGTTGTTGGAGTTTGAGTTGATTTGGTCATGGAAATAATGTTTCCCGTAAGCCTGGAAATTCTGGAATCGCAGAGCTTGCTCAGCGAGCTAGGCTCGCTCAGCGAGCGTATGAAATTCTGCAGAAGAACTGTTGATCTGGTATAGCTCGCTCAGCGATCAGGAAACTCGCTCAGCGAGAAATGCAGGAAGTTCCTCGCTCATCGAACCTGGGAGTTCTGTTTTGTGTTTTTATTTCGTAACTTTAGAACCGGTTATCCGTTTTTAGCGTTCCACATATCGTTTTGAAGCTAAAATTATGTATTTTCTCATAAGGTCGAAAAATATTAGTTTTAACCGATTTTTACCCGACTTTTCGATTAATCGTAATTATGTGAATTAAGGAATTATGGAATTGATTGTGTGTGATTTTATGAGATGAATACATGATTATATCGTGAATATGTATGCATTTCAAGAGTGTTTGAGTCATTTTGTATGTGAAGCATAATGATGTACATTCTTGCGTTGTGCGATTCTAATGTAAATTTGTTGTAACATCGTGTGCCAATGTGAGGTGTGAGCGATGATTTCAACATGATTGTGTGCCCATGTGGGGTGTGAGCAATTGGATTGTGTGCCCGTGTGGGGTGTGATCAATCCATAAACATTGTGTGCCTATGTGAGGTGTGAGAAATGGGTGAAATGATCACGAATGATGTGTGCCAATGTGAGGTGTGAGCAATCGGATTGTGTGCCCGTGTGGGGTGTGAGCAATCCATAAACATTGTGTACCCATGTGGGGTGTGAGAAATGGGTGAACATCGTAGGCCCGACGGGGAGTTACATTGGTAACGAGCGATGGTTCCAATAAGTTCCTGAGTGAACTTGAAATGATTGAGTCGGTACCGCATTGCATTTGCATAGAGTCATGAGTAGGTCTCTATGATTTGCATTTTGTCATCTTTGTATTTGTGCATTGAGGAGTAAACATGAATATGTATGTTTATGTGGAGTGATGGGAATGGTGGAAGTATGCATGATGGATATGCTTGATTTATATATATATGTATATATATATATATATATATATATATATATATATATATATATATATATATATATATATATATATATATATATATATATACTTTGTGATATATATGTGTGATTGAAGATGAATTATGGTGAGAATGTATTAAATGTGTATTTATATGCTAAGATATATAATTATATGCATTGTTATTATGATAATATTTCTCACCCTTCTGCTGTTTTATGATGCTCTATGAGGCATTGCAGAGTAGGTATGCTGGAGGTCTTTTTGTGAAGCGTGTCTTTATTCTTTTGTCGGTCGGCTCTGATATGTAACACCGGGTAGCTAGGAATTTTGGTTTGATGCCTTTTGTGACGCATTTGTATATGTATCTTTGTGATGGATGTTTATGTAAACATGAATTATGTTGGTGAATCAAACTTGATGATATATATATATATATATATATATATATATATATATATATATATATATATGTGTGTGTGTGTGTGTGTGTGTGTGTGTGTGTGTATGTTTGATGTTATTCAATGTTTAGATTTTCCGATTTTTATTCTAAATATTGAGATGTGGGTGCAAGTATTTAGCTACTCCACTATTGCATATCTATTGTTGAGCAGGTGTTGGATGTTCTAATTTCATGTATAATGTGACATACCTCTTTTATACTATGTTTATAATTATATTCTGATGGAATTTATATATGTTTCTAAATGATTCTTTGATTATTTGGGGGTATAGAAAGGGGGTGTTACATTAAGTGGTATCAGAGCCAGTGTCGAGTAAGTTGTGTCTGTCTTGTTGTTGTAATGATTAAAATTTTGTTTAATCTTGTTGTTGTCTTTGGGAATAATCAGAATAAGGTTGGTAGAAACGACAATGCGATGGTTGTTGCTTTGGAAGCAATGGCTAGGGTGGTGCAGGGTGCTCCGAATGTGAATGCTAACGATGAGTTCAGGAAGAA
The DNA here is from genome assembly GCA_963966055.1 of Lathyrus aphaca. Lineage (NCBI taxonomy): Eukaryota > Viridiplantae > Streptophyta > Magnoliopsida > Fabales > Fabaceae > Lathyrus > Lathyrus aphaca. The sequence goes on from OZ014525.1 coordinate 175,838,541, forward strand.
TCAACCACCTGTCTTCAAAGGAAGATTTGATCCCGAAGGTGCTCAAATTTGGTTGAAGGAGGTTGAAAGGATCTTCAGAGTCATGGATTGTGCGGGGGAGAGTAAGGTGAGGCTTGGATCTCACATGCTGAAGGAACAAGCCGATGATTGGTGGGTCGGTAGGCATCTAGCTCTTGAGGTGGACGATGAAGAGATAACTTGGGATTTATTTCGTACTGAGTTCTTAGGGATGTATTACCCTGAGAGTGTGAAAGGGAAGAAAGAGATGCAGTTTCTTGAACTGAAACAAGGTAGTATGTCTGTAGTGGACTATACTGCTAAGTTTGTTGAGTTGGTTCAATTTCATCCTCATTATGCTGCTACTACTGCTGAGTTCTCGAAGTGTATTAAGTATGCGAATGATTTGCGTCCCAAGATTAAGCAAGTTGTGGGATATCAAAGGATAAGAAGGTTTTCAGATTTGACGGAATGTTGTAGGATCTTCGAGGAAGATAGCAAGGCTCGTTCTACACATTACAAGAGTTTGAATGAGAGGAAGGGAAAGAAACCAGCTAGAAGTGGACCTTATGTGACACCCGTTGATAAGGGCAAACATAGGGGAAACTTTGATAAGAGATCTGGAGGAGGAGGTCCTGGTTCTGTTAAGTGTTACAAGTATGGTGAAATGGGTCATAAGTCTTTTGAATGTGGGAAGAACATGGTGAAATGTTTTAATTGTGGAGGCCTTGGGCATGCTACTACCGATTGTAGAAGGAATGTAGTGAAGTGTTATAATTATAGAGAAGTGGGTCACATTAGTACTAAGTGTACTAAGCCGAAACAAGCTCAAGCGGGTGGAAAGGTGTTTGCATTAGCAGGGACGGACACTACTAGTGCAAACCGTTTGATTAAAGGTACATGCTTTATTTATAGTACGCCTTTAGTTGCTATTATTGATACGGGAGCAACTCATTCGTTCATTTCTCATGAGTGCGCTAAGCATTTGAATTTGTTTATGACTTCTTGGGGTGGTGAGATGGTTATTAAGACTCCTGCTTCAGGGTCAATAACTACGTCTTTGGTGTGTGTAAGTTGTCCTTTGACCATGTATGGTAAGGACTTCATCTTGGATTTAGTTTGTTTGCCGTTGGAGGGATTGGACGTAATCTTGGGTATGAACTGGTTGCAATGTAATCAAGTTCATATAGATTGCTATCACAAGTTAGTGAGGTTTCCTTCTTTGAAAGATGATGATGAAGATGAGAGTTTCCTATCCACTAAAGAGTTGAAGAAAATTTTAGCGGACGAAGCTCAATTGTTCTGTTTGTTTGCATCATTGTTAGTGGAGAGTGAAGTTGAGCTCAGTGTGTTCCCAATACTGTGTGATTTTCCAGAAGTGTTTCCGGAGGATATTAAGGATGTACTGTCGGAAAGAGAAGTTGAGTTTTCTATTGATCTAGTTCCGGGTACTAGACCGATTTCGATGGCACCGCATCGTATGCCAGCATCAGAGTTGATAGAATTGAAGAAGCAATTGAATGACTTGTTGAACAAGAGATTTATAAGGCCAAGTGTTTCTCCTTGGGGTGATCCGACATTGTTGGTAAAGAAAAAGGACGGGAGTATGCGGTTATGAATTGATTATCGACAGTTGAACAAGGTGACGATTAAGAACAAGTATCCGCTTCCAAGGATCGATGATTTGATGGACCAATTGGTTGGTGCGTGTGTTTTTAGCAAGATTGATTTGAGATTAGTATATCACCAGATTCGTGTGAAAAGAGAGGATATTCAAAAGACGGCTTTTAGGACACTGTATGGTTATTACGAGTATTCCGTGATGCCATTCGGGGTTTCTAATGCGCCGGGTGTGTTTATGGAATATATGAATCGTATTTTCCATGAACAGTTGGATCGTTTTGTGGTTGTGTTTATCGACGATATTATGATTTATTCTAAGTCTCAAGAGGAGCATGAAGAGCATTTAAGGATTGTGTTACAAATTTTGAAAGAGAAACAATTGTATACTAAGTTGTCAAAATGTGAATTTTGGTTGTCAAAAGTGAGTTTTCTTGGACATGTTATTTCCGATGGTGGTATTAGTGTTGATCCATCCAAGATTGATGAGATGATGCGATGGGAGACTCCTAGATCGGTTACGGAGATTCGAAGCTTTTTGGGCTTGGTGGGTTATTATCAGAGGTTTATTGAGGGATTTTCGAAGTTGGCACTTCCGTTAACGCAATTGACTAGTAAAGGAAAAGCTTTCACTTGGGATATTCATTATGACAAGAGTTTCATTGAACTAAAGAGAAGGTTGACAACGGATCTGATCTTGATTTTGCCAAATCCGACGGAACCATTTGTGGTGTATTGTGATGCTTCATTGTTTGGTTTGGGTGGTGTTTTGATGCAAGATGGAAAAGTTGTGGCTTATGATTCAAGACAATTAAGAGTACATGAGAAGAATTATCCTACACATGATTTGCAGTTAGCGGTTGTGGTGTTTGTTTTGAAAATTTGGAGGAACTATCTTTATGGTGCAAGATTTGAAGTTTTTAGTGATCACAAGAGTTTGAAATATTTATTTGATCAAAAAGAGTTGAATATGAGACAAATAAGGTGGTTAGAGCTTTTGAAGGATTATGATTTTGGTTTGAATTACCATCCGGGTAAGGCAAACATGGTGGCCGATGCCTTAAGTCGGAAGTTGTTACATGTGTCTGTATTGATGATGAGAGAATGGGAACTTTTGGAGGATTTTAGAGACTTGAGTTTAGTTTGTGAAATGACGCCGAGAAGTGTGAGACTTGGTATGCTACATGTTACAAATGATTTTCTTACAACCATATGTGAAAAGCAAAAGTTGGATTTGAAGTTCGTTGATTTGGTGATGAATGAGAATGAGGATTTCAAGGTTGATAATTTTGGAGTTTTGAGGTTCCGAGGTCGTATTTGTATTCTCGATGATGCGGAGTTGAAAAAGATGATATTGGAAGAAGGACACCGAAGTAACTTAAGTATTCATCCGGGAGCGAATAAAATGTATCAAGAGTTGAAGAAGATCTTTTGGTGGTCCGGATTGAAGAGGGATGTAGCTCAATTTGTGTATACATACTTAACTTGTCAAAAGTCTAAGATGGAACATCAGAAGCCTAGTGGATTGATGCAACCGTTGGACATTCCAGAGTGGAAATGGGATAGCATATCGATGGATTTTGTTACGGGATTGCCGAATACGCAATGAGGTCATAATGTTATTTGGGTAATCGTTGATATGCTTACTATATATGCTCACTTTATTCCAATTGATATTAGTTATCCTTTGGAGAGGTTAGCTGAGATTTATGTTCTTGTGGTTGTGAAGTTACATGGAGTTCCTAAGAGTATTGTATCGGATAGAGATCCTAGATTTACATCGAGGTTTTGAGAGAGTTTGCAAAAGGCTTTGGGTTCTAAGTTAAGATTGAGTTCAACTTATCATCCTCAAACGGACGGTCAGACCGAGAGAATAATTCAATCGGAGGATTTATTGCGTGCTTGTATGCTAGAGCAAGGTGGTGCTTGGGATAGTTATTTAGCGTTTATTGAGTTCACCTACAATAATAGTTTTCATTCAAGTATAGGTATGGCACCATTTGAGGCTTTGTATGGTCGGAGATGTCGAACACCTTTGTGTTGGCATGAAACCGGTGAGAGGACGGTAGTTGGACCAGAAATGGTACAACAAACGACAGAGAAAGTGAAGTTTATTCGGGAGAGGATGAAAGCTTCTCAAAGTAGACAAAAGAGATATCATGACAAGAGAAGGAAAGATCTCGAGTTTCAGGAAGGCGACCATGTGTTTTTGAGGGTTACACCTGTTACAGGTGTGGGTCGTGCTTTGAAGCCGAAGAAGTTGACTTCTCGTTTTATTGGTCTGTATCAGACTACTGCACGAGTTGGTGTTGTGGCTTACCGTCCGGCGTTGCCTCTGAATCTTTCGAATTTGCATGATGTGTTCCATATTTCGCAACTTCGGAAGTATGTTCCGGATCCGTCACATGTTATTCCTATGGACGAGCTTGAAGTGACGGATAACCTTATGGTTGAAGTTTTACCGATTAAGATTTTGGACCGTGAAGTTAAGAAGCTAAGAGGCAAGGATATTGCACTTGTGAAAGTAGCGTGGGGAGGCGCTTCGGAAGGAAATATGACTTGAGAATTAGAGAGTGGGATGCGAGAGTCGTATCCGGAGTTGTTTGAATCAGGTAATATTTTCGAGGACAAAAATTTCTAAAGTAGGGGAGAGTTGTAACGCCCCGATTCCGATTATTCCATTTTATTATTGAGTCTTTATTTAAATTGAGTGATAATTATTTTATCTGTAAAATCGGTACGTTAATATGATATGTTGGCATGTTATGTTATTTTGCCATTTTTGAGAGTTTTCAGGAAAATTAGAATGGAGGGTATTTTAGACATTTCCTAATTGATGATAAGTTAGAAATTTAAGTAGAATTAGAAATTGTGAGAAAATGAATATTTGGGTGGAAAGAAAAGGTATATTAGTAGAAAGAGAAAAGAAAAAGAGAGATAGAAAGAAGAAAGAAAGAGGAAGAGGAGGAAAAGAGAAAAAGCTAGGAAATCTTCAAGATAGCTCCTAGGAATCGAATCAATCGGGTAAGGGTGTGAAATCTTATTATCTTATCAATGTGTATCATTATGTATGTGATTGTTTGAATGTGTTCTTGTTGTGGTTGAGTTTAGGGGTTGTGAGTTTTTAGGGTATTTTGTGAGAAATCCTAAAATCGGTGATTTAAACGATTGAAATTCGATTAAATAGAACTATAATGACTGATATATGTTAGGGTTCATGTTTAATGCTTGATTCTTCTGTGTTGTTGGAGTTTGAGTTGATTTGGGCATGGAAATAATGTTTCCCGTAAGCCTGGAAATTCTGGAATCGCAGAGCTTGCTCAGCGAACTAGGCTCGCTCAGCGAGCGTATGAAATTCTGCAGAAGAACTGTTGATCTGGTATAGCTCGCTCAGCAAGCAGGAAACTCGCTCAGCGAGAAATGCAGGAAGTTCCTCGCTCAGTGAGCCGACCCTCGCTCAGCGAACCTGGGAGTTCTGTTTTGTGTTTTTATTTCGTAACTTTAGAACCGGTTATCCGTTTTTAGCGTTCCATATATCGTTTTGAAGCTAAAATTATGTATTTTCTCATGATGTTGAAAAATATTATTTTTAACCGATTTTTACCCGACTTTTCGATTAATCATAATTATGTGAATTAAGGAATTGTGGAATTGATTGTGTGTGATTGTATGAGATGAATGCATGATTATATCGTGAATACGTATGCATTTCAATAGTGTTTGAGTCATTTTGTATGTGAAGCATAATGATGTACATTCTAGCGTTGTGGGATTCTAATGTGAATCCGTTGTAACATCTTGTGCCTATGTGAGGTGTGAGCGATGATTTCAACATGATTGTGTGCCCATGTGGGATGTGAACAATCATATTGTGTGCCTGTGTAGGGTGTGAACAATCCATAAACATTGTGTGCTTATGTGAGGTGTGAGCAATGGGTGAAATGATCACGAATGATTTTGTGCCTATGTGAGGTGTGAGCAATTGGATTGTGTGCCCGTGTGGGGTGTGAGCAATCCATAAACATTGTGTGCCCATGTGGGATGTGAGTAATGGGTGAACATCGTAGGCCCAACGGGGAGTTACATTGGTAACGAGCGATGGTTCCAATACGTTCCTGAGTGAACTTGAGATGATTGAGTCAGTACCGCATTGCATTTGCATAGAGTAGTGAGTCGGTCTCTATGCTTTGCGTTTTGTCATCTTTGTATTTGTGCATTGATGAGTAAACATGAATATGTATGTTTATGTGGAGTGATGGGAATGGTGGAAGTATGCATGATGGTTATGCTTGATCTATACATTTTGATGTATATGTGTGATTGGAGATGAATTGTGGTGAGAATGTATTAAATGTGTATTTATATGCTAAGATATATAATTATATGCATTGTTATTATGATAATATTTCTCACCCTTATGCTGTTTTATGATACTCTATGAGGCATTGTAGAGTAGGTATGCTGGAGGTCTTTTTGTGAAGCGTGTCTTCATTCTTTTGTCGGTCAGATTTGATATGTAGCATCGGGTAGCTAGGAATTTTTATTGTGATGCCTTTTGTGACACGTTTGTATATGTATCTTGGTGATGGATGTTTATGTAAACATGAATTATATTGGTGAATCAAACTTGATGATATATATATATATATATATATATATATATATATATATATATATATATATATGTGTGTGTGTGTATGTATGTGTGTGTGTGTGTGTTTATATATGTTTGATGTTATTCAATGTTTAGATTTTCGGCTTTTTATTCTAAATATTGAGATGTGGGTGCAAGTATTTAGCTACTCCACTGTTGCATATCTATTGTTGAGCAGGTGTTGGATGTTCTAATTTCATGTATAATGTGACATACCTCTTTTATACTATGTTTCTAATTATACTCTGATGGAATTTATATATGTGCCTAAATGATTATTTGATTATTTGGGGGTATAGAAAGGGGGTGTTACAAATGAGTATCCCACACACCACTTTTTTCCAATCCACAAGTCCTCAACAAATCCTATAATGTCTGAATAGTCCTTTCCGACTGACCATCCGTATGCGGATGATAAGCCAAACTCAATTTCAACTTTGAGCCCAAGGCATCTTGAAAACTCTTCCGAAATTCAGAAGTGAACCTCAGATCTCTATCTGAAACTATACTCGAAGGGACACTGTGCAACTTCACAATTATCCTGATATAAATATCTACCAACTTCGTCAATGGAAAAATCATATTGATAGGAATAAAATGTGCGGATTTCGTAAGCCGATCCACAACAACCCAAATAGCATCAAATCATCTCGCCGTATTCGGTAAACCAGTAACAAAATCCATAGCAATACTGTGCCATTTCCATTCAGGAATTTCCAACGGTTGCATCATTCCCAGAGGCTTATGATGCTTCACTTTTGATTTCTGACATACCAAACAAGCATACACAAACTGTGCTATATCTCTTTTCATACCAAACCCCCAAAATAGTTTCTTCAAATCCTGATACATCTTTGTAGATCCCGGAAGAATACTCAAGCTACTTCGATGACTTTCTTCTAAATTTCCTTTTTCAACTTAGCATTGTCCGACACAAATTCTGCCTCGAAATCTCAACACACCAGAATTTTCTACTTCAAAATCACTATTAGGATCGCTTCCTCCTGTAGGCATCAAATCTACCAACTTCACATCAAGCCACTGATTCTCTTTAATCACATCAAAAAAGTCATTATTTACTTTTAGCATTCCAAGCCTAACACTCTCAGGTGTCGTTTCACAAACCATGCTCAAATATATGATAACTCAAATTAAAATCATATTCAAACTATTGTGATCACTAAATACCTCAAATTAAAGCATCTGCAACAACATTAGTTTTACCCGGATGATAGCTCAAATTAAAATCATAGTCTTTCAGAAATTCTAACCATCTTCTCTACCTCATATTCAGTTTTTTCTGGTCAAATAAATACTTCAAACTCTTGTGATCACTAAATACCTCAAATCTTGACCCATACAAATAGTGCCTCCAAATCTTCAACACAAAAACCACTGCAGCTAATTCAAGATCATGAGTAGGATAATTCCTCTCGTGCACTCTCAATTGTCTGGAAGCATAAGCTACTACCTTACCATCTTGCATCAATATCCCGCCTAATTCCATCTTATATTCATCACAATACACAACAAAAGGTTCACCGGGAACTGGTAAAACTAATATTGGTGTCATCGTCAATTTCTTTTTCAATTCTTCAAAACTTTCCTCACGAGCTATATCCCAAATAAACGCTTGACTCTTTCTAGTCAATTGAGTCAACGGTAATGCTAAATTAGAAAATCCTTGGATAAATCTTCTATAATAACATGTTAAACCTAAAAGCTTATAATCTCCGTTATTGTCTTCGGAGGTTCCCACTGTAATACAACACTTACTTTAGAAGGATCCACTGCTATACCATCACCAGAAATAACATGACCCAAGAAACTTACATTCTTCAGTCAGAACTCACACTTTGATAACTTAGCAAACAATTTGTTATCCTTCAACACCTGCAATGCAATCCTCAAATGCTCCTTATGATCATCTTCAGTTTTATAATAATTTAGAATATCATCGATAAACACCATAATAAACTGATCTAAATAAGAATAGAAGATACGATTCATACTCCATGAATACACCTGGCACATTAGACACTCCTAAAGGCATCACGACATATTCATAATGTCCATAACGAGTCCTAAATGCAGTCTTTTGAATATCACCTTCCTTCACTCGAATATGATGGTAACCTGAACTCAGATAAATCTTGTTAAAAATACGAGCACCCACTAACTGATCCATTAAGTCATCAATCCTCGGAAGCGGATACTTATTCTTAATGGTCACTTTATTCAACTGACGATAATCAATGCACAGACGTATACTACTATCTTTCTTCTTTACCAACAACACTGGAGCTCCTCATGACGACACACTTGGCCTAATAAACTTCTTATCAAGAAACTCTCCAACTTGAGATTTTAATTTAGCCAACTCTGATGCAGACATCATGTACGGTGCCATAGAAATAGGCCTTGTACCAGGAATAAGGTCAATAGTAAATTCAACTTCTCTCGTCGGAGGTAATTCTGTAATATCATCGTGAAATACTTCCGAAAATTCATTCACAACTAGAAACTCGCTAACTGATAATTTACTTTCAACATATAAAGATGCAAACATCTTAGCCTCATCTTCCAATAAAGTCCTCTACTCTTTAGTAGATAAATAATTTGCCAACGCTTCCTCTTCCGGAGTAAGAAATAACAACTTCTTCCCATAACAATCAATATAGACCCGGTTGAATTCCAACCACTTCATCCCCAAAATAACATTCAGATCACCGAGCGGTAAACAAATCAAATCCACTAAGAAATCTCTATAAAAATAGTCAACAAACACTTCAAACACACTGAAGACGTAACCACAAAACCAATTGATAAAATTTCAATTATTATCCTCTGATCTAGAGTAGACGGTACAATCCTTAACCTCTTCACACAATCAACAAAAATAAATGAGTGGGTTGCACCCGTATCAATAACAGTAATCAAAGGAGTACTATTAATAAAACAAGTACCTTTGACGGAACGCTCCTCATTAGTGGATTGGGCTCCCACCAAGGTAAACTAGTTCCTTGAGACTTCTTTGGTTTCTGGCAAGTGTACTGATATGACCCTGTTAACCACAATTGAAACAAGTATGCATAGTAGCTTTGCAGTCTGCTACCACATGACCTGTTCGTTCACACTTGAAACATTTCTTCACTTCATTTTGAAAAGTATTAGCACGATGACCCATGCTCCCACATCTGAAACATTTTACAGGATTGGGATTTACCCCTCCCCCACTTGGCTTCTTGTCAGCAACAACTTTCTGTTTTCCTTTATCAGCCGGAGCACTATAAGGACTACCCCCAAATATCTGCTTACCCTTTCAGTCACTCACAACCTTGTAGTGAACAATCCGAGCTCTGTTGCCATTATCATAAATTCTGCTTCTACTCAACAGCTCTGGTTAATTCCTAATCTTCTGACAAGCAATGCCCTATTTGATCTCAGGACGCAATCCATTCTCAAATTTCAGACACTTTGAAGTCATAGCATCCTCAGTGTTATAGTATGCACAATATTATACTAACTTTTGAAAGAGAGCAACATACTCAGCCACAGTCATATTACTTTGCTTCAGTTCCAAGAACTCTACCTCTCTAGCACTACGAATATCCTCTGGAAAATACTTCTCCAGAAACTCAGCTCTAAACACAACCCAAGTAACACCATTACTTGCAGCTTCTAACCTTTGGCGACTGTTGTCCCACCAGACTTCTTCTTCGCCTTCCAACATGTGAGTACAAAACCACACCTTCTGATCATCATTGCAACCTATGGTTCTGGATATTTTCTCCACAACCTTCAGCCATTTATGTGTAGCCTCTAGATCAAGAATACCCCCTTCATACATAGGCGGCTTGTTACTTCTAAATTGATTCAAATCACGAAATTCAGCATTCCCAACAGTTGGACCAATGTTCTCTACAACCTGTGCCATGGCTTGCATAGCAGCAACAAGAGCAACATCATTCCTTCAAGCCATACTGATACAACAAACACTCAAAGTTAGAACACACCAACAACTCCCATTCTAAGGATTGACTCGACTACTACATCTGGCCGGTTGGATCGACCTGCTCTGATACCAATTGTAACACCCCACTTTTCCCAGTTTATAAAATAATAATTAAATCAGAGTTTAAACACAAGTGAATTCCACAACATCAATATTAACCAACAAAACTCCTTCATTAAAATAGCGGAAAATATTATTTATTTCAACTTTTAGTAAAAAGTCAACATCAACAAAAATTCCTCAATATACTTGGTTTATAAAGTTTCCAACAACATAATAAGATATGTAACCAAAACCAAAGTAGACAAAACATCAAAAATTCACCATCCCGTGTTACGTATCAGAGCGGTCTTATGACTCGAACAAGCAACACCAAGTCTATGCACACTCAAGTACCTGGATTATTTGTACTTCCAAGGAAGCACATTTTCAACAACAACAAAGAGGTGAGAAACACATTCAAATATTAACAGTGCATAAAATATATCAAGGGTAGTTTCTCACACAAATCGACATATACAACAATATTACACTGTCGCTCCCAAAGATTTGCATCCCGATGCAGACGCGAACTGTCGGCGAGGAGAGAAAATGAAGGTGAATTGAATAGAGTCGCCAACTAGGCATTTCTATCCCGAAGGAAAGGTAATGCTGCATAAATCTAGAAAGATATGGATAAGACGGTTGCGAACCAGAGAAACTGAGAAAGGGGGTTGGTTACAACCTGGGAAGGTATTAGCACCCAGATTGTCCGTCGTACTCGACGGGATCCACGCTTGAAAGTTTGTGTTTAAAAGGGGTAGTGTATGTGTAGGATCAAGCGCTTACCACTGCACTAAAAGCAATTGTTGTTAGTGAAGGCGCAACTTTATTTCCTTATAGTATAGAGTCTTTCAAGGGGCTGCGCCTATTAAGCGCCATGGGTTGGGATGTTAAGCCCATCGAATCCCTAAGGGTGACGCTGAATTAATAAATCCAACAATCTTCCCCCCAGTGTCAGCCGGGGGGATTCGAACCCATGACCGGGCTCTGATACCACTTGTAGGATCAAGCGCTTACCACTGCACTAAAAGCAATTGTTGTTAGTGAAGGCGCAACTTTATTTCCTTATAGTATAGAGTCTTTCAAGGGGCTGCGCCTATTAAGCGCCATGGGTTGGGATGTTAAGCCCATCGAATCCCTAAGGGTGACGCTGAATTAATAAATCCAACAGTATGTGCTATCTGTGTGCAAAAGCTGGAAAAGAATATACAAGTGTCGGTGCAAAAGGTGAATGCTCAGGAACTGAGACTTAAAAGAGAATGCTGAAAGAGGGGGAGGACACAGAGACTTTTGTTCGATAACAGTTAAGTTATGCTTACATATCCTCTCGTGCAATGAGGAAGTCAGAACACTGTAGTTCGACTTAAAGAGACTGAGAAATAAAATTGACTGTGAACTGCTTACTTGTCTATGCTCAAGTGTATGACTCGTCTGGCTCGAGTGCTAACTGTATTGCATTAGACGGAAGAAGCAAGTTCTTGCTTGTGAGTAAGTGTGATGAGAAAAAGAATCCCAAAGGAGACGATTATTGTTTGTTTTTGATGTTTTCAGATTTTTATATTGTTTTTGGTGTTTTGCATAAGTTAATGAGCTTAAGCCTAAATCAAGGACTTGTAAACTCATTATATCCTCCCTGATTAGGGATAATGAGCCTACTTAAGTATGAGATAAGCATCTCAACTTAATTACCATGATGATGTAGGATTAAGATCATTAACCTACTTGTGATTATTTAGGTGTTTTTGGGTTTTTGTTTAGTGTTAAGTAATGAGTTTAATCTTTAATCACAAATTAGTGGGCTCATTACACCATCCTAATAGAAGGATAATAGATGAGAACACTTAAGCTGAGGAAGATACCTCAACTTAATCCATGGTTAGGGATTAAATTCATTATATAACAAAGCCTTTATTAAGTGGATTTTTATTAAAGGTGAGATTAAGAAGTGGATTTTATGATTTGTAAGACAACTTGAGGGGGACTTGTCCATTAAACACTAGGGTTAGTCCCTCTTAACCATAAGGAAGAGTTAGAACCCTGATGTAAGGCCCAAGTTACAAGATAAAGTCTTGATGGTTATTAAGATGATTTGATTAAGAGGTTTAAACAAATTAAAGGTTTAACAGTTAGGATTAAAGTTATACACTTCATCCTAAGAGAAGGATGCATGTATAACCCTAATTCCAAATTCCTAAAACTTTAAGAGTTTAGTGTCTGATTATTGAGATGAGAGGAGGGACTCAAGGAGACTCAAAGGTAAAAAGCTAAGGAGGACTAATCACAACCCTAATTATTATCATGCTTGGATATCCTATGGTTTGTGAGGCTTAAGAAAGATCTTCAAGGAAGCCACCAATGGAAGAAGCAGATGAAAGAAAAAGGAAGCAGAAGAATAAGTTACTTACTTCACTGAAGAAGATAAGTGACTTAAGGAAAGAAAGTGAGAGAGATTGAGCACAAGTGAATCAAATTCACTTCAAAGGCAAGTTTGAATGCCAATGAAAGATATAAGAAGAAGTGAGAGGTGAAGGCAAATTCACCTCCCAAAATAACTTACCAAAACCTGAAAAGTTAGCATGGATGCATAAGGTATAAAGCATGAAGAAATGAATTGAAATGAGATGAAGTGACAAAATTCAGAAGTGTTTATGCAATGTAAATGTCATGTATGATGATGCAAAGACATATAAAATGCATATGTGTGGTCATATAAAGATGAGATGCAAAGGAAGCATGCTTTGAAGTTTGAAAACACATGAAAGTTTATGAAATGAAATGCATGCTAATCATGGAAAATGGATGAAGAAATGATCAAGCAAGGTTCTAACATGTCCTAAGATGTCTAATATGATATATGAATGCATGAAATGTCATGGCAAGTTCATGTAATGATGCATATGCAAGGTGAATGCAAATGAACATGAGAAATGAGGGTTTTATGGACATGTGAGATGAAAATGGATAAAACAGAAGCAAATGACATGATAAAAATTTGCAATTAATCTCAAACAAACCCTAATCTCATATTAGGTCACACCCCAAAGGAGAAGGTCAGAAGCCTAACCTATCAAAAGTTATGATTTTCCTAAGTTTTCTAGGGTTTTTGGGTGTTTCAAAGGGAAAAATGCAAATCAAATTGAAAATGCAAGATAAATTCATGAGGAAAATTACCTATAAACTACATGCAATATGTAACACAATGCAAAAAGAAACAACTTCAAACTCTTCTTTGTTAGGCAGAAATAATTTTTTAAAGTTAGGGTTTAAAAATATGATTTTTATAACCCTTAATTCAAAGAAAATTGGCAAACTATGATCAAACCTAAAAAGAAATTTGTGTGAAGAGTTTGAAAATGTTTCTAAATGCATTGGATGATTCATGATTTTTTTGGTGATTTTTAGAAACCTAAATGTATTTTTAATTAATTAAAATCCATTAATTAATTAAAAATAACATTTAAATATTTTAAAAATTCTTTTTTAATGCAAAAAATAAAGTAAAAAATATTTTTGGAATGAGAAAAATATTTAAAGTCATAATGCAAAAGAAACTATTTTTTGGATGCTTTTTGATATTTTAAATAAAATGAGAAAGAAAATGCAAAGAAAATGAAATAAAAATGTGAATAAATGGAAGTAAGCTGATCTAAGGGCCATGATTCAAATGCCAGTTGACTGCGCATGCAAATGAGTGGATGAGATTGCTTCATATTAAATAATCTTAATTTAATTAATTAATTAATTAATTATAATTAGAGTTAAGTGGATTGATCTGGGCCTTACACGCGCGCGGGAACTAAGATCCAAAGGTCCAAATTTAAACCTGACTAATGAACCCTAATCATTAACCCTAATTATTTTCAGGTGACCGGAGCTAGCTCCGGTCATCTTCTCCGACCATCCAAATTCTGAAACCACTCCCTAGGCCCCCCAAGCTCCCAAATGCTCCAGAATCACTCATCAAACATCAACAAACAAGAATCCAGACACTAAAAACATTTATCATGCATCAAAAGAGAGAATCAAAGCAAAACATTTTCAGATCAAAAAGTTTCAGAACATCAATACATCCTGGTTTCTCAACCATTTTCAAAAATAAACATATCAGGATGATCAGCTAAACATGTAGAATCATATTTTAACTTAAATAGCAAGTTCTGGAAAAAAAGTTCATCATAGCTACCTGAGCTGAAGCTTTGTGTTCTTGAGCTTTCTGGCCTCTTCCTTTGTGCAAAATGCCTCTAATGACCTCTCTGATGCTTCTGGAAAGCTTGAATGGAGTTTAGATAGCCTCCTTTGGAAGATTCAGTTTTGGTTTGGCAGAATTCGTGTTTTTGCTTGAGAGTGTTTTTAGGCGCTGGTGATGGGAGGGAAATGATCCTAGGGTGATGCTGAGTTGATTGGTGGAAGAAGTTTGAAGTTTGAGTAGTTGTGTGATGATTTTCGAAGAGAGGAAGTTTTTGATGGATTTTGTGAATTCTGAGTTGTGAGATGATTCAGGCTCTTGTGTGTTATGAAATGTGATCCATAATGTTTTTTTAAGTCAATGGGATTGCTCAGAAAGTGGGTGGTGGCATAGGCTGATTGGTATGGGAGTTTTTTCAAAAAGTCAAGATTGTGTACTATGAGGTATGGGCACGAGTCAGAGGAGATTTCATGGGGTGTTTGGCCTCAGTTGGGTTCAAGGATGGCCATGGGATTAGTTTTGATGTGCTGGAAGGCTTGGATGAAGAGTTCTCACATGTTTTGCAATTTTTGGGAGTTTTGGCCCTTTTGAGATTTCTTGAAGTTCAAGTCATGGAAACACATGGTTCAATGCACAATTCTGATGTTTAGAGGTTGTCTTGACATGTTGTGAAGTGTTTGTGCACATTAAAGGTCATTAGAATGCTTGAACATGCCAAAATGCAAAATCCCTCTTTGACATGAAACTTGAAATTATGTGATTTTTGCCAACTTTAAAAGGCCATATCTTGAGTTCTATGATGAATCAAAACATGTTCTTGTACTTTTTGAAAAGGGAAAGACCCAATCTACAACTTTCATGACCAAGAATTTTTCATTTGAAGGATTTTTGGTTATGAAAGAGGAGGTTGAAAAACTTCCCCAAAATGGAAAGTTTGCATTTCAAGTCATTTCCAAAAATGGCAAGTTTGCAATTGGCTCAAAATTCTTCAATCTTGTGAACTTCCAACCACTTCTAAAATCAAATAAAGATCATATAACTTCAATTTGATGAAAATACCTCTTTGGTTCTGTTGCACCCCAAACTTTGCCCTCCCCTAGTCAAGGCATTGTGTACTAAGGTGTCCCAAGAGGTTCACAAGGTTCACAAAGTTCACAAGGTATCCCAAGAGGTTCACAAGGTTCACAATTAGTCAGAAAGCTTGGAAGTTCCCTCAGACAAAGCCTCCTCCTAAGCAATGCACCCTAAACTAGGGTTTTGGATTTCATCAGGCTAAATGGACTTTCAAGGCCTCAAGTGAGCTTCATAACATCCTACATGTCTTCAAGAATACCTATGTCAAGTTTCAAGGCTTTCCCAAAAGGTTTGCTCAGTCAGATGATCAGATATGCAAAAATCAGTCAAAGTGGTTAAAAAGTCAAATTGAGGTCAACTATGGTCAAATCAAAGTCAAACTTCATGATTTTTTACCAACATCAAGTTTATGAATTAAACTTCATCATTTGATCAAGGGTTGATCATGATTCATCAAGGAAATTTCAGATCATCAAGAATCAGGAGTTTCTAAATTAGGGTTTTCACAAGAAAAGTCAACTGAACTTTGACCAGCCATAACTTTCACATGCTTCATCAAAAATTTCCCATCCAAAGCTCATTTTGAAGGAAATTGAATTATCTACAACTTTGTGTCTCACAAGCCAAGCCTAAAAATGCTTCATTTGAAAGGTATGAGCCAAAACATTATAGGTCATTTCAAAAGTCAACATCTTCAAAAGGGCATAATTTGAAAATGGTAAAGCATATGGACATGAGACCAAAGAGGTTGGTTAGAGGACTCTCTAATATTTCCAAAATGTCCAAGAAAACCTTCATAGCCTTAAAATTGAGGGATTTGTGCCTTTGCAAAGTTGGGGAATTTTTGGGAGGTATACAAAGCAAATGAAGCCTTAAAACCAAATTTTGCCAAATGGGCCTACCAAATTGCCACCCAATCTTCATGATATCCTCAAGCACGACCCAAACCAAGCATTATCTGATTTTTTATTTAGTATTTATTTGAATTTTATTCATTAAAATGCAAATTAAATCAAAATAAAATATATAAATCAAATATTTGTATAGGATTGTGGTTCTAGAAGCTCATAAACCTCATTCAAGACTGATTGATATGATCTAATTTCAGACACAACCAAAATAGAAAGGATATATTGGATTTTTTTGATATTTTGAATCACATCTTTCTTCATCATCAAGTTATCCAAAAGCCCAAAGAAAGGACATGTTTTTTGACCTAATTTCACTCACTATATGTACATGAACATAACACAATACTAGGGGACGAAATTCAGAGGCAAAAGAACACCTTTCACATTACAATTTTTTCAAGAAAAAATCAACTTTCGGTTTTGGCCATTAAGATCGTTTCAAGGCATTCCAAAGGTTTCAATACATTCCTTGATGTTCACTGAACTCATAGCATTCTTTATCATCATTCAAAACCTCATAAATCATTGAAACCGATCCTTCATATGTTCTTGAAAACCAAGTTTTCGATTTCACATATATATGCACTTTAACATGTTTTTGATGGTTGATTGTTGTTCATAATGCTTCATAGATTGTTTCTGGATATTTGGTTTTAAGATTTGATGCAGGTATCACGTTCCACCATGGCTAGGGTTCTTAAGTCGAATTTGGGGCTTTATAGTTTAAGCCATTTAAAATCCTTTTGAGAACATGATTGAGTTGTGTAGGTCATGGGTGATTGAATGACACAATTAATTTGGATTAATTTTACGTATTATGTGATGCTTGAGAAAATATAGGATTTCCGGCAAAAATAAATTCGCAGCAAATTTTGTAACAAATTTCGCAGGAAATCCCCCAGGTCTGGAGGTTGTAGACGACGTCGCCAAAACCTAATTTGAAATTTCATTTTATTTTATATACTATTATTTGCAGATAGTTGTCAAAGTGGCGTGAATGGCCTGGTGGTTTTGTTGTACATGCATATACATAAGGGACCTGTGTTCGATCCTGGGCGAAGTCCCTCTTTTTTATCAATTTTTTAGTCATTTAACCAGCTTCATATATTATTATATCTTGTTGTTGTTTTAGCAGACGCGCCCCATGTGGCCTATTGGCAAAGGCTTGGAATTAAAGAGTGAAGGTTGTGGGTTCGAATCTGGCTGAAGGCCAATTTTTTTTAATTCATTTGATTTTCCAGATTTTTCATATATAATTGGCATAAGCCCTCCAAAGGACCACTAGCGAGCGCATCCCAGATGGTTTTGACACCCTATCCTTGAGGTAAAGGACCTGGGTTCAATTCCCAGGTCCTATTTTTTAGCCATTTTCATTATTTTTGTTTTTCTTTCTAATTTATTTATCTTTTCTTAAATCTATTTTTGTATTAATCAATATATTATTAAAATCAACCAAATTAACCTTTTCTCTAAAAAATTCAAAATTTTATTTTTTGATAATATATTTGTAATTAACTTTTTATTTTCTCAAATAATCTTTATTTACATTTTTAGTTAATTAGGTTTTATATTGTAAAATAATTAAATAATCATTTTTTTTAAATAAATATTAATTATTCTTTTTAATAATTTTTATTATAGTATTAATTTTTGTTATATAATTTGTAAATAAATATTTAAAACCTTAAAAAACTCTAATTATTTTCTAAAACCCTAATTTTCCTATTAATCCTAAGAAATCTAATTTGTTTTTCTAAACCCTAATTAATATATTAACCCTTATTTATTTTATTATTATGTAAATAATTTAATGTTTTCTTATTATTATTAAATTGTTTTATTTTTTTAATTAACTTCTAAAAAATTTATAATATTTGTCTAACCTAAAAATAATTTCTCTTTTAAATTTTAATCTTGATTTATTTATTTATTATTATTATCATTATTATTATTGCTATTATTTTATTATTCTTTATTTATTATTTTTATTATATCTATTATTATAATTTATTTTTTTATTTGATTATTATGTATCTGCTAAAGCCATGTAATACTTATAGGTTTACTTTCCATCTTTATTTTATTTTATAAATATTTTATTGTATGGTTAGTAATTTTAGGGTGTGTATAACCTAAATGTAATTAAAATTAACTTAGAAAATTAATTTAAATAAGATAAATATTTGAAACAAAACACTCACACACGTAAGTCGATCTTTGATCGCCATCTTGCACTTCCTAGGGTATTCCTCTTGATTGCCTTAAAATAATATGGTCAAGTCCCTCGAATATAGGGGTATCTTAAGCAAAAGTCCCTTCATAAAATCATCAAGTCCCTACAGTTTAAAAGATCAAGTCCCTTCGAGGTTGCCTACGATAAAGATCTTGTCCCTTCGAATAAATGATGATAGTCCCTACGAATTGCTAAAGACACCCATACTTGTTGCCTTCTATGACCATACGATGACCCTACGCTTGTCCCTTAACATCCAAGGTAATGACTACCTATTCCTTAATAATAGGGATAGTCTTACCATTAAAAGAACATACGGGAACATGAAAGACTTAATCTAGGGTAGGTATCTCATAGTTACTTGCTCACACCTTCAAAGTTACTTTTACACCTCACAATTTCTAAACTAGGCTTTTTATACACCCATACGAGGGTCATTACAAAGTACTTAAAGAAATTTTTCTAATCACACACTACACATTTCAAAAAAAATTTAAGTGAGCTAAGTAACTAAGAGCCCATGGATAACCATGGATATAAAGGGTGCTAACACCTTCCCTTTATATAACCTACCCCCTGAACTCAAGTCTTTTAAAATAGGTCTTTCCTGTTCTTTTATGTCCTTTCCTTATGGATAAAATAAAAGTCGGTGGCGACTCTTGCTATCTGCAACATGACTAAAAGTCAGTTCTCCCACCGTGTTACAGAACTGGTGACTCTGCTGGGGATTTACTAAGTAAAAGAGGGGTACCCTTAGGAATTAGATCACTTTAAATTGTTTGCTTTGTTTGCTTTATATTACTTGTTGGGCTTTATGTGTGAAAGATCCTAAACCGGATCTAGTGTACCCTAGGTAAATGGCAATAGACCAAGGAAACTGTACGGCGTATACCGATATGGTTGATCTGGTGGCCATAGTTAGTGTGACTTCTTGGTTGGTGCTTATGTTCCTTAAGTAAGTTAAGAATAATATGGGGCTGCCATATGTTGTCAATACACTAACTGACTTTTAGAACCCTAGTTATCCCATCTTGGCCTTTAGAAAGTAGTGAGATAGCCAGCTTTGGAGAAGTCTAAAGTTGGTTGATACTTGATACTACACTCATTGAGATCCTAAACTTGGAGGGTTTTGGTTGGCAAGTAAGTTGCCTACTGGACAACCACCCTTGGGAAGGATCAGTGATATTGAGATCCCTTAGAACCTGGTTACTTTTGTAGGACAGGATGAACCAACTAAACTTCAGGGGAGGGTACTTACCTTTAAACCTCATGCAAGCCTTCAAACCTAGGGCTATTGTGTGACTTTTTTGTGTGTGCCACATGTTTGTGATTGAGCATAACATCATGTCATCATGCATCATAAGCATAGAATTTTTACTAACCATTTCAAGGACCAAAGGATTTATCTTTGTTCTTTGTTGCAGGTCATGGCTTCTACTCATCGGAATACTATCCGGATCAACTTTGTAGGGATACCTCCTAAGCTTAAGGAATTAGTCTCTCAAGTTTCTGAAAGATCCCAGTTTATCAAGAAGCATGGTCACCTACTTGACTTGGTTACTTCAGGATTTGATGAAGACATGATGAGTGTCCTATTTCATTTCTTTGACCCTAAACATCATTGTTTCACATTCCCCGATTATCAGCTGGTTCCTACAATGGATGAGTTCTCTAAACTAATGGGTATACCTATCCTTGATCAAAGAATTTTCACAGGCTTAGAAAAAGAGCCTAAACCTGAGGTTATTGCTGCAACCTTACATTATCCTAGAAACGTGAAGCGGAGTTAATGGTATTCTTGCTAAAGTATTGATGGAGAAAGCTCAAGTGTTCTTGAAGGCTATGAGCTATGATGCTTTTGAGGAGATCCTAGCCCTATTGATCTATGGCTTAGTATTGTTCCCCAATCCAGACCAGTTCATAGATGTACACGCCATCAACATATTTCTGACTCGCAATCCAGTGCCTACATTACTTAGAGACATCTTACACTCTCTCCATACCCGTACTACGAAGGCACGAGGAACTCTAATGTGTTGCATACCTCTATTGTCTAGGTGGTTTATTTCTCACCTTCCTCGATCAGTGATGAAGAATGAACAAGGGTTAAGGTGGTCCAAGAGGATCATGTCACTTTCTCATTCAGACATTCATTGGTGCTCTAGATCCATGGAGAATGTTACTATCATTGACCGTTGTGGGGAGTTCCCTAATGTGCCACTCCTTGGCATAAGAGGGGGCATTAGTTACAACCCTTCTTTAGCTCTACGCCAGTTTGGTTATGCTCGGAGTAATGGTCCTCATGACATGCTTATTCAGGGTATTATGTTCGACTACGACAACAATCTGCAAGGTTACCTTCAAAGGTTCATACGAGCTTGGGGTAAAGTGAACAAGGTTGACAGCAAGACTCTAGAACCAAAGTACTCCATTCCTATGGAACCTTATCTCAGATGGGTACGAGCATGTGCTCAGACTCTTATGATGCCATATCCTGCTATCCTGCCAGTTACCATGGAGCCTGTTGCTGAAGGAGATACTCCTTATATCATCCTTCATCCAGACATGCCCACTGACATGGAAGAGTTGCAGAGGTCCTGGATCCAGTTGAAGGAACAAAGGGATACTTTTGAGACTCATTTCAAAGCTAGTCAAGAAATAATCCTGGAGCTGACAAGGAAACTTCACGAGGAGCAAAATCTCAACAAGTACCTCCACGCAAAGAGGAAGCATCCATGAGAGTCTTAAAACCCCATCTTTGTATTTATTTCATTTTATTGTAAGCCCAAGAGGCAAACAAGTTTATTGCTTACTAATAAAAGTTTTCATTTCTGGTTGTTTAAGCAAATTTAAATTCCGCGGTCCTTGAAAACATTGCATATGCATCTACATACCATATCATTGCATCACAGGTTTCACAACAGGTTTCTCATCTTCTCGCTGTTTATTTCAGCAGAAATGGCTCTCGAACAATCTGTCAAAGATCTTCAAGCTCAAAATGATCAGTTTCAAGAAGTGATCATGAATTTGTCCAAGGGGCAAGAAGAGTTGAACGCACTTCTCTCTGAAAATCCTGAAGATAACAAGAATGGTTAGTTGGAACAATTTCAAGCTGAGATGGCAGAAATGAGGTTCCAGATGAATGGCCAGGTGGCTCTTATTCAAAGTTCAGCTCAAGGTCAAAAAGAGCTAAGAACCTTAGTCCACAAACTTCAAAGTAATGGAGCCAAGAATCTAATCGCCAGTCAACCTCCGTTAAAACAAGCTGACTTGGTTGAAAGGAAGATGAGGATAAAAGAAGGTAAGAGAAAGGTTTCCACTGATTGTTCTTCAGTTGAAGAAAAAAGACATGGTAAGGTTAATCCACCTCAACACAAGGAATGTAGAAGACAGTTTACCAAATTCAGCACTCCAATGTCGCAAGTTCTGCAATGCTTGTTGGAGATGAAGCTAATTTCCTTGAAAAATCCTCCTCAAAATCCTAATACTTCCTCTCCTCGCTATAATCCCAAGGCAAGGTGTGGATATCACTCCAACTGTCCCAGACATGATACCAATAGTTGTTGGACATTGAAGAAAAATATTCAAGACCTGATTGACGAAGGAATCCTCGAGGTTACGCCAGAAGGCCAAATTGAATTCTACTATCGTCCATCAAACATCGAAGCTGCAAGACAAGTTGCCCAAAGTAGCAAGAAAGAAAGCCTACCGATTCCTGTTGAGATATGGGGCACCTTGGGACATCCAAGTGGCAAATTTGATTTCATGGTGAAATATACTACTCCTGAAAGTTCACAGATTTCAATTGAAGACATTCAGCCAACTGGATGGGACAACATTTGAACTTTCATTTGTAATTTCTTTTATTTTGATTAAACACTTACTATTATGTTGAACTTTTGTTTTCATTAATGCATTGCATATGTTTGTCTTGAATTAATCCATTCGTTTCACTATATTTTGAACTATGCTTCATATTTCTATTTTGTGATATTTAATTCCTGATAAAGCTATAAGCCTGTAGAGGGAGGATGACAAAAACAATACCATAATCTTATGCAATATGCTTTTAAATAGACTATGCTGACGATGTACATGCATTGTTTCAATTCCTAAACAGTGGAGATATAAGGAAGTTAATCCCTAGTCAACCCTTTTGAGCCTATGAAGTAGGAGTTTTCATTCTCACGCAAATTAAAACCCTTATTCATAACCTGGGGTAGGGTAGTTACTCGGTTAACTCAACTATGCCAATTGTTGGTGTTGTACACAACTAATGATGTTTCCCTGTAATCACTAAAGTCTTCAAGTCAATATCCAGCAAAAGAAAAGCTCACTAAGTCAAAACCTATGAAGGAGACTTAATAAAAAAAATTAAGACATCCCGCTGACTGTAACCTTGAAATAAACAGTTCAAGAAAAAAAAGGGATAACAAAGTCAAAAGAAAAAAAGAGGTCACTATAGATCCTCAATAAAGAAAGATGACTGAATTTTCAAATAAATTTTTGATTCCTGAATCATCACAAATGTCAGTGTTACAATTCCAAACTACTTTGGAACCTCAATGCATAAGTTAACCGAACATAGGACTGAAGAACATCACGAAGAATGGGTTGGGTACAAATAAATTTGAGCCTTTATCCTTTGTTTCTTAAACCGTGAACTAGACCACGTTACAACCCTTTAAAAGTCCTAACTGAAGCATGGTTAGTTCGAAAGCGTACTGCTACAAAAAGGTATCCTGACTCCTTTAGGGCTTATTATAAAACTTGAGTTAATATCACAGTTTTCACAAAAATTGTTTTTCTAAAATAACTCTTTTTCAAACCTTCAAGACAAACATAAGCATTGCATTTTTGAATATATTTGTTTGCATATACCTGGGTGTTTGATAAACAGAGAAACTTACAGGATGAATGTTCAATAAACCAAAGTCCTTCCGATAAACAAAGTTGCTTCCTGGATCAAAGTCCATGTATACAAAGGGGCATAGTCATTATCTCCCAATCAAGGGGGCAGGCCATGATACTGCCTAACTCATTTGGGGCAATCAGGACAGGATTCAACTATGTTTAAGTAGCCAGGGGCAGATCTCCTCATCTATCTGAATTACCAAGGGTAACATTACAGAGTTCATAATGCCAGGGGCATATTATTGTGGGGCATTCTGCTTATTTCTCTTGAGGTAACTACATTCAGGTACTTCCATTATGGGACAATTCATCCTCAACCAAGGGGAAATGCTCGCTTTTCAAATCTAATACCCGGAGCGTATATGGTCCATCACAATTTGAAGACACATTCCTCTCATTGTATTATCTTGATATTGAATCCTCAGTAGAAGCCATTGTGGAAATTAATTGTCTACGCCAGTAGTATCAGATGGTGTCAGTATCATGTCTTCAGATCCAGTCATGAGAATTTCTGGGAAATTATTCAGGAAAGTTAAGAATCTCAGGAGCTCTAAATCCAATTGGTTATACACTCTCAAAGTTGAAACGACAGTTTTCGAGTTCAGCTTTACTTTTCCCTCTTTATTCAAGTAGGAAATGCTTTCCGGATTCAGCTTTACTTTTCCCTTTTTACTAAAGCGAGAAATGTTCGTTGGTTATGTTTAAATGTATATATGCTTTTGAATATGATTGATGTTTACCTGAAATGCATAAAATGCAGTAATAGTATTTACTAAGGACGAACGAGGGTAGGAATTCAACGAAGCTTCGCCGGTTCATCCCTACATGGTAATCTTTACAGATATCCATACAGAACTCTTCAAGTAATATCTTATACTTACCACTCGACGAAGTCTTCAAGCAGTTTCATATCCTCCGAAGAATTAAGTCTCCTGGATCTATGTCCATCTCTTTTATCCTCAGTCAGGATATTCATGAACTTATTCCTTCAATAAGAATTACGACGAACGAAGACGGGAGGTTCTAAGTACCATATTATTAAACAAGACATGAACGAAGTCCTCATGTTCCTCAGCAACGAATCGGGATTTATTTTCCCCAACCAGCAGTTGTTATACAGAGATACCCAGACACTTCAGGCTACATGATTCATACATACATCATTTACATTACATCATGGCATACACATCCATAACCCATATGAAATTCTTACTTAAGAGCATCATGCTATACATGCATACATCAAATAATCTTGCATAAACTAACTTTTTCTTTTCAGGATAGTTGCAGGCAGATAAACACTATCAAACAATTCAGAGATAATCGCTACGAAGATTCATTTCTGATGATCAATACAAGTTGTCCTTGAGATGGCACATAAATGGTCTATACGAAGACCTAGTGTTTAGTCCAGGATATTACCAGGAGCAATTCAGGAGTAATCGCCACGAAGATTTAATCCTGATGCTTAAGTTGTCCTTGGAAGGGTACGTAAAAGTTCTATACGAAGATCTAGTGCTTAATCCAGGATATTTCCATAGGATATAATCGTTACGAAGATTTATTTCTGATGGTCAACTATCTTCGGGATAGTGTGTAAATGATCTATACGAAGATCTAGCACTTAATCCAAGAGATTCTTTCAGAAGAAATTTAGGAGTAATCGCCACGAAGATTTAATCCTGATGCTCAAGTTGTCCTTGGAAGGGTACGTAAATAATCTATACGAAGATCTAGTGCATAATCCAGGATATTTCCAGAGGAGATAATCGTTACGAAGATTTATTTCTGATGGTCAGCTATCTTTGGGATAGAGTGTAAATGATCTATACGAAGATCTAGCATTTAATCCAAGAAATTCTTTCAGAAGAAGTTCAAGGATAATCGCCACAAAGATTTAATCATGATATTTCTTTTTGTCCTTGGGAAGGTATGTAAATGGTCTATACGAAGATCTATTTCCTAATCCGGGATATTTCCAGAAGAGATAATCGCTATGAAGATTTATTTCTAATGGTCTATGCAACAGTTTATCTGTGGGATGGTACATAAATGGTCGATATGAAGATCTTGTACTTGCCCAAGATATTACCAAAAGCAATTCAGAAAAGATTGCCACGAAGATTTGATTCTGATGCTTAAATTAAAGTATGTTCCTAAAGATGGTTCAGTGCCGATCTATACGAAGGTCTAAGTACTGACACCTATTGAAGGATATTCTTTTCCCCCAGAGATAATGCAGAGACGATCTATACGAAGATCTAGTGCTGACATTCAACTCAAACCATGTACAGGAATGATTCAGAGACGGCCCATACGAAGACCTAGTACTGATATCCAGTGACAACCTTTTGATACTATCACCTCCTGATATTATGGATGGCATCTATAAGCCCATCTCTGGTTCCTCCGAGTGGCATCTTTAATCCCATTCAAGCATATACAACCAATCATCAGTGTTACTTTACACACCGGAGATGGCAAATTTTTGGGGTTTTGTGTTCAATCCCCTTCAACCTTCCAAGTCACGAATGGCACACAGGCCAATCTAACTCCTCAGGTTTCAGAAATTTGAACAGGGGCAGCTGTTGCACCCCAAAATTTGCCCTCACCTAGTCAAGGAATTGTGTACCAAGGTGTCCCAAGATGTTCAAAAAGTTCACAAAGTTCACAAGGTATCCCAAGAGGTTCACAAGGTTCACAATTAGTCAGAAAGCTTGGAAGTTCCCTCAGACAAAGCCTCCTCCTAAGCAATGCACCCTAAACTAGGGTTTTGGATTTCATCAGGCTAAATGGACTTTCAAGGCCTCAAGTGAGCTTCATAACATCCTACATGTCTTCAAGAATACCTATGTCAAGTTTCAAGGCTTTCCCAAAAGGTTTGCTCAGTCAGATGATCAGATATGCAAAAATCAGTCAAAGTGGTTAAAAAGTCAAATTGAGGTCAACTATGGTCAAATCAAAGTCAAACTTCATGATTTTTTACCAACATCAAGTTTATGAATTAAACTTCATCATTTGATCAAGGGTTGATCATGATTCATCAAGGAAATTTCAGATCATCAAGAATCAGGAGTTTCTAAATTAGGGTTTTCACAAGAAAAGTCAACTGAACTTTGACCAGCCATAACTTTCACATGCTTCATCAAAAATTTCCCATCCAAAGCTCATTTTGAAGGAAATTGAATTATCTACAACTTTGTGTCTCACAAGCCAAGCCTAAAAATGCTTCATTTGAAAGGTATGAGCCAAAACATTATAGGTCATTTCAAAAGTCAACATCTTCAAAAGGGCATAATTTGAAAATGGTAAAGCATATGGACATGAGACCAAAGAGGTTGGTTAGAGGACTCTCTAATATTTCCAAAATGTCCAAGAAAACCTTCATAGCCTTAAAATTGAGGGATTTGTGCCTTTGCAAAGTTGGGGAATTTTTGGGAGGTATACAAAGCAAATGAAGCCTTAAAACCAAATTTTGCCAAATGGGCCTACCAAATTGCCACCCAATCTTCATGATATCCTCAAGCACGACCCAAACCAAGCATTATCTGATTTTTTATTTAGTATTTATTTGAATTTTATTCATTAAAATGCAAATTAAATCAAAATAAAATATATAAATCAAATATTTGTATAGGATTGTGGTTCTAGAAGCTCATAAACCTCATTCAAGACTGATTGATATGATCTAATTTCAGACACAACCAAAATAGCAAGGATATATTGGATTTTTTTGATATTTTGAATCACATCTTTCTTCATCATCAAGTTATCCAAAAGCCCAAAGAAAGGACATGTTTTTTGACCTAATTTCACTCACTATATGTACATGAACATAACACAATACTAGGGGACGAAATTCAGAGGCAAAAGAACACCTTTCACATTACAAATTTTTCAAGAAAAATTCAACTTTCGGTTTTGGCCATTAAGATCGTTTCAAGGCATTCCAAAGGTTTCAATACATTCCTTGATGTTCACTGAACTCATAGCAATCTTTATCATCATTCAAAACCTCATAAATCATTGAAACCGATCCTTCATATGTTCTTGAAAACCAAGTTTTCGATTTCACATATATATGCACTTTAACATGTTTTTGATGGTTGATTATTGTTCATAATGCTTCATAGATTGTTTCTGGATATTTGGTTTTAAGATTTGATGCAGGTATCACGTTCCACCGTGGCTAGGGTTCTTAAGTCGAATTTGGGGCTTTATAGTATAAGCCATTTAAAAGCCTTTTGAGAACATGATTGAGTTGTGTAGGTCATGGGTGATTGAATGACGCAATTAATTTGGATTAATTTTACGTATTATGTGATGCTTGAGAAAATATAGGATTTCCTGCAAAAATAAATTCGCAGCAAATTTTGTAACAAATTTCGCAGGAAATCCCCTAGGTCTGGAGGTTGAAGACGACGACGCCAAAACCTAATTTGAAATTTCATTTTATTTTATATACTATTATTTGCAGATAGTTGTCAAAGTGGCGTGAATGGCCTGGTGGTTTTGTTGTACATGCATATACATAAGGGACCTGTGTTCGATCCTGGGCGAAGTCCCTCTTTTTCCTCAATTTTTCAGTCATTTAACCAGCTTCATATATTACTATATCTTGTTGTTTTAGCAGACGCGCCCCATGTGGCCTATTGGCAAAGGCTTGGAATTAAAGAGTGAAGGTTGTGGGTTCGAATCTGGCTGAAGGCCAATTTTTTTTAATTCATTTGAATATCCAAATTTTTCATATATAATTGGCATAAGCCCTCCAAAGGACAACTAGCGCGCGCAACCCAGATGGTTTTGACACCCTATCCTTGAGGTAAAGGACCTGGGTTCAATTCCCAGGTCCTATTTTTTAGCCATTTTCATTATTTTTGTTTTTCTTTCTAATTTATTTATCTTTTCTTAAATCTATTTTTGTATTAATCAATATATTATTAAAATCAACCAAATTAACCTTTTCTCTAAAAAATTCAAAATTTTATTTTTTGATAATATATTTGTAATTAACTTTTTATTTTCTCAAATAATCTTTATTTTACATTTTTAGGTAATTAGGTTTTATATTGTAAAATAATTAAATAATCATTTTTTTGTAAATAAATATTAATTATTCTTTTTAATAATTTTTATTATAGTATTAATTTTTGTTATATAATTTGTAAATAAATATTTAAAACCTTAAAAAACTCTAATTATTTTCTAAAACCCTAATTTTCCTATTAATCCTAAGAAATCTAATTTGTTTTTCTAAACCCTAATTAATATATTAACCCTTATTTATTTTATTATTATGTAAATAATTTAATGTTTTCTTATTATTATTAAATTGTTTTATTTTTTTAATTAACTTCTAAAAAATTTATAATATTTGTCTAACCTAAAAATAATTTCTCTTTTAAATTTTAATCTTGATTTCTTTAATTATTATTATTATCATTATTATTATTGCTATTATTTTATTATTGTTTATTTATTATTTTTATTATATCTATTATTATAATTTATTTTTTTATTTGATTATTATGTATCTGCTAAAGCCATGTAATACTTATAGGTTTACTTTCCATCTTTATTTTATTTTATAAATATTTTATTGTATGGTTAATAATTTTAGGGTGTGTATAACCTAAATGTAATTAAAATTAACTTAGAAAATTAATTTAAATAAGATAAATATTTGAAACAAAACACTCACACACGTAAGTTGATCTTTGATCACCATCTTGCACTTCCTAGGGTATTCCTCTTGATTGCCTTAAAATAATATGGTCAAGTCCCTCGAATATAGGGGTGTCTTAAGCAAAAGTCCCTTCATAAAATCATCAAGTCCCTACAGTTTAAAAGATCAAGTCCCTTCGAGGTTGCCTACGATAAAGATCTTGTCCCTTCGAATAAATAATGATAGTCCCTACGAATTGCTAAAGACACCCTTACTTGTTGCCTTCTATGACCATACGATGACCCTACGCCTGTCCCTTAACATCCAAGGTAATGACTACCTATTCCTTAATAATAGGGATAGTCTTACCATTGAAAGAACATACGGGAACATGAAAGACTTAATCTAGGGTAGGTATCTCATAGTTACTTGCTCACACCTTCAAAGTTACTTTTACACCTCACAATTTCTAAACTAGGCTTTGTATACACCCATACGAGGGTCATTACAAAGTACTTAAAGAAATTTTTCTAATCACACACTACACATTTCAAAAACAATTTAAGTGAGCTAAGTAACTAAGAGCCCATGGATAACCATGGATATAAAGGGTGCTAACACCTTCCCTTTATATAACCTACCCCCCGAACTCAAGTCTTTTAAAATAGGTCTTTCCTGTTCTTTTATGTCTTTTCCTTATGGATAAAATAAAAGTCGGTGGCGACTCTTGCTATCTGCAACATGACTAAAAGTCAGTTCTCCCACCGTGTTAAAGGTTCCTGTTAGAACAATTATGGTTCTAAACCTCTAAGAGTTTTGATGATTACAAATATTATTATGCAAGAATAGAAGTTCTAATGACTCTCTTTATTATATGTGTAGAAGAGGAAGTTATTTAAAGAAGATGTGCTTTATTAGAAGATACATTGAGCCGTATATAGAAGATACACTTATTGAAGAATCCATCATTTAATGACATGGTTTAATAGCTGCGCATCAAGACTTTATTATCTCTGATTTACGTCTAGAAGATGATGATCTTCATAATGAAGGCATTAATTAAAGAATATATTAATTGATGGTAAAGACAAATATCTCTTGTTATGGAAGGAATTTATGGTATTAACTAATATCCTAAATTAGCTCAAGATGTCTCCAACGGCTACAATATTCAAGAACTATATAAATGAATCAAATTGAAGTTTTGAGTGACCACACTCACGAGAAAAGACTTATTCATTTGTGCTAAACTCTTGTAACATTCACTTAGTGATCATAGCTTTATTAGAAGCAAAATAGTTACTATATTATTATTATTGTAATAGTTAAGTAAAATCCCTTGAGTGACTAGTTTCAGTCAGAAGACTCAAGAGGACATTGACTGTAGGTCAGTGTGTGTATTCAATCTTTGAATAATGGATTAAGACCTCAGTGATAGAGGCAAAATCACCTTGGCGGGTGGACTGGACGTAGTTTGAGTTCAAACGAACTAGGATAAATCAACTTGTCATTAGAAGTTAATTTTTAGTTGTTAAAGAAAACCCAATTCCAACCCCCCTTCCTTGTGTTTTACGCACCTTCAATTGGCATCAGAGCGCTAGGTTCTGAGAAATACACTTAACCGTGTCAGTAAAAGATCCAGAAGTTAAAACACATGGCAGACGCTGGCAATAACAACAATGACTACCAAAATGACAAAATCAACGCTAAACCTCCAGTGTTCAATGATGACAACTTTGACTACTGGAAGGATGTTCTGGAAAGTTTCTTTCTAGCTCTGGATGGAGATCTTTGGAACATGGTGATAGATGGATACACTCATCTTGTTGGAGCAGATGGTCAGAAGATTGAAAGAAAAAATATGACAGCTCAACAGAAGAAGGAATTCAGAAATCATCACAAAGGTAGAACCATACTTATGAGTGCTATCTCATATACAGAATATGAGAAAATTACAAACAGAGACTCAGCCAAACACATGTTTGATTCCCTGAGGATGACACATGAAGGCAACACTTAAGTCAAGGAGACTAAAGCTCTGGCCCTCATCCAAAAGTATGAAGCATTCAAAATGGAAGAAGACGAGACAATTGAAAAAATGTTCTCAAGGTTCCAAATTCTGGTAGCTGGACTGAAAGTTCTGGACAAAGGCTACTCAACAGCAGATCATGTAAAGAAGATCATCAGAAGCTTGCCAAAGGCTTGGAGGCCCATGGTCACTGCTCTAAAGCTATCAAAAAATCTGAATGAAATATCTTTAGAAGAACTAATCAGCTCCTTGAGAAGTCATGAGATAGAACTAGAAGAAGATGAACCCCAGAAGAAAGGTAAGTCTGTAGCTCTTAAGTCTAACAAATCTGTTTCTAAAGCTTTACAGGCAGAAGAAGAAGAAAGTTTTGGATGCTCATCAGAAGAAGATGAATTATCTCTTCTATCCAGAAGAGTCCAACAACTCTGGAAGCATCGTCAGAAGAAGTTCAGAAATACCAGAAGAACAAGCAATCACTCTGAAGCAACATCTGGTCACAAGAAACCCAAAAGCAAAGAAGTTGTGTGCTATGAATGCAAAGAACCAGGACACTACAAGAGTGAATGTCCAAAACTCCAGAAAGAGAAACCCAGAAACAAATTCAACAGAGAAAAGAAAAAGAGTCTCATGGCAACATGGGATGATTCTGAATCATCTGAGGCAGAGTCATATTCAGAAGATGAACATGCTAACATTGCACTAATGGCAAAAATACCAGAAGACGATCACTCATCAGGATCAGAATCAGACTCAGATACAGAAGAGGTATTCTCTAAACTTTCTAGATCTCAATTAGAAGCTAGCCTCTCAGAAATTCTTGAAAAATATCAGAAGCTTCAATTCAAATACAAAGACATGAAACAAAGTCTGTTATCTGAATTAGAAGAAGTTAGAAAACTAAAAATAGAAAACTCTGAGCTGAAAGAAAATATTTTTGAATGCAAAAACTCTTTTGAAAAACTTAAAGCTCAGAAGGAATCTGGATTAGAAGATCTAATCAATTCTGATAATATCATAAAACAATATGACTATGGTTTTCAAAATTTCCTAGCTAAAAGCATAGATAGAAGCAAAATTGCATCTATGATCTATGGAGTTAGCAGAAATGATAGAAGAGGCATAGGCTATGTGAAAACTAAAGAAACTCTGAAGTCTAAAAAGATTGATGACATTGTCATAAAAACTAATACTCCTCTAAGTTCTCATTTTACCTATGGTCATAACCATGACTTAATATATACTAGTGAGTCATCTTGTTCCACAAGTTCTGATTTGAAACCTAAAATAAATCAGAAGTTTGTGAAAACTAACAAACATGGACCCAGAAAAATATGGGTACCCAAAGATAAAATTGTGTATGTTGCAGATGTCTTTAACAGCAAAACTGAAACACCAATCATGGTACCTGGACTCTGGATGCTCACGACACATGACGGGAAGAAAGAATATGTTCCAAAGTCTTGAATTAAAAGATGGAGGCCACGTAGGTTTTGGAGGCAACCAAAAAGGAAAAATTATTGGCTCTGGAACTATTGGTAATGGAAACCTTCCTTCTATCTCTAATGTTCTATTAGTAGAAGGATTAATGCATAATCTATTATCCATAAGTCAATTAAGTGATAATGGCTATGACATAATCTTTAATCAAAAGTTCTTTAAAGCTGTTAGTCAGAAAGATGGAACAATCCTCTTCAGTGGAAAGAGAAAGAACAACATATATAAAATAAAACTTTCAGAATTAAAAAATCAGAATGTAAAATGTCTAATGTCTGTGGAAACTGAGCAATGGGTCTGGCACAAAAGATTGGGACATGTTAATATGAGAAGATTATCTCAACTTAACAAACTCAATCTGGTCAGAGGACTTCCAAACTTGAAGTTCAACTCAGAAGCTCTGTGTGAAGCATGTCAGAAAGGCAAATTTTCAAAACCTGCCTTTAAAGCTAAAAATGTTGTATCTTCCTCTAGACCACTAGAACTTATGCACATTGACTTGTTTGGACCAGTGAAAACTGCTTCTGTCAGTGGCAAGAAGTATGGATTTGTGATCGTAGATAACTTCAGCAGATGGACATGGGTAAAGTTTCTTAGACACAAGGATGAGTCAATTGCTGTATTTTCTAACTTCTGCAAACAAGTTCAAAATGAAAAAGAATTTAAAATTATTAAAGTCAGAAGTGATCATGGTGGAGAATTTGAAAAGAAAAAATTAGAATCATTTTTTAATGAAAATGACATCTCTCATGATTTTTCTTGTCCTAGAACTCCACAACAAAATGGGGTTGTAGAACGTAAGAATAGAACATTGCAAGAGATGGCCAGAACCATGATCAATGAGACTAACATGGCTAAACATTTTTGGGCAGAAGCAGTAAATACAGCATGCTATATTCAGAATAGAATCTCTATAAGACCTATTCTTGAAAAGACTCCTTATGAATTATGGAAGAACAGAAAGCCCGACATTTCATATTTTCATCCTTTTGGGTGCAAATGTTTTATTTTGAATACTAATGATCCTCTGAATAAATTTGACTCTAAGGCACAAAAGTGTTATATGTTAGGATACTCTGAACGTTCAAAGGGATACAGAGTATACAACACAGAAACACGTATTGTCATAGAATCTATTTATGTCAAATTTGATGATAAGCTTGGTTCTGAAAAACCAAAGCAGAATGAATCTCTTGCAGATATAGAAGTTGAAATTTCCACAAACAGAACATCTGAAGAACAATCACCTACAGAACAAAACAAGACAATCACTCCAACAAGCTCTGAAGAACCCACTCAGAAGAAACTATCCAGAAGTAAGCTGAATCATCCAGAAGATAAAATCTTGGGAAAGAAGGATGAACCAATCAGAACAAGATCATCATTCAGAAACTCTGAAGAATCTCTAATGGGACTAGTCTCCCTGATTGAACCAATTTCTGTAGAAGAAGCTCTCTCAGAAAATGATTGGATTCTGGCTATGCAAGAAGAACTTAATCAATTTACCAGAAATGATGTATGTGATCTAGTTCCTAGGCCCAGAGGATTCAACATCATTGGCACCAAGTGGGTATTCAGAAACAAGCTAAATGAGAAAGGAGAAGTTGTCAGAAACAAAGCAAGACTGGTTGCACAACGTTATAGTCAACAGGAAGGAATTGACTACACAGAAACCTATGCCCCAGTTGCCAGGTTAGAATCAATCAGACTTCTAATTTCATTTGCTGTAAACCATGATATCATTCTATATCAAATGGATGTCAATAGTGCATTTTTAAATGGTTATATTGATGAAGAAGTGTATGTACACCACCCCCCTGGTTTTGAAAATACAAAATTTCCAGAGCATGTTTTCAAACTCAAAAAATCTTTATATGGTCTGAAGCAAGCTCCTAGAGCTTGGTATGAAAGACTAAGCACGTTTCTTCTGGAAAATGATTTCATCAGAGGGAAAGTGGATACAACACTTTTCAGTAAAAACATTAAAAATGATCTTCTGATATGCCAAATTTATGTAGATGATATAATATTGGTTCTACTAAAAGTGCCTTGGGAAAGGAGTTTGCTAAGTCTATGCAGGCAGAATTTGAAATGAGCATGATGGGAGAATTAAAGTTCTTTCTGGGAATCCAAATAAATCAAACATCAGAAGGAACATATATCCATCAAAGCAAGTATGTCAAAGAACTTCTGAAGAAATTTGATTTATCAGAAAGTATAATCTCTAAAACTCCTATGCATCCTACATGTATTCTGGAGAAAGAAGAGGTAAGTAAGAAAGTAGATCAGAAACTCTACAGAGGTATGATTAGCTCTCTCCTCTATCTAACTGCTTCTAGACCAGATATTCTATACAGTGTATGTTTATGTGCTAGATTCCAATCAGATCCTAGAGAAACTCACTTAATAGCAATTAAGAGAATTTTTAGGTATCTGAAAGGTACTACTAATCTTGGTTTATACTACAGAAGTTCCAAAGATTACAAACTTGTAGGATAATGTGATGCTGATTTTGCTGGAGACAGAACAGAAAGAAAAAGTACTTCTGGAAGTTGTCAATTTCTGGGAGATAATCTAATTTCTTGGTCTAGCAAAAGCAGTTAACCATAGCATTATCAACTGTAGAAGCTGAATACATTGCAGCAGCTGGATGCAGTACTCAGATGCTCTGGATGAAAAATCAGCTTGAGGATTTCAACATTTATGAGAGTAACATTCCCATCCTCTGTGATAATACTTCTGCTATTTGTCTCTCTAAAAATCCAATTTTACATTCTAGAGCTAAACACATAGAAGTTAAACATCATTTCATTAGGGACTATACACAGAAGGGAATTTTAATGTTAAAATTTCATAGATACAAATCACCAATGGGCTGATATTTTTACAAAACCCCTTCTTGAAGATAGATTTAATTTCATTCTAACCAACCTTAGCATGAAATTATGTCCAGAATGAAAATGCTTTAATTATCTGTCTTTAACTCTTAGAAGTTCTGAATTTA